>CAJZBX010001045.1:0-600000 GCA_914767735.1 Anoplius nigerrimus | reverse complement strand
TATTCGTCGAATACAAATCTGCGACATAGCAATTTGTAGCTTAAAACACGTCACATCGACCCACCTTGTGCCAATCTGCGACGAACTTGCATAGTTTCGTCAAACATCTATCGTTTCGAGTGGTAGGCAATCCGGCCGTCAATGGTGATTCATGGCCTAACAGATATAAACAACTATAACTCCGGTTCTATTCGTCGAATGCAAATCTGCGACATAGCAATTTGTAGCTTAAAATACGTCACATCGACCAACCTTGTGCCGATCTGCAACGAAGTTGCATAGTTTCGTCAAACATCTATCGTTTCGAGTGGTAGGCAATCCGGCCGTCAATGGTGATTCATGGCCTGACAGATATAAACAAATATAACTCCGCTTCTATTCATCGTATGCGAATCTGCGACATAGCAATTTATAGCTTAAAACATGGCCCAACGAGCCACCTTATACCGATCTGCGACGAACTTGCATAGTTTCGTCAAACGTCGATCGTTTCGAGTGGTAGGCAATCCGGCCGCCAATGGTGATTCATGGCCTCACATATATAAACAACTATAACTCCGCTTCTATTCATCGAATGCAAATCTGCGACATAGCAATTTGTAGCTTAAAATACGTCACATCGACCAACCTTGTGCCGATCTGCGACGAACTTGCATCGTTTCGTCAAACATCGATCGTTTCGAGTGGTAAGCAATCCGGCCGTCAATGGTGATTCATGGCCTCACAGATATAAACAACAATAACTCCGCTTCTTTTCGTCGTATGCGAATCTGCGACATAGCAGTTTGTAGATTAAAACACGCCCCAACGAACCACCTTATACCGATCTGGGACGAACTCGCATAGTTTTGTCAAACATTGATCGTTTCGAGTGGAAAGCAATCCGGCCGTCAATGGTGATTCATGGCCTCACAGATATAAACAACTATAACTCCGCTTCTATTCGTCGTATGCGAATCTGCGACCTAGCAATTTGTAGCTTAAAACACGCCCCAACGAACCACCTTATACCGATCTGCGACGAACTTGCATAGTTTTGTCACACGTCGATCGTTTCGAGTGGTATGCAATCCGGCCGTCAATGGTGATTCATGGCCTCAGAGATATAAACAACAATAACTCCGCTTCTATTCATCGTATGCGAATCTGCGACATAGCAATTTGTAGCTTAAAACATGGCCCAACGAGCCACCTTATACCGATCTGCGACGAACTTGCATAGTTTCGTCAAACGTCGATCGTTTCGAGTGGTAGGCAATCCGGCCGCCAATGGTGATTCATGGCCTCACATATATAAACAACTATAACTCCGCTTCTATTCATCGAATGCAAATCTGCGACATAGCAATTTGTAGCTTAAAACACGTCACATCGACCCACCTTGTGCCAATCTGCGACGTGCTTTTATAGTTTAGACAAACATCGATCGTCTCGAGTGGAAAGCAATCCGGCCGTCAATGGTGATTCATGGCCTGACAGATATAAACAACTATAACTCCGCTTCTATTCGTCGAATGCAAATCTGCGACATAGCAATTTGTAGCTTAAAATACGTCACATCGACCAACCTTGTGCCGATATGGGACGAACATGCATAGTTTCGTCAAACATCGATCGTTTCGAGTGGTAAGCAATCCGGCCGTCAATGGTGATTCATGGCCTCACAGATATAAACAACAATAATTCCGCTTGTATTCATCGTATGCAAATCTGCGACATAGCAATTTGTAGCTTAAAACACGCCCCAACGAACCACATTATACCGATCTGCGACGAACTTGCATAGTTTCGTCAAGCATCGATCGTTTCGAGTGGTAGGCAATCCGGCCGTCAATGGTGATTCATGGCCTCACAGATATAAACAACAATAACTCCGCTTCTATTCGTCGTATGCGAATCTGCGACATAGCAATTTGTAGCTTAAAACACGCCCCAACGAACCACCTTATACCGATCTGCGACGAACTTGCATAGTTTCGTCAAACGTCGATTGTTTCGAGTGGTAGGCAATCCGGCCGTCAATGGTGATTCATGGCCTCACAGATATAAACAACAATAACTCCGCTTCTTTTCGTGGTATGCGAATCTGCGACATAGCAATTTGTAGCTTAAAACATGGCCCAACGAGCCACCTTATACCGATCTGCGACGAAGTTGCATAGTTTCGTCAAACGTCGATCGTTTCGAGTGGTAGGCAATCCGGCCGCCAATGGTGATTCATGGCCTCACAGATATAAACAACAATAACTCCGCTTCTTTTCGTCGTATGCGAATCTGCGACATAGCAATTTGTAGATTAAAACACGCCCCAACGCACCACCTTATACCGATCTGCGACGAACTTGCATAGTTTTATCAAACATCGATCGTTTCGAGTGGAAAGCAATCCGGCCGTCAATGGTGATTCATGGCCTGACATATATAAACAACTATAACTCCGCTTCTATTCGTCGTATGCGAATCTGCGACCTAGCAATTTGTAGCTTAAAACACGCCCCAACGAACCACCTTATACCGATCTGCGACGAACTTGCATAGTTTCGTCAAACATCTATCGTTTCGAGTGGTAGGCAATCCGGCCGTCAATGGTGATTCATGGCCTGACAGATATAAACAACTATAACTCCGGTTCTATTCGTCGAATGCAAATCTGCGACATAGCAATTTGTAGCTTAAAATACGTCACATCGACCAACCTTGTGCCGATCTGCAACGAAGTTGCATAGTTTCGTCAAACATCTATCGTTTCGAGTGGTAGGCAATCCGGCCGTCAATGGTGATTCATGGCCTGACAGATATAAACAAATATAACTCCGCCTCTATTCATCGTATGCGAATCTGCGACATAGCAATTTATAGCTTAAAACATGGCCCAACGAGCCACCTTATACCGATCTGCGACGAACTTGCATAGTTTCGTCAAACGTCGATCGTTTCGAGTGGTAGGCAATCCGGCCGCCAATGGTGATTCATGGCCTCACATATATAAACAACTATAACTCCGCTTCTATTCATCGAATGCAAATCTGCGACATAGCAATTTGTAGCTTAAAATACGTCACATCGACCATCCTTGTGCCGATCTGCGACGAACTTGCATCGTTTCGTCAAACATCGATCGTTTCGAGTGGTAAGCAATCCGGCCGTCAATGGTGATTCATGGCCTCACAGATATAAACAACAATAACTCCGCTTCTTTTCGTCGTATGCGAATCTGCGACATAGCAGTTTGTAGATTAAAACACGCCCCAACGAACCACCTTATACCGATCTGGGACGAACTCGCATAGTTTTGTCAAACATTGATCGTTTCGAGTGGAAAGCAATCCGGGCGTCAATGGTGATTCATGGCCTCACAGATATAAACAACTATAACTCCGCTTCTATTCGTCGTATGCGAATCTGCGACCTAGCAATTTGTAGCTTAAAACACGCCCCAACGAACCACCTTATTCCGATCTGCGACGAACTTGCATAGTTTTGTCACACGTCGATCGTTTCGAGTGGTATGCAATCCGGCCGTCAATGGTGATTCATGGCCTCAGAGATATAAACAACAATAACTCCGCTTCTATTCATCGTATGCGAATCTGCGACATAGCAATTTGTAGCTTAAAACATGGCCCAACGAGCCACCTTATACCGATCTGCGACGAACTTGCATAGTTTCGTCAAACGTCGATCGTTTCGAGTGGTAGGCAATCCGGCCGCCAATGGTGATTCATGGCCTCACATATATAAACAACTATAACTCCGCTTCTATTCATCGAATGCAAATCTGCGACATAGCAATTTGTAGCTTAAAACACGTCACATCGACCCACCTTGTGCCAATCTGCGACGTGCTTTTATAGTTTAGACAAACATCGATCGTCTCGAGTGGAAAGCAATCCGGCCGTCAATGGTGATTCATGGCCTGACAGATATAAACAACTATAACTCCGCTTCTATTCGTCGAATGCAAATCTGCGACATAGCAATTTGTAGCTTAAAATACGTCACATCGACCAACCTTGTGCCGATATGGGACGAACTTGCATAGTTTCGTCAAACATCGATCGTTTCGAGTGGTAAGCAATCCGGCCGTCAATGGTGATTCATGGCCTCACAGATATAAACAACAATAATTCCGCTTGTATTCATCGTATGCAAATCTGCGACATAGCAATTTGTAGCTTAAAACACGCCCCAACGAACCACATTATACCGATCTGCGACGAACTTGCATAGTTTCGTCAAGCATCGATCGTTTCGAGTGGTAGGCAATCCGGCCGTCAATGGTGATTCATGGCCTCACAGATATAAACAACAATAACTCCGCTTCTATTCGTCGTATGCGAATCTGCGACATAGCAATTTGTAGCTTAAAACACGCCCCAACGAACCACCTTATACCGATCTGCGACGAACTTGCATAGTTTCGTCAAACGTCGATTGTTTCGAGTGGTAGGCAATCCGGCCGTCAATGGTGATTCATGGCCTCACAGATATAAACAACAATAACTCCGCTTCTTTTCGTGGTATGCGAATCTGCGACATAGCAATTTGTAGCTTAAAACATGGCCCAACGAGCCACCTTATACCGATCTGCGACGAAGTTGCATAGTTTCGTCAAACGTCGATCGTTTCGAGTGGTAGGCAATCCGGCCGCCAATGGTGATTCATGGCCTCACAGATATAAACAACAATAACTCCGCTTCTTTTCGTCGTATGCGAATCTGCGACATAGCAATTTGTAGATTAAAACACGCCCCAACGAACCACCTTATACCGATCTGCGACGAACTTGCATAGTTTTATCAAACATCGATCGTTTCGAGTGGAAAGCAATCCGGCCGTCAATGGTGATTCATGGCCTCACAGATATAAACAACTATAACTCCGCTTCTATTCGTCGTATGCGAATCTGCGACATAGCAATTTGTAGCTTAAAACACGCCCCAACGAACCACCTTATACCGATCTGCGACGAACTTGCATAGTTTCGTCAAACATCTATCGTTTCGAGTGGTAGGCAATCCGGCCGTCAATGGTGATTCATGGCCTGACAGATATAAACAACTATAACTCCGGTTCTATTCGTCGAATGCAAATCTGCGACATAGCAATTTGTAGCTTAAAATACGTCACATCGACCAACCTTGTGCCGATCTGCAACGAAGTTGCATAGTTTCGTCAAACATCTATCGTTTCGAGTGGTAGGCAATCCGGCCGTCAATGGTGATTCATGGCCTGACAGATATAAACAAATATAACTCCGCTTCTATTCATCGTATGCGAATCTGCGACATAGCAATTTATAGCTTAAAACATGGCCCAACGAGCCACCTTATACCGATCTGCGACGAACTTGCATAGTTTCGTCAAACGTCGATCGTTTCGAGTGGTAGGCAATCCGGCCGCCAATGGTGATTCATGGCCTCACATATATAAACAACTATAACTCCGCTTCTATTCATCGAATGCAAATCTGCGACATAGCAATTTGTAGCTTAAAATACGTCACATCGACCAACCTTGTGCCGATCTGCGACGAACTTGCATAGTTTCGTCAAACATCGATCGTTTCGAGTGGTAAGCAATCCGGCCGTCAATGGTGATTCATGGCCTCACAGAAATAAACAACAATAACTCAGCTTCTATTCGTCGAATGCAAATTTGCGACATAGCGATTTGTAGCTTAAAACACGACACATCGACCCACCTCATGCCGATCTGCGACGTACTTGTATAGATTCGTCAAACGTCGATCGTTTCGAGTGGTAGGCAATCCGGCCGTCAATGGTGATTCATGGCCTCACAGATATAAACAACAATAACTCCGCTTCTATTCGTCGTATGCGAATCTGCGACATAGCAATTTGTAGCTTAAAACACGCCCCAACGAACCACCTTATACCGATCTGCGACGAACTTTCGTCGTTTTGTCAAACATCGATCGTTTCGAGTGGTAGGCAATCCGGCCGTCAATGGTGATTCATGGCCTCACAGATATAAACAACAATAACTCCGCTTCTTTTCGTCGTATGCGAATCTGCGACATAGCAGTTTGTAGATTAAAACACGCCCCAACGAACCACCTTATACCGATCTGGGACGAACTCGCATAGTTTTGTCAAACATTGATCGTTTCGAGTGGAAAGCAATCCGGCCGTCAATGGTGATTCATGGCCTCACAGATATAAACAACTATAACTCCGCTTCTATTCGTCGTATGCGAATCTGCGACCTAGCAATTTGTAGCTTAAAACACGCCCCAACGAACCACCTTATACCGATCTGCGACGAACTTGCATAGTTTTGTCACACGTCGATCGTTTCGAGTGGTAGGCAATCCGGCCGTCAATGGCGATTCATGGCCTCACAGATATAAACAACAATAACTCCGCTTCTTTTCGTCGTATGCGAATCTGCGACATAGCAGTTTGTAGATTAAAACACGCCCCAACGAACCACCTTATACCGATCTGGGACGAACTCGCATAGTTTTGTCAAACATTGATCGTTTCGAGTGGAAAGCAATCCGGCCGTCAATGGTGATTCATGGCCTCACAGATATAAACAACTATAACTCCGCTTCTATTCGTCGTATGCGAATCTGCGACCTAGCAATTTGTAGCTTAAAACACGCCCCAACGAACCACCTTATACCGTTCTGTGACGAACTTGCATAGTTTCGTCAAACGTCGATCGTTTCGAGTGGTAGGCAATCCGGCCGTCAATGTTGATTCATGGCCTCACAGATATAAACAACAATAACTCCGCTTCTATTCGTCGGATGCGAATCTGCGACATAGCAGTTTGTAGCTTAAAACACGCCCCAACGAACCACCTTATACCGTTCTGTGACGAACTTGCATAGTTTCGTCAAACGTCGATCGTTTCGAGTGGTAGGCAATCCGGCCGTCAATGGTGATTCATGGCCTCACATATATAAACAACTATAACTCCGCTTCTATTCGTCGAATGCAAATCTGCGACATAGCAATTTGTAGCTTAAAATACGTCACATCGACCAACCTTGTGCCGATCTCCGACGAACTTGCATAGTTTCGTCAAACATCGATCGTTTCGAGTGGTATGCAATCCGGCCGTCAATGGTGATTCATGGCCTCAGAGATATAAACAACAATAACTCCGCTTATATTCATCGTATGCGAATCTGCGACATAGCAATTTGTAGCTTAAAACATGGCCCAACGAGCCACCTTATACCGATCTGCGACGAACTTGCATAGTTTCGTCAAACGTCGATCGTTTCGAGTGGTAGGCAATCCGGCCGCCAATGGTGATTCATGGCCTCACATATATAAACAACTATAACTCCGCTTCTATTCATCGAATGCAAATCCGCGACATAGCAATTTGTAGCTTAAAACACGTCACATCGACCCACCTTATGCCAATCTGCGACGTGCTTTTATAGTTTAGACAAACATCGATCGTCTCGAGTGGAAAGCAATCCGGCCGTCAATGGTGATTCATGGCCTGACAGATATAAACAACTATAACTCCGCTTCTATTCGTCGAATGCAAATCTGCGACATAGCAATTTGTAGCTTAAAATACGTCACATCGACCAACCTTGTGCCGATATGGGACGAACTTGCATAGTTTCGTCAAACATCGATCGTTTCGAGTGGTAAGCAATCCGGCCGTCAATGGTGATTCATGGCCTCACAGATATAAACAACAATAATTCCGCTTGTATTCATCGTATGCAAATCTGCGACATAGCAATTTGTAGCTTAAAACACGCCCCAACGAACCACATTATACCGATCTGCGACGAACTTGCATAGTTTCGTCAAACATCGATCGTTTCGAGTGGTAGGCAATCCGGCCGTCAATGGTGATTCATGGCCTCACAGATATAAACAACAATAATTCCGCTTCTATTCATCGTATGCAAATCTGCGACATAGCAATTTGTTGGATAAAACACGGCCCAACGTCCCACCTTTCACCGATATGCGACGAACTTGCATAGTTTCGTCAAACGTCGATCGTTTCGAGTGGTAGGCAATCCGGCCGTCAATGGTGATTCATGGCCTCAGAGATATAAACAACAATAACTCCGCTTCTTTTCGTCGTATGCGAATCTGCGACATAGGAATTTGTAGCTTAAAACACGCCCCAACGAACCACCTTATACCGATCTGCGACGAACTTTCGTCGTTTTGTCAAACATCGATCGTTTCGAGTGGTAGGCAATCCGGCCGTCAATGGTGATTCATGGCCTCACAGATATAAACAACAATAACTCCGCTTCTTTTCGTCGTATGCGAATCTGCGACATAGCAATTTGTAGCTTAAAACATGGCCCAACGAGCCACCTTATACCGATCTGCGACGAACTTGCATAGTTTCGTCAAACGTCGATCGTTTCGAGTGGTAGGCAATCCGGCCGCCAATGGTGATTCATGGCCTCACATGTATAAACAACTATAACTCCGCTTCTATTCATCGAATGCAAATCTGCGGCATAGCAATTTGTAGCTTAAAACACGTCACATCGACCCACCTTGTGCCAATCTGCGACGTGCTTTTATAGTTTAGACAAACATCGATCGTCTCGAGTGGAAAGCAATCCGGCCGTCAATGGTGATTCATGGCCTGACAGATATAAACAACTATAACTCCGCTTCTATTCGTCGAATGCAAATCTGCGACATAGCAATTTGTAGCTTAAAATACGTCACATCGACCAACCTTGTGCCGATATGGGACGAACTTGCATAGTTTCGTCAAACATCGATCGTTTCGAGTGGTAAGCAATCCGGCCGTCAATGGTGATTCATGGCCTCACAGATATAAACAACAATAATTCCGCTTGTATTCATCGTATGCAAATCTGCGACATAGCAATTTGTAGCTTAAAACACGCCCCAACGAACCACATTATACCGATCTGCGACGAACTTGCATAGTTTCGTCAAACATCGATCGTTTCGAGTGGTAGGCAATCCGGCCGTCAATGGTGATTCATGGCCTCACAGATATAAACAACAATAATTCCGCTTCTATTCATCGTATGCAAATCTGCGACATAGCAATTTGTTGCATAAAACACGGCCCAACGTCCCACCTTTCACCGATATGCGACGAACTTGCATAGTTTCGTCAAACGTCGATCGTTTCGAGTGGTAGGCAATCCGGCCGCCAATGGTGATTCATGGCCTCACATATATAAACAACTATAACTCCGCTTCTATTCATCGAATGCAAATCTGCGACATAGCAATTTGTAGCTTAAAATACGTCACATCGACCAACCTTGTGCCGATCTGCGACGAACTTGCATAGTTTCGTCAAACATCGATCGTTTCGAGTGGTAAGCAATCCGGCCGTCAATGGTGATTCATGGCCTCACAGACATAAACAACAATAACTCAGCTTCTATTCGTCGAATGCAAATTTGCGACATAGCGATTTGTAGCTTAAAACACGACACATCGACCCACCTCATACCGATCTGCGACGTACTTGTATAGATTCGTCAAACGTCGATCGTTTCGAGTGGTAGGCAATCCGAACGTCAATGGTGATTCATGGCCTCACAGATATAAACAACAATAACTCCGCTTCTATTCGTCGTATGCGAATCTGCGACATAGCAATTTGTAGCTTAAAACACGCCCCAACGAACCACCTTATACCGATCTGCGACGAACTTGCATAGTTTCGTCAAACGTCGATTGTTTCGAGTGGTAGGCAATCCGGCCGTCAATGGTGATTCATGGCCTCACAGATATAAACAACAATAATTCCGCTTCTTTTCGTGGTATGCGAATCTGCGACATAGCAATTTGTAGCTTAAAACATGGCCCAACGAGCCACCTTATACCGATCTGCGACGAACTTGCATAGTTTCGTCAAACGTCGATCGTTTCGAGTGGTAGGCAATCCGGCCGCCAATGGTGATTCATGGCCTCACAGATATAAACAACAATAACTCCGCTTCTTTTCGTCGTATGCGAATCTGCGACATAGCAATTTGTAGATTAAAACACGCCCCAACGAACCACCTTATACCGATCTGCGACGAACTTGCATAGTTTTATCAAACATCGATCGTTTCGAGTGGAAAGCAATCCGGCCGTCAATGGTGATTCATGGCCTGACAGATATAAACAACTATATCTCCGCTTCTATTCGTCGTATGCGAATCTGCGACCTAGCAATTTGTAGCTTAAAACACGCCCCAACGAACCACCTTATACCGATCTGCGACGAACTTGCATAGTTTCGTCAAACATCTATCGTTTCGAGTGGTAGGCAATCCGGCCGTCAATGGTGATTCATGGCCTGACAGATATAAACAACTATAACTCCGGTTCTATTCGTCGAATGCCAATCTGCGACATAGCAATTTGTAGCTTAAAATACGTCACATCGACCAACCTTGTGCCGATCTGCAACGAAGTTGCATAGTTTCGTCAAACATCTATCGTTTCGAGTGGTAGGCAATCCGGCCGTCAATGGTGATTCATGGCCTGACAGATATAAACAAATATAACTCCGCTTCTATTCATCGTATGCGAATCTGCGACATAGCAATTTATAGCTTAAAACATGGCCCAACGAGCCACCTTATACCGATCTGCGACGAACTTGCATAGTTTCGTCAAACGTCGATCGTTTCGAGTGGTAGGCAATCCGGCCGCCAATGGTGATTCATGGCCTCACATATATAAACAACTATAACTCCGCTTCTATTCATCGAATGCAAATCTGCGACATAGCAATTTGTAGCTTAAAATACGTCACACCGACCAACCTTGTGCCGATCTGCGACGAACTTGCATAGTTTCGTCAAACATCGATCGTTTCGAGTGGTAAGCAATCCGGCCGTCAATGGTGATTCATGGCCTCACAGACATAAACAACAATAACTCAGCTTCTATTCGTCGAATGCAAATTTGCGACATAGCGATTTGTAGCTTAAAACACGACACATCGACCCACCTCATGCCGATCTGCGACGTACTTGTATAGATTCGTCAAACGTCGATCGTTTCGAGTGGTAGGCAATCCGGCCGTCAATGGTGATTCATGGCCTCACAGATATAAACAACAATAACTCCGCTTCTATTCGTCGTATGCGAATCTGCGACATAGCAATTTGTAGCTTAAAACACGCCCCAACGAACCACCTTATACCGATCTGCGACGAACTTTCGTCGTTTTGTCAAACATCGATCGTTTCGAGTGGTAGGCAATCCGGCCGTCAATGGTGATTCATGGCCTCACAGATATAAACAACAATAACTCCGCTTCTTTTCGTCGTATGCGAATCTGCGACATAGCAGTTTGTAGATTAAAACACGCCCCAACGAACCACCTTATACCGATCTGGGACGAACTCGCATAGTTTTGTCAAACATTGATCGTTTCGAGTGGAAAGCAATCCGGCCGTCAATGGTGATTCATGGCCTCACAGATATAAACAACTATAACTCCGCTTCTATTCGTCGTATGCGAATCTGCGACCTAGCAATTTGTAGCTTAAAACACGCCCCAACGAACCACCTTATACCGTTCTGTGACGAACTTGCATAGTTTCGTCAAACATCGATCGTTTCGAGTGGTAAGCAATCCGGCCGTCAATGGTGATTCATGGCCTCACAGACATAAACAACAATAACTCAGCTTCTATTCGTCGAATGCAAATTTGCGACATAGCGATTTGTAGCTTAAAACACGACACATCGACCCACCTCATGCCGATCTGCGACGTACTTGTATAGATTCGTCAAACGTCGATCGTTTCGAGTGGGAGGCAATCCGGCCGTCAATGGTGATTCATGGCCTCACAGATATAAACAACAATAACTCCGCTTCTATTCGTCGTATGCGAATCTGCGACATAGCAATTTGTAGCTTAAAACACGCCCCAACGAACCACCTTATACCGATCTGCGACGAACTTTCGTCGTTTTGTCAAACATCGATCGTTTCGAGTGGTAGGCAATCCGGCCGTCAATGGTGAATTATGGCCTCACAGATATAAACAACAATAACTCCGCTTCTTTTCGTCGTATGCGAATCTGCGACATAGCAGTTTGTAGATTAAAACACGCCCCAACGAACCACCTTATACCGATCTGGGACGAACTCGCATAGTTTTGTCAAACATTGATCGTTTCGAGTGGAAAGCAATCCGGCCGTCAATGGTGATTCATGGCCTCACAGATATAAACAACTATAACTCCGCTTCTATTCGTCGTATGCGAATCTGCGACCTAGCAATTTGTAGCTTAAAACACGCCCCATCGAACCACCTTATACCGATCTGCGACGAACTTGCATAGTTTTGTCACACGTCGATCGTTTCGAGTGGTAGGCAATCCGGCCGTCAATGGCGATTCATGGCCTCACAGATATAAACAACAATAACTCCGCTTCTTTTCGTCGTATGCGAATCTGCGACATAGCAGTTTGTAGATTAAAACACGCCCCAACGAACCACCTTATACCGATCTGGGACGAACTCGCATAGTTTTGTCAAACATCGATCGTTTCGAGTGGTATGCAATCCGGCCGTCAATGGTGATTCATGGCCTCAGAGATATAAACAACAATAACTCCGCTTCTATTCATCGTATGCGAATCTGCGACATAGCAATTTGTAGCTTAAAACATGGCCCAACGAGCCACCTTATACCGATCTGCGACGAACTTGCATAGTTTCGTCAAACGTCGATCGTTTCGAGTGGTAGGCAATCCGGCCGCCAATGGTGATTCATGGCCTCACATATATAAACAACTATAACTCCGCTTCTATTCATCGAATGCAAATCCGCGACATAGCAATTTGTAGCTTAAAACACGTCACATCGACCCACCTTATGCCAATCTGCGACGTGCTTTTATAGTTTAGACAAACATCGATCGTCTCGAGTGGAAAGCAATCCGGCCGTCAATGGTGATTCATGGCCTCACATATATAAACAACTATAACTCCGCTTCTATTCGTCGAATGCAAATCTGCGACATAGCAATTTGTAGCTTAAAATACGTCACATCGACCAACCTTGTGCCGATCTCCGACGAACTTGCATAGTTTCGTCAAACATCGATCGTTTCGAGTGGTATGCAATCCGGCCGTCAATGGTGATTCATGGCCTCAGAGATATAAACAACAATAACTCCGCTTATATTCATCGTATGCGAATCTGCGACATAGCAATTTGTAGCTTAAAACATGGCCCAACGAGCCACCTTATACCGATCTGCGACGAACTTGCATAGTTTCGTCAAACGTCGATCGTTTCGAGTGGTAGGCAATCCGGCCGCCAATGGTGATTCATGGCCTCACATATATAAACAACTATAACTCCGCTTCTATTCATCGAATGCAAATCCGCGACATAGCAATTTGTAGCTTAAAACACGTCACATCGACCCACCTTATGCCAATCTGCGACGTGCTTTTATAGTTTAGACAAACATCGATCGTCTCGAGTGGAAAGCAATCCGGCCGTCAATGGTGATTCATGGCCTGACAGATATAAACAACTATAACTCCGCTTCTATTCGTCGAATGCAAATCTGCGACATAGCAATTTGTAGCTTAAAATACGTCACATCGACCAACCTTGTGCCGATATGGGACGAACTTGCATAGTTTCGTCAAACATCGATCGTTTCGAGTGGTAAGCAATCCGGCCGTCAATGGTGATTCATGGCCTCACAGATATAAACAACAATAATTCCGCTTGTATTCATCGTATGCAAATCTGCGACATAGCAATTTGTAGCTTAAAACACGCCCCAACGAACCACATTATACCGATCTGCGACGAACTTGCATAGTTTCGTCAAACATCGATCGTTTCGAGTGGTAGGCAATCCGGCCGTCAATGGTGATTCATGGCCTCACAGATATAAACAACAATAATTCCGCTTCTATTCATCGTATGCAAATCTGCGACATAGCAATTTGTTCGATAAGACACGGCCCAACGTCCCACCTTTCACCGATATGCGACGAACTTGCATAGTTTCGTCAAACGTCGATCGTTTCGAGTCGTAGGCAATCCGGCCGCCAATGGTGATTCATGGCCTCACATGTATAAACAACTATAACTCCGCTTCTATTCATCGAATGCAAATCTGCGACATAGCAATTTGTAGCTTAAAACACGTCACATCGACCCACCTTGTGCCAATCTGCGACGTGCTTTTATAGTTTAGACAAACATCGACCGTCTCGAGTGGAAAGCAATCCGGCCGTCAATGGTGATTCATGGCCTGACAGATATAAACAACTATAACTCCGCTTCTATTCGTCGAATGCAAATCTGCGACATAGCAATTTGTAGATTAAAACACGCCCCAACGAACCACCTTATACCGATCTGGGACGAACTCGCATAGTTTTGTCAAACATTGATCGTTTCGAGTGGAAAGCAATCCGGCCGTCAATGGTGATTCATGGCCTCACAGATATAAACAACTATAACTCCGCTTCTATTCGTCGTATGCGAATCTGCGACCTAGCAATTTGTAGCTTAAAACACGCCCCAACGAACCACCTTATACCGTTCTGTGACGAACTTGCATAGTTTCGTCAAACATCGATCGTTTCGAGTGGTAAGCAATCCGGCCGTCAATGGTGATTCATGGCCTCACAGACATAAACAACAATAACTCAGCTTCTATTCGTCGAATGCAAATTTGCGACATAGCGATTTGTAGCTTAAAACACGACACATCGACCCACCTCATGCCGATCTGCGACGTACTTGTATAGATTCGTCAAACGTCGATCGTTTCGAGTGGTAGGCAATCCGGCCGTCAATGGTGATTCATGGCCTCACAGATATAAACAACAATAACTCCGCTTCTATTCGTCGTATGCGAATCTGCGACATAGCAATTTGTAGCTTAAAACACGCCCCAACGAACCACCTTATACCGATCTGCGACGAACTTTCGTCGTTTTGTCAAACATCGATCGTTTCGAGTGGTAGGCAATCCGGCCGTCAATGGTGATTCATGGCCTCACAGATATAAACAACAATAACTCCGCTTCTTTTCGTCGTATGCGAATCTGCGACATAGCAGTTTGTAGATTAAAACACGCCCCAACGAACCACCTTATACCGATCTGGGACGAACTCGCATAGTTTTGTCAAACATTGATCGTTTCGAGTGGAAAGCAATCCGGCCGTCAATGGTGATTCATGGCCTCACAGATATAAACAACTATAACTCCGCTTCTATTCGTCGTATGCGAATCTGCGACCTAGCAATTTGTAGCTTA
Organism: Anoplius nigerrimus; assembly: GCA_914767735.1. NCBI lineage: Eukaryota > Metazoa > Arthropoda > Insecta > Hymenoptera > Pompilidae > Anoplius > Anoplius nigerrimus. The sequence continues at coordinate 584,729 of CAJZBX010001045.1, read as the reverse complement.
AAACACGCCCCATCGAACCACCTTATACCGATCTGCGACGAACTTGCATAGTTTTGTCACACGTCGATCGTTTCGAGTGGTAGGCAATCCGGCCGTCAATGGCGATTCATGGCCTCACAGATATAAACAACAATAACTCCGCTTCTTTTCGTCGTATGCGAATCTGCGACATAGCAGTTTGTAGATTAAAACACGCCCCAACGAACCACCTTATACCGATCTGGGACGAACTCGCATAGTTTTGTCAAACATCGATCGTTTCGAGTGGTATGCAATCCGGCCGTCAATGGTGATTCATGGCCTCAGAGATATAAACAACAATAACTCCGCTTCTATTCATCGTATGCGAATCTGCGACATAGCAATTTGTAGCTTAAAACATGGCCCAACGAGCCACCTTATACCGATCTGCGACGAACTTGCATAGTTTCGTCAAACGTCGATCGTTTCGAGTGGTAGGCAATCCGGCCGCCAATGGTGATTCATGGCCTCACATATATAAACAACTATAACTCCGCTTCTATTCATCGAATGCAAATCCGCGACATAGCAATTTGTAGCTTAAAACACGTCACATCGACCCACCTTATGCCAATCTGCGACGTGCTTTTATAGTTAAGACAAACATCGATCGTCTCGAGTGGAAAGCAATCCGGCCGTCAATGGTGATTCATGGCCTCACATATATAAACAACTATAACTCCGCTTCTATTCGTCGAATGCAAATCTGCGACATAGCAATTTGTAGCTTAAAATACGTCACATCGACCAACCTTGTGCCGATCTCCGACGAACTTGCATAGTTTCGTCAAACATCGATCGTTTCGAGTGGTATGCAATCCGGCCGTCAATGGTGATTCATGGCCTCAGAGATATAAACAACAATAACTCCGCTTATATTCATCGTATGCGAATCTGCGACATAGCAATTTGTAGCTTAAAACATGGCCCAACGAGCCACCTTATACCGATCTGCGACGAACTTGCATAGTTTCGTCAAACGTCGATCGTTTCGAGTGGTAGGCAATCCGGCCGCCAATGGTGATTCATGGCCTCACATATATAAACAACTATAACTCCGCTTCTATTCATCGAATGCAAATCCGCGACATAGCAATTTGTAGCTTAAAACACGTCACATCGACCCACCTTATGCCAATCTGCGACGTGCTTTTATAGTTTAGACAAACATCGATCGTCTCGAGTGGAAAGCAATCCGGCCGTCAATGGTGATTCATGGCCTGACAGATATAAACAACTATAACTCCGCTTCTATTCGTCGAATGCAAATCTGCGACATAGCAATTTGTAGCTTAAAATACGTCACATCGACCAACCTTGTGCCGATATGGGACGAACTTGCATAGTTTCGTCAAACATCGATCGTTTCGAGTGGTAAGCAATCCGGCCGTCAATGGTGATTCATGGCCTCACAGATATAAACAACAATAATTCCGCTTGTATTCATCGTATGCAAATCTGCGACATAGCAATTTGTAGCTTAAAACACGCCCCAACGAACCACATTATACCGATCTGCGACGAACTTGCATAGTTTCGTCAAACATCGATCGTTTCGAGTGGTAGGCAATCCGGCCGTCAATGGTGATTCATGGCCTCACAGATATAAACAACAATAATTCCGCTTCTATTCATCGTATGCAAATCTGCGACATAGCAATTTGTTCGATAAAACACGGCCCAACGTCCCACCTTTCACCGATATGCGACGAACTTGCATAGTTTCGTCAAACGTCGATCGTTTCGAGTGGTAGGCAATCCGGCCGCCAATGGTGATTCATGGCCTCACATGTATAAACAACTATAACTCCGCTTCTATTCATCGAATGCAAATCTGCGACATAGCAATTTGTAGCTTAAAACACGTCACATCGACCCACCTTGTGCCAATCTGCGACGTGCTTTTATAGTTTAGACAAACATCGATCGTCTCGAGTGGAAAGCAATCCGGCCGTCAATGGTGATTCATGGCCTGACAGATATAAACAACTATAACTCCGCTTCTATTCGTCGAATGCAAATCTGCGACATAGCAATTTGTAGCTTAAAATACGTCACATCGACCAACCTTGTGCCGATATGGGACGAACTTGCATAGTTTCGTCAAACATCGATCGTTTCGAGTGGTAAGCAATCCGGCCGTCAATGGTGATTCATGGCCTCACAGATATAAACAACAATAATTCCGCTTGTATTCATCGTATGCAAATCTGCGACATAGCAATTTGTAGCTTAAAACACGCCCCAACGAACCACATGATACCGATCTGCGACGAACTTGCATAGTTTCGTCAAACATCGATCGTTTCGAGTGGTAGGCAATCCGGCCGTCAATGGTGATTCATGGCCTCACAGATATAAACAACAATAATTCCGATTCTATTCATCGTATGCAAATCTGCGACATAGCAATTTGTTGCATAAAACACGGCCCAACGTCCCACCTTTCACCGATATGCGACGAACTTGCATAGTTTCGTCAAACGTCGATCGTTTCGAGTGGTAGGCAATCCGGCCGCCAATGGTGATTCATGGCCTCACATATATAAACAACTATAACTCCGCTTCTATTCATCGAATGCAAATCTGCGACATAGCAATTTGTAGCTTAAAATACGTCACATCGACCAACCTTGTGCCGATCTGCGACGAACTTGCATAGTTTCGTCAAACATCGATCGTTTCGAGTGGTAAGCAATCCGGCCGTCAATGGTGATTCATGGCCTCACAGACATAAACAACAATAACTCAGCTTCTATTCGTCGAATGCAAATTTGCGACATAGCGATTTGTAGCTTAAAACACGACACATCGACCCACCTCATACCGATCTGCGACGTACTTGTATAGATTCGTCAAACGTCGATCGTTTCGAGTGGTAGGCAATCCGGACGTCAATGGTGATTCATGGCCTCACAGATATAAACAACAATAACTCCGCTTCTATTCGTCGTATGCGAATCTGCGACATAGCAATTTGTAGCTTAAAACACGCCCCAACGAACCACCTTATACCGATCTGCGACGAACTTGCATAGTTTCGTCAAACGTCGATTGTTTCGAGTGGTAGGCAATCCGGCCGTCAATGGTGATTCATGGCCTCACAGATATAAACAACAATAATTCCGCTTCTTTTCGTGGTATGCGAATCTGCGACATAGCAATTTGTAGCTTAAAACATGGCCCAACGAGCCACCTTATACCGATCTGCGACGAACTTGCATAGTTTCGTCAAACGTCGATCGTTTCGAGTGGTAGGCAATCCGGCCGCCAATGGTGATTCATGGCCTCACAGATATAAACAACAATAACTCCGCTTCTTTTCGTCGTATGCGAATCTGCGACATAGCAATTTGTTGGATAAAACACGGCCCAACGTCCCACCTTTCACCGATATGCGACGAACTTGCATAGTTTCGTCAAACGTCGATCGTTTCGAGTGGTAGGCAATCCGGCCGCCAATGGTGATTCATGGCCTCACATGTATAAACAACTATAACTCCGCTTCTATTCATCGAATGCAAATCTGCGACATAGCAATTTGTAGCTTAAAACACGTCACATCGACCCACCTTGTGCCAATCTGCGACGTGCTTTTATAGTTTAGACAAACATCGATCGTCTCGAGTGGAAAGCAATCCGGCCGTCAATGGTGATTCATGGCCTGACAGATATAAACAACTATAACTCCGCTTCTATTCGTCGAATGCAAATCTGCGACATAGCAATTTGTAGCTTAAAATACGTCACATCGACCAACCTTGTGCCGATATGGGACGAACTTGCATAGTTTCGTCAAACATCGATCGTTTCGAGTGGTAAGCAATCCGGCCGTCAATGGTGATTCATGGCCTCACAGATATAAACAACAATAATTCCGCTTGTATTCATCGTATGCAAATCTGCGACATAGCAATTTGTAGCTTAAAACACGCCCCAACGAACCACATGATACCGATCTGCGACGAACTTGCATAGTTTCGTCAAACATCGATCGTTTCGAGTGGTAGGCAATCCGGCCGTCAATGGTGATTCATGGCCTCACAGATATAAACAACAATAATTCCGATTCTATTCATCGTATGCAAATCTGCGACATAGCAATTTGTTGCATAAAACACGGCCCAACGTCCCACCTTTCACCGATATGCGACGAACTTGCATAGTTTCGTCAAACGTCGATCGTTTCGAGTGGTAGGCAATCCGGCCGTCAATGGTGATTCATGGCCTCACAGACATAAACAACAATAACTCAGCTTCTATTCGTCGAATGCAAATTTGCGACATAGCGATTTGTAGCTTAAAACACGACACATCGACCCACCTCATACCGATCTGCGACGTACTTGTATAGATTCGTCAAACGTCGATCGTTTCGAGTGGTAGGCAATCCGGACGTCAATGGTGATTCATGGCCTCACAGATATAAACAACAATAATTCCGATTCTATTCATCGTATGCAAATCTGCGACATAGCAATTTGTTGCATAAAACACGGCCCAACGTCCCACCTTTCACCGATATGCGACGAACTTGCATAGTTTCGTCAAACGTCGATCGTTTCGAGTGGTAGGCAATCCGGCCGCCAATGGTGATTCATGGCCTCACATATATAAACAACTATAACTCCGCTTCTATTCATCGAATGCAAATCTGCGACATAGCAATTTGTAGCTTAAAATACGTCACATCAACCAACCTTGTGCCGATCTGCGACGAACTTGCATAGTTTCGTCAAACATCGATCGTTTCGAGTGGTAAGCAATCCGGCCGTCAATGGTGATTCATGGCCTCACAGACATAAACAACAATAACTCAGCTTCTATTCGTCGAATGCAAATTTGCGACATAGCGATTTGTAGCTTAAAACACGACACATCGACCCACCTCATACCGATCTGCGACGTACTTGTATAGATTCGTCAAACGTCGATCGTTTCGAGTGGTAGGCAATCCGGACGTCAATGGTGATTCATGGCCTCACAGATATAAACAACAATAACTCCGCTTCTATTCGTCGTATGCGAATCTGCGACATAGCAATTTGTAGCTTAAAACACGCCCCAACGAACCACCTTATACCGATCTGCGACGCACTTGCATAGTTTCGTCAAACGTCGATTGTTTCGAGTGGTAGGCAATCCGGCCGTCAATGGTGATTCATGGCCTGACAGATATAAACAAATATAACTCCGCTTCTATTCATCGTATGCGAATCTGCGACATAGCAATTTATTGCTTAAAACATGGCCCAACGAGCCACCTTATACCGATCTGCGACGAACTTGCATAGTTTCGTCAAACGTCGATCGTTTCGAGTGGTAGGCAATCCGGCCGCCAATGGTGATTCATGGCCTCACATATATAAACAACTATAACTCCGCTTCTATTCATCGAATGCAAATCTGCGACATAGCAATTTGTAGCTTAAAATACGTCACATCGACCAACCTTGTGCCGATCTGCGACGAACTTGCATAGTTTCGTCAAACATCGATCGTTTCGAGTGGTAAGCAATCCGGCCGTAAATGGTGATTCATGGCCTCAGAGATATAAACAACAATAACTCCGCTTCTATTCATCGTACGCGAATCTGCGACATAGCAATTTGTAGCTTAAAACATGGCCCAACGAGCCACCTTATACCGATCTGCGACGAACTTGCATAGTTTCGTCAAACGTCGATCGTTTCGAGTGGTAGGCAATCCGGCCGCCAATGGTGATTCATGGCCTCACATATATAAACAACTATAACTCCGCTTCTATTCATCGAATGCAAATCTGCGACATAGCAATTTGTAGCTTAAAACACGTCACATCGACCCACCTTGTGCCAATCTGCGACGTGCTTTTATAGTTTAGACAAACATCGATCGTCTCGAGTGGAAAGCAATCCGGCCGTCAATGGTGATTCATGGCCTGACAGATATAAACAACTATAACTCCGCTTCTATTCGTCGAATGCAAATCTGCGACATAGCAATTTGTAGCTTAAAATACGTCACATCGACCAACCTTGTGCCGATATGGGACGAACTTGCATAGTTTCGTCAAACATCGATCGTTTCGAGTGGTAAGCAATCCGGCCGTCAATGGTGATTCATGGCCTCACAGATATAAACAACAATAATTCCGCTTGTATTCATCGTATGCAAATCTGCGACATAGCAATTTGTAGCTTAAAACACGCCCCAACGAACCACATTATACCGATCTGCGACGAACTTGCATAGTTTCGTCAAGCATCGATCGTTTCGAGTGGTAGGCAATCCGGCCGTCAATGGTGATTCATGGCCTCACAGATATAAACAACAATAATTCCGCTTCTATTCATCGTATGCAAATCTGCGACATAGCAATTTGTTGCATAAAACACGGCCCAACGTCCCACCTTTCACCGATATGCGACGAACTTGCATAGTTTCGTCAAACGTCGATCGTTTCGAGTGGTAGGCAATCCGGCCGCCAATGGTGATTCATGGCCTCACATATATAAACAACTATAACTCCGCTTCTATTCATCGAATGCAAATCTGCGACATAGCAATTTGTAGCTTAAAATACGTCACATCGACCAACCTTGTGCCGATCTGCGACGAACTTGCATAGTTTCGTCAAACATCGATCGTTTCGAGTGGTAAGCAATCCGGCCGTCAATGGTGATTCATGGCCTCACAGACATAAACAACAATAACTCCGCTTCTATTCGTCGTATGCGAATCTGCGACATAGCAGTTTGTAGCTTAAAACACGCCCCAACGAACCACCTTATACCGATCTGCGACGAACTTGCATAGTTTCGTCAAACGTCGATTGTTTCGAGTGGTAGGCAATTCGGCCGTCAATGGTGATTCATGGCCTCACAGATATAAACAACAATAACTCCGCTTCTTTTCGTGGTATGCGAATCTGCGACATAGCAATTTGTAGCTTAAAACATGGCCCAACGAGCCACCTTATACCGATCTGCGACGAACTTGCATAGTTTCGTCAAACGTCGATCGTTTCGAGTGGTAGGCAATCCGGCCGCCAATGGTGATTCATGGCCTCACAGATATAAACAACAATAACTCCGCTTCTTTTCGTCGTATGCGAATCTGCGACATAGCAATTTGTAGATTAAAACACGCCCCAACGAACCACCTTATACCGATCTGCGACGAACTTGCATAGTTTTATCAAACATCGATCGTTTCGAGTGGAAAGCAATCCGGCCGTCAATGGTGATTCATGGCCTGACAGATATAAACAACTATAACTCCGCTTCTATTCGTCGTATGCGAATCTGCGACCTAGCAATTTGTAGCTTAAAACACGCCCCAACGAACCACCTTATACCGATCTGCGACGAACTTGCATAGTTTCGTCAAACATCTATCGTTTCGAGTGGTAGGCAATCCGGCCGTCAATGGTGATTCATGGCCTGACAGATATAAACAACTATAACTCCGGTTCTATTCGTCGAATGCAAATCTGCGACATAGCAATTTGTAGCTTAAAATACGTCACATCGACCAACCTTGTGCCGATCTGCAACGAAGTTGCATAGTTTCGTCAAACATCTACCGTTTCGAGTGGTAGGCAATCCGGCCGTCAATGGTGATTCATGGCCTGACAGATATAAACAAATATAACTCCGCTTCTATTCATCGTATGCGAATCTGCGACATAGCAATTTATAGATTAAAACATGGCCCAACGAGCCACCTTATACCGATCTGCGACGAACTTGCATAGTTTCGTCAAACGTCGATCGTTTCGAGTGGTAGGCAATCCGGCCGCCAATGGTGATTCATGGCCTCACATATACAGGGTGATTCTAGTAACTGGGCCAAGCGATAACTCTTTTTTAAATAAATTTAGAACAAAATCGTAGAGGAAAAGTTTGTATTAGGTGAAAAGCTCTATCATCCTATGCACCGACTTTTTTCCCAAGTGCATTGGTGCATGTGCAAAGTGCAGTTGCACTGTTTTTTTAAATGGAACCACCCATTTTTTTTTACATAAACACGTTCCTTAAGCCATTCTGCAATAGAAACGTATAAGGGAAATCATCGAAAAAGCAATAGTTTACGAGATATTTCACTTTACTCAAACTCTTATAACAGATGCCCAAACCGTTCACTATCGCATTATCTAAACGTTTTTGGTCAGAGTTACGTTCCAATCATGTTTACTAACATCTCATACTCAAGGATAGGAACGTATTAAAAAATGTTTGCAAGCTAACGGTGAAACGTTCGAGTATCTGTTATAAGAGTTTGAATAAAGTGAAATATCTCGTAAACTATTGCTTTTTCGATGATTTCCCTTATACGTTTTTATTGCAGAATGGCTTAAGGAACGTGTTTATGTAAAAAAAAATGGGTGGTTCCATTTAAAAAAACAGTGCAACTGCACTTTGCACATGCACCAATGCACTTGGGAAAAAAGTCGGTGCATAGGATGATAGAGCTTTTCACCTAATACAAACTTTTCCTCTACGATTTTGTTCTAAATTTATTTAAAAAAGAGTTATCGCTTGGCCCAGTTACTAGAATCACCCTGTATAAACAACTATAACTCCGCTTCTATTCATCGAATGCAAATCTGCGACATAGCAATTTGTAGCTTAAAATACGTCACATCGACCAACCTTGTGCCGATCTGCGACGAACTTGCATAGTTTCGTCAAACATCGATCGTTTCGAGTGGTAAGCAATCCGGCCGTCAATGGTGATTCATGGCCTCACAGACATAAACAACAATAACTCAGCTTCTATTCGTCGAATGCAAATTTGCGACATAGCGATTTGAAGCTTAAAACACGACACATCGACCCACCTCATGCCGATCTGCGACGTACTTGTATAGATTCGTCAAACGTCGATCGTTTCGAGTGGTAGGCAATCCGGCCGTCAATGGTGATTCATGGCCTCACAGATATAAACAACAATAACTCCGCTTCTATTCGTCGTATGCGAATCTGCGACATAGCAATTTGTAGCTTAAAACACGCCCCAACGAACCACCTTATACCGATCTGCGACGAACTTTCGTCGTTTTGTCAAACATCGATCGTTTCGAGTGGTAGGCAATCCGGCCGTCAATGGTGATTCATGGCCTCACAGATATAAACAACAATAACTCCGCTTCTTTTCGTCGTATGCGAATCTGCGACATAGCAGTTTGTAGACTAAAACACGCCCCAACGAACCACCTTATACCGATCTGGGACGAACTCGCATAGTTTTGTCAAACATTGATCGTTTCGAGTGGAAAGCAATCCGGCCGTCAATGGTGATTCATGGCCTCACAGATATAAACAACTATAACTCCACTTCTATTCGTCGTATACGAATCTGCGACCTAGCATTTTGTAGCTTAAAACACGCCCCAACGAACCACCTTATACCGATCTGCGACGAACTTGCATAGTTTTGTCACACGTCGATCGTTTCGAGTGGTAGGCAATCCGGCCGTCAATGGTGATTCATGGCCTCACAGATATAAACAACAATAACTCCGCTTCTATTCGTCGTATGCGAATCTGCGACATAGCAATTTGTAGCTTAAAACACGCCCCAACGAACCACCTTATACCGATCTGCGACGAACTTTCGTCGTTTTGTCAAACATCGATCGTTTCGAGTGGTAGGCAATCCGGCCGTCAATGGTGATTCATGGCCTCACAGATATAAACAACAATAACTCCGCTTCTTTTCGTCGTATGCGAATCTGCGACATAGCAGTTTGTAGATTAAAACACGCCCCAACGAACAACCTTATACCGATCTGGGACGAACTCGCATAGTTTTGTCAAACATTGATCGTTTCGAGTGGAAAGCAATCCGGCCGTCAATGGTGATTCATGGCCTCACAGATATAAACAACTATAACTCCGCTTCTATTCGTCGTATGCGAATCTGCGACCTAGCAATTTGTAGCTTAAAACACGCCCCAACGAACCACCTTATACCGTTCTGTGACGAACTTGCATAGTTTAGACAAACATCGATCGTTTCGAGTGGTAGGCAAACCGGCCGTCAATGGTGATTCACGGCCTGGCACATATAAACAACTATAACTCCGCTTCTATTCGTCGAATGCAAATCTTTGACATAGCAATTTGTAGCTTAAAACACGTCACATCGACCCACCTTGTGCCAATCTGCGACGAACTTGCATAGTTTCGTCAAACATCGATCGTTTCGAGTGGTAGGCAATCCGGCCGCCAATGGTGATTCATGGCCTCACATATATAAACAACTGTAACTCCGCTTCTATTCATCGTATGCGAATCTGCGACATAGCAATTTGTAGCTTAAAATACGCCCCAACGAACCACCTTATACCGATCTGCGGCGAACTTGCATAGTTTTGTCAAACATTGATCGTTTCGAATGGAAAGCTATCCGGCCGTCAATGGTGATTCATGGCCTGACAGATATAAACAACAATACTCCGCTTCTATTCGTCGAATGCAAATCTGCGACATAGCAGTTTGTAGATTAAAACACGCCCCAACGAACCACCTTATACCGATCTGCGACGAACTTGCATAGTTTCGTCAAACATCGTTCGTTTCGAGTGGAAGGCAATCCGGCCGTCAATGGTGATTCATGGCCTTACAGATATAAATAACTATAACTCCGCTTCTATTCGTCGTATGTGAATCTGCGACATAGCAATTTGTAGCTTTAAACACGTCATATCGAACCACCTTGTGCCGATCTGCGACGAACTTGCATGGTTTCGACAAACGTCGATCGTTTCGAGTGGTAGGCAATCCGGCCGTCAATAGTGATTCATGGCCTCACAGATATAAACAACAATAACTCCGCTTCTATTCGTCGTATGCAAATCTGCGACATAGCAATTTGTAGCATAAAACACGGCCCAATGACAACACCTTTTACCGATCTGCGACGAACTTGCATAGTTTCGTCAAAGGTCGATCGTTTCGAGTGGTAAACAATCCGGCCGTCAATGGTGATTCATGGCCTGACAGATATAAACAACTATAACTCCGCTCCTATTCATCGTATGCGAATCTGCGAAATAGCAATTTGTAGCATAAAACACGTCACATCGACCCACCTTGTGCCGATCTGCGACGATCTTGCATAGTGTCGCCAAACATCGATCGTTTCGAGTCGTAGGCAATCCGGCCGTCAATGGTGATTCATGGCCTTACAGACAAAAACAACTATAACTCCGCTTCTATTCGTCGTATGCAAATCTGCGACATAGCAATTTGTAGCTTAAAACACGACACATCGACCCACCTTATACCGATCTGCGAAGATCTTTGCATTGTTTCGTCAAACGTCGATCGTTCCGAGTGGTAGGCAATCCGGCCGTCAATGGTGATTCATGGCCTCAGAGATATAAACACCTAAAACTTGGTTTCTATTCGTCGTATGCGATTCTGCGACATTGCCTTTTGTAGCTAAAAACACGGCCCAACGACCCACCTTATACCGATCTGCGACGAACTTGCATAGTTTCGTCAAACATCGTTCGTTTCGAGTGGAAGGCAATCCGGCCGTCAATGGTGATTCATGGCCTTACAGATATAAATAACTATAACTCCGCTTCTATTCGTCGTATGTGAATCTGCGACATAGCAATTTGTAGCTTTAAACACGTCATATCGAACCACCTTGTGCCGATCTGCGACGAACTTGCATGGTTTCGACAAACGTCGATCGTTTCGAGTGGTAGGCAATCCGGCCGTCAATAGTGATTCATGGCCTCACAGATATAAACAATAATAACTCCGCATCTATTCGTCGTATGCAAATCTGCGACATAGCAATTTGTAGCATAAAACGCGGCCCAACAACAACACCTTTTACCGATCTGCGACGAACTTGCATAGTTTCGTCAAACATCGATCGTTTCGAGTGGTAGGCAATCCGGCCGTCAATGGTGTTTCATGGCCTCACAGATATAAACAACAATAACTCCGCTTCTATTCGTGGTATGCGAATATGCGACACAGCAATTTGTAGCTTAAAACACGACACATCGACCCACCTCATGCCGATCTGCGACGTACTTGTATAGTTTCGTCAAACGACGATCGTTTCGAGTAGTAGGCAATCCGGCCGTCAATGGTGATTCATGGCCTCACAGATATAAACAACTATAACTCCGCTTCTATTCATCGAATGCAAATCTGCGACATAGCGATTTGTAGCTTAAAACACGTCACATCGACACACCTTGTGCCGATCTGCGACGAACTTGCATGGTTTCGTCAAACGTCGATCGTTTCGAGTGGTAGGGAATCCGGCCGTCAATGGTGATTCATGGCCTCACAGATATAAACAACAATAACTCCGCTTCTTTTCGTCGTATGCGAATCTGCGACATAGCAATTTGTAGATTAAAACACGCCCCAACGAACCACCTTATACCGATCTGCGACGTACTCGCATAGTTTTGTCAAACATTGATCGTTTCGAGTGGAAAGCAATCCGGCCGTCAATGGTGATTCATGGCCTCACAGATATAAACAACTATAACTCCGCTTCTATTCGTCGTATGCGAATCTGCGACCTAGCAGTTTGTATCTTAAAACACGCCCCAACGAACCACCTTATACCAATCTGCGACGAACTTGCATAGTTTTGTCACACATCGACCGTTTCGAGTGGAAAGCAATCCGGCCGTCAATGGTGATTCATGGCCTGACAGATATAAACAACTATAACTCTGCTTCTATTCGTCGAATGCAAATCTGCGACATAGCAATTTGTAGCTTAAAATACGTCACATCGACCAACCTTGTGCCGATCTGCGACGAACTTGCATAGTTTCGTCAAACATCGATCGATTCGAGTGGTATGCAATCCGGCCGTCAATGGTGATTCATGGCCTCAGAGATATAAACAACAATAACTCCGCTTCTATTCATCGTATGCGAATCTGCGACATAGCAATTTGTAGCTTAAAACATGGCCCAACGAGCCACCTTATACCGATCTGCGACGAACTTGCATAGTTTCGTCAAACGTCGATCGTTTCGAGTGGTAGGCAATCCGGCCGCCAATGGTGATTCATGGCCTCACATATATAAACAACTATAACTCCGCTCCTATTCGTCGAATGCAAATCTGCGACATAGAAATTTCTAGCTTAAAACACGTCACATCGACCCACCTTGTGCCAATCTGCGACGTACTTTTATAGTTTAGACAAACATCGATCGATTCGAGTGGTAGGCAATCCGGCCGTCAATGGTGATTCATGGCCTCACAGATATAAACAACAATAACTCCGCTTCTATTCATCGTATGCGAATCTGCAACATAGCAGTTTGTAGCTTAAAACACGCCCCAACGAACCACCTTATACCGATCTGCGACGAACTTGCATAGTTTCGTCAAACATCGATCGTTTCGAGTGGTAAGCAATCCGGCCGTCAATGGTGATTCATGGCCTCACAGACATAAACAACAATAACTCAGCTTCTATTCGTCGAATGCAAATTTGCGACATAGCGATTTGTAGCTTAAAACACGACACATCGACCCACCTCATGCCGATCTGCGACGTACTTGTATAGATTCGTCAAACGTCGATCGTTTCGAGTGGAAGGGAATCCGGCCGTCAATGGTGATTCATGGCCTCACAGATATAAACAACTATAACTCCGCTTCTATTCGTCGAATGCAAATCTGCGACATAGCAATTTGTAGCTTAAAATACGTCACATCGACCAACCTTGTGCCGATCTGCGACGAACTTGCATAGTTTCGTCAAACATCGATCGTTTCGAGTGGTAAGCAATCCGGCCGTCAATGGTGATTCATGGCCTCACAGACATAAACAACAATAACTCAGCTTCTATTCGTCGAATGCAAATTTGCGACATAGAGATTTGTAGCTTAAAACACGACACATCGACCCACCTCATGCCGATCTGCGACGTACTTGTATAGATTCGTCAAACGTCGATCGTTTCGAGTGGTAGGCAATCCGGCCGTCAATGGTGATTCATGGCCTCACAGATATAAACAACAATTACTCCGCTTCTATTCGTCGTATGCGAATCTGCGACATAGCAATTTGTAGCTTAAAACACGCCCCAACGAACCACCTTATACCGATCTGCGACGAACTTTCGTCGTTTTGTCAAACATCGATCGTTTCGAGTGGTAGGCAATCCGGCCGTCAATGGTGATTCATGGCCTCACAGATATAAACAACAATAACTCCGCTTCTTTTCGTCGTATGCGAATCTGCGACATAGCAAGTTGTAGATTAAAACACGCCCCAACGAACCACCTTATACCGATTTGCGACGAACTCGCATAGTTTTGTCAAACATTGATCGTTTCGATTGGAAAGCAATCCGGCCGTCAATGGTGATTCATGGCCTGCCAGATATAAACAACTATAACTCCGCTTCTATTCGTCGAATGCAAATCTGCGACATAGCAATTTGTAGCTTAAAACACGTCACATCGACCCACCTTGTGCCAATCTGCGACGAACGTGCATAGTTTGGTCAAAAATCGTTCGCTTCGAGTGGTAGGCAATCCGGCCGCCAATGGTGATTCATGGCCTCACAGATATAAACAACAATAACTCCGCTTCTTTTCGTCGTATGCGAATCTGCGACATAGCAATTTGTAGCTTAAAACATGGCCCAACGAGCCACCTTATACCGATCTGCGACGAACTTGCATAGTTTCGTCAAACGTCGATCGTTTCGAGTGGTAGGCAATCCGGCCGCCAATGGTCATTCATGGCCTCACATATATAAACAACTATAACTCCGCTTCTATTCATCGAATGCAAATCTGCGACATAGCAATTTGTAGCTTAAAACACGTCACATCGACCCACCTTGTGCCAATCTGCGACGTACTTTTATAGTTTAGACAAACATCGATCGTTTCGAGTGGTAGGCAATCCGGCCGTCAATGGTGATTCATGGCCTCACAGATATAAACAACAATAACTCCGCTTCTATTCATCGTATGCGAATCTGCAACATAGCAGTTTGTAGCTTAAAACATGGCCCAACGAGCCACCTTATACCGATCTGCGACGAACTTGCATAGTTTCGTCAAACGTCGATCGTTTCGAGTGGTAGGCAATCCGGCCGCCAATGGTGATTCATGGCCTCAGAGATATAAACAACAATAACTCCGCTTCTATTCATCGTATGCGAATATGCGACATAGCAATTTGTAGCTTAAAACATGGCCCAACGAGCCACCTTATACCGATCTGCGACGAACTTGCATAGTTTCGTCAAACATCTATCGTTTCGAGTGGTAGGCAATCCCGCCGTCAATGGTGATTGATCGCCTGACAGATATAAACAACTATAACTCCGCTTCTATTCGTCGTATGCGAATCTGCGACCTAGCAATTTGTAGCTTAAAACACGCCCAACGAACCACCTTATACCGATCTGTGACGAACTTGCATAGTTTCGTCAAACGTCGATCGTTTCGAGTGGTAGGCAATCCGGCCGTCAATGGTGATTCATGGCCTCAGAGATATAAACAACAATAACTCCGCTTCTATTCATCGTATGCGAATATGCGACATAGCAATTTGTAGCTTAAAACATGGCCCAACGAGCCACCTTATACCGATCTGCGACGAACTTGCATAGTTTCGTCAAACGTCGATCGTTTCGAGTGGTAGGCAATCCGGCCGCCAATGGTGATTCATGGCCTCACACGTATAAACAACTATAACTCCGCTTCTATTCATCGAATGCAAATCTGCGACATAGCAATTTGTAGCTTAAAATACGTCACATCGACCAACCTTGTGCCGATCTGCGACGAACTTGCATAGTTTCGTCAAACATCGATCGTTTCGAGTGGTATGCAATCCGGCCGTCAATGGTGATGCATGGCCTCAGAGATATAAACAACAATAACTCCGCTTCTATTCATCGTATGCGAATATGCGACATAGCAATTTGTAGCTTAAAACATGGCCCAACGAGCCACCTTATACCGATCTGCGACGAACTTGCATAGTTTCGTCAAACGTCGATCGTTTCGAGTGGTAGGCAATCCGGCCGCCAATGGTGATTCATGGCCTCACAGATATAAACAACAATAACTCCGCTTCTATTCATCGTATGCGAATCTGCAACATAGCAGTTTGTAGCTTAAAACACGCCCCAACGAACCACCTTATACCGATCTGCGACGAACTTGCATAGTTTTGTCACACATCGATCGTTTCGAGTGGAAAGCAATCCGGCCGTCAATGGTGATTCATGGCCTGACAGATATAAACAACTATAACTCCGCTTCTATTCATCGAATGCAAATCTGCGACATAGCAATTTGTAGCTTAAAACACGTCACATCGACCCACCTTGTGCCAATCTGCGACGTACTTTTATAGTTTAGACAAACATCGATCGTTTCGAGTGGTAGGCAATCCGGCCGTCAATGGTGATTCATGGCCTCACAGATATAAACAACAATAACTCCGCTTCTATTCATCGTATGCGAATCTGCAACATAGCAGTTTGTAGCTTAAAACACGCCCCAACGAACCACCTTATACCGATCTGCGACGAACTTGCATAGTTTCGTCAAACATCTATCGTTTCGAGTGGTAGGCAATCCGGCCGTCAATGGTGATTCATCGCCTGACAGATATAAACAACTATAACTCCGCTTCTATTCGTCGTATGCGAATCTGCGACCTAGCAATTTGTAGCTTAAAACACGCCCAACGAACCACCTTATACCGATCTGTGACGAACTTGCATAGTTTCGTCAAACGTCGATCGTTTCGAGTGGTAGGCAATCCGGCCGTCAATGGTGATTCATGGCCTCACAGATATAAACAACAATAACTCCGCTTCTTTTCGTCGTATGCGAATCTGCGACATAGCAATTTGTAGCTTAAAACATGGCCCAACGAGCCACCTTATACCGATCTGCGACGAACTTGCATAGTTTCGTCAAACGTCGATCGTTTCGAGTGGTAGGCAATCCGGCCGCCAATGGTGATTCATGGCCTCACATGTATAAACAACTATAACTCCGCTTCTATTCATCGAATGCAAATCTGCGACATAGCAATTTGTAGCTTAAAACACGTCACATCGACCCACCTTGTGCCAATCTGCGACGTACTTTTATAGTTTAGACAAACATCGATCGTTTCGAGTGGTAGGCAATCCGGCCGTCAATGGTGATTCATGGCCTCACAGATATAAACAACAATAACTCCGCTTCTATTCATCGTATGCGAATCTGCAACATAGCAGTTTGTAGCTTAAAACACGCCCCAACGAACCACCTTATACCGATCTGCGACGAACTTGCATAGTTTCGTCAAACATCTATCGTTTCGAGTGGTAGGCAATCCGGCCGTCAATGGTGATTCATGGCCTGACAGATATAAACAACTATAACTCCGCTTCTATTCGTGGTATGCGAATCTGCGACCTAGGAATTTGTAGCTTAAAACACGTCACATCGACCCACCTCATGCCGATCTGCGACGTACTTGTATAGATTCGTCAAACGTCGATCGTTTCGAGTGGTAGGCAATCCGGCCGTCAATGGTGATTCATGGCCTCACAGATATAAACAACAATAACTCCGCTTCTATTCATCGTATGCGAATCTGCAACATAGCAGTTTGTAGCTTAAAACATGGCCCAACGAGCCACCTTATACCGATCTGCGACGAACTTGCATAGTTTCGTCAAACGTCGATCGTTTCGAGTGGTAGGCAATCCGGCCGCCAATGGTGATTCATGGCCTCAGAGATATAAACAACAATAACTCCGCTTCTATTCATCGTATGCGAATATGCGACATAGCAATTTGTAGCTTAAAACATGGCCCAACGAGCCACCTTATACCGATCTGCGACGATCTTGCATAGTTTCGTCAAACATCTATCGTTTCGAGTGGTAGGCAATCCCGCCGTCAATGGTGATTGATCGCCTGACAGATATAAACAACTATAACTCCGCTTCTATTCGTCGTATGCGAATCTGCGACCTAGCAATTTGTAGCTTAAAACACGCCCAACGAACCACCTTATACCGATCTGTGACGAACTTGCATAGTTTCGTCAAACGTCGATCGTTTCGAGTGGTAGGCAATCCGGCCGTCAATGGTGATTCATGGCCTCAGAGATATAAACAACAATAACTCCGCTTCTATTCATCGTATGCGAATATGCGACATAGCAATTTGTAGCTTAAAACATGGCCCAACGAGCCACCTTATACCGATCTGCGACGAACTTGCATAGTTTCGTCAAACGTCGATCGTTTCGAGTGGTAGGCAATCCGGCCGCCAATGGTGATTCATGGCCTCACATGTATAAACAACTATAACTCCGCTTCTATTCATCGAATGCAAATCTGCGACATAGCAATTTGTAGCTTAAAATACGTCACATCGACCAACCTTGTGCCGATCTGCGACGAACTTGCATAGTTTCGTCAAACATCGATCGTTTCGAGTGGTATGCAATCCGGCCGTCAATGGTGATGCATGGCCTCAGAGATATAAACAACAATAACTCCGCTTCTATTCATCGTATGCGAATATGCGACATAGCAATTTGTAGCTTAAAACATGGCCCAACGAGCCACCTTATACCGATCTGCGACGAACTTGCATAGTTTCGTCAAACGTCGATCGTTTCGAGTGGTAGGCAATCCGGCCGCCAATGGTGATTCATGGCCTCACAGATATAAACAACAATAACTCCGCTTCTATTCATCGTATGCGAATCTGCAACATAGCAGTTTGTAGCTTAAAACACGCCCCAACGAACCACCTTATACCGATCTGCGACGAACTTGCATAGTTTTGTCACACATCGATCGTTTCGAGTGGAAAGCAATCCGGCCGTCAATGGTGATTCATGGCCTGACAGATATAAACAACTATAACTCCGCTTCTATTCATCGAATGCAAATCTGCGACATAGCAATTTGTAGCTTAAAACACGTCACATCGACCCACCTTGTGCCAATCTGCGACGTACTTTTATAGTTTAGACAAACATCGATCGTTTCGAGTGGTAGGCAATCCGGCCGTCAATGGTGATTCATGGCCTCACAGATATAAACAACAATAACTCCGCTTCTATTCATCGTATGCGAATCTGCAACATAGCAGTTTGTAGCTTAAAACACGCCCCAACGAACCACCTTATACCGATCTGCGACGAACTTGCATAGTTTCGTCAAACATCTATCGTTTCGAGTGGTAGGCAATCCGGCCGTCAATGGTGATTCATCGCCTGACAGATATAAACAACTATAACTCCGCTTCTATTCGTCGTATGCGAATCTGCGACCTAGCAATTTGTAGCTTAAAACACGCCCAACGAACCACCTTATACCGATCTGTGACGAACTTGCATAGTTTCGTCAAACGTCGATCGTTTCGAGTGGTAGGCAATCCGGCCGTCAATGGTGATTCATGGCCTCACAGATATAAACAACAATAACTCCGCTTCTTTTCGTCGTATGCGAATCTGCGACATAGCAATTTGTAGCTTAAAACATGGCCCAACGAGCCACCTTATACCGATCTGCGACGAACTTGCATAGTTTCGTCAAACGTCGATCGTTTCGAGTGGTAGGCAATCCGGCCGCCAATGGTGATTCATGGCCTCACATGTATAAACAACTATAACTCCGCTTCTATTCATCGAATGCAAATCTGCGACATAGCAATTTGTAGCTTAAAACACGTCACATCGACCCACCTTGTGCCAATCTGCGACGTACTTTTATAGTTTAGACAAACATCGATCGTTTCGAGTGGTAGGCAATCCGGCCGTCAATGGTGATTCATGGCCTCACAGATATAAACAACAATAACTCCGCTTCTATTCATCGTATGCGAATCTGCAACATAGCAGTTTGTAGCTTAAAACACGCCCCAACGAACCACCTTATACCGATCTGCGACGAACTTGCATAGTTTCGTCAAACATCTATCGTTTCGAGTGGTAGGCAATCCGGCCGTCAATGGTGATTCATGGCCTGACAGATATAAACAACTATAACTCCGCTTCTATTCGTGGTATGCGAATCTGCGACCTAGGAATTTGTAGCTTAAAACACGTCACATCGACCCACCTCATGCCGATCTGCGACGTACTTGTATAGATTCGTCAAACGTCGATCGTTTCGAGTGGTAGGCAATCCGGCCGTCAATGGTGATTCAAGGCCTCACAGATATAAACAACAATAACTCCCCTTCTATTCGTCGTATGCGAATCTGCGACATAGCAATTTGTAGCTTAAAACACGCCCCAACGAACCACCTTATACCGATCTGCGACGAACTTTCGTCGTTTTGTCAAACATCGATCGTTTCGAGTGGTAGGCAATCCGGCCGTCAATGGTGATTCATGGCCTCACAGATATAAACAACAATAACTCCGCTTCTTTTCGTCGTATGCGAATCTGCGACATAGCAATTTGTAGCTTAAAACACGCCCCAACGAACCACCTTATACCGATCTGCGACGAACTTTCGTCGTTTTGTCAAACATCGATCGTTTCGAGTGGTAGGCAATCCGGCCGTCAATGGTGATTCATGGCCTCACAGATATAAACAACAATAACTCCGCTTCTATTCGTCGTATGCGAATCTGCGACATAGCAATTTGTAGCTTAAAACACGCCCCAACGAACCACCTTATACCGATCTGCGACGAACTTTCGTCGTTTTGTCAAACATCGATCGTTTCGAGTGGTAGGCAATCCGGCCGTCAATGGTAATTCATGGCCTCACAGATATAAACAACAATAACTCCGCTTCTTTTCGTCGTAGGCGAATCTGCGACATAGCAATTTGTAGATTAAAACACGCTCCAACGAACCACCTTATACCAATCTGCGACGAACTTGCATAGTTTTGTCACACATCGATCGTTTCGAGTGGAAAGCAATCCGGCCGTCAATGGTGATTCATGGCCTGACAGATATAAACAACTATAACTCCGCTTCTATTCATCGAATGCAAATCTGCGACATAGCAATTTGTAGCTTAAAATACGTCACATCGACCAACCTTGTGCCGATCTGCGACGAACTTGCATAGTTTCGTCAAACATCGATCGTTTCGAGTGGTAAGCAATCCGGCCGTCAATGGTGATTCATGGCCTGTCAGATATAAACAACTATAACTCCGCTTCTATTCGTCGTATGCGAATCTGCGACCTAGCAATTTGTAGCTTAAAACACGCCCAACGAACCACCTTATACCGATCTGTGACGAACTTGCATAGTTTCGTCAAACATCGATCGTTTCGAGTGGTATGCAATCCGGCCGTCAATGGTGATTCATGGCCTCAGAGATATAAACAACAATAACTCCGCTTCTATTCATCGTATGCGAATCTGCGACATAGCAATTTGTAGCTTAAAACATGGCCAAACGAGCCACCTTATACCGATCTGCGACGAACTTGCATAGTTTCGTCAAACGTCGATCGTTTCGAGTGGTAGGCAATCCGGCCGCCAATGGTGATTCATGGCCTCACATATATAAACAACTATAACTCCGCTTCTATTCATCGAATGCAAATCTGCGACATAGCAATTGGTAGCTTAAAACACGCTCCAACGAACCACCTTATACCGATCTGCGATGAACTTGCATAGTTTTGTCAAACATCGATCGTTTCGAGTGGAAAGCAATCCGGCCGTCAATGGTGATTCATGGCCTCACAGATATAAACAACTATAACTCCGCTTCTATTCGCCGTATGCAAATCTGCGACATAGCAATTTGTAGCTTAAAACACGTCACATCGAACCACCTTGTGCCGATCTGCGACGAACTTGCATGGTTTCGTCAAACAACGATCGTTTCGAGTGGTAGGCAATCCGGCCGTCAATGGTGATTCATGGCCTCACAGATATAAACAACAATAACTCCGCTTCTATTCGTCGTATGCGAATATGCGACATAGCAATTTGTAGCTTAAAACACGTCACATCGACCCACCTTGTGCCGATCTGCGACGCACTTGCATAGTTTCGTCAAGCATCGATCGTTTCGAGTGGTAGGCAATCCGGCCGTCAATGGTGATTCATGGCCTCACAGATATAAACAACAATAACTCCGCTTCTTTTCGTCGTATGCGAATCTGCGACATAGCAATTTGTAGATTAAAACACGCCCCAACGAACCACCTTATACCGATCTGCGACGAACTCGCATAGTTTTGTCAAACATTGATCGTTTCGAGTGGAAAGCAATCCGGCCGTCAATGGTGATTCATGGCCTCTCAGATATAAACAACTATAACTCCGCTTCTATTCGTCGTATGCGAATCTGCGACCTAGCAATTTGTAGCTTAAAACAAGCCCCAACGAACCACCTTACACCGATCTGCGACGAACTTGCATAGTTTTGTCACACATCGATCGTTTCGAGTGGAAAGCAATCCGGCCGTCAATGGTGATTCATGGCCTGACAGATATAAACAACTATAACTCCGCTTCTATTCGTCGAATGCAAATCTGCGACATAGCAATTTGTAGCTTAAAATACGTCACATCGACCAACCTTGTGCCGATCTGCGACGAACTTGCATAGTTTCGTCAAACATCGATCGTTTCGAGTGGTATGCAATCCGGCCGTCAATGGTGATTCATGGCTTCAGAGATATAAACAACAATAACTCCGCTTCTATTCATCGTATGCGAATCTGCGACATAGCAATTTGTAGCTTAAAACATGGCCCAACGAGCCACCTTATACCGATCTGCGACGAACTTGCATAGTTTCGTCAAACGTCGATCGTTTCGAGTGGTAGGCAATCCGGCCGCCAATGGTGATTCATGGCCTCACATATATAAACAACTATAACTCCGCTTCTATTCATCGAATGCAAATCTGCGACATAGCAATTTGTAGCTTAAAACACGTCACATCGACCCACCTTGTGCCAATCTGCGACGTGCTTTTATAGTTTAGACAAACATCGATCGTCTCGAGTGGAAAGCAATCCGGCCGTCAATGGTGATTCATGGCCTGACAGATATAAACAACTATAACTCCGCTTCTATTCGTCGAATGCAAATCTGCGACATAGCAATTTGTAGCTTAAAATACGTCACATCGACCAACCTTGTGCCGATATGGGACGAACTTGCATAGTTTCGTCAAACATCGATCGTTTCGAGTGGTAAGCAATCCGGCCGTCAATGGTGATTCATGGCCTCACAGATATAAACAACAATAATTCCACTTGTATTCATCGTATGCAAATCTGCGACATAGCAATTTGTAGCTTAAAACACGCCCCAACGAACCACATTATACCGATCTGCGACGAACTTGCATAGTTTCGTCAAGCATCGATCGTTTCGAGTGGTAGGCAATCCGGCCGTCAATGGTGATTCATGGCCTCACAGATATAAACAACAATAATTCCGCTTCTATTCATCGTATGCAAATCTGCGACATAGCAATTTGTTGCATAAAACACGGCCCAACGTCCCACCTTTCACCGATATGCGACGAACTTGCATAGTTTCGTCAAACGTCGATCGTTTCGAGTGGTAGGCAATCCGGCCGCCAATGGTGATTCATGGCCTCACATATATAAACAACTATAACTCCGCTTCTATTCATCGAATGCAAATCTGCGACATAGCAATTTGTAGCTTAAAATACGTCACATCGACCAACCTTGTGCCGATCTGCGACGAACTTGCATAGTTTCGTCAAACATCGATCGTTTCGAGTGGTAAGCAATCCGGCCGTCAATGGTGATTCATGGCCTCACAGACATAAACAACAATAACTCAGCTTCTATTCGTCGAATGCAAATTTGCGACATAGCGATTTGTAGCTTAAAACACGACACATCGACCCACCTCATGCCGATCTGCGACGTACTTGTATAGATTCGTCAAACGTCGATCGTTTCGAGTGGTAGGCAATCCGGCCGTCAATGGTGATTCATGGCCTGACAGATATAAACAACTATAACTCCGGTTCTATTCGTCGAATGCAAATCTGCGACATAGCAATTTGTAGCTTAAAATACGTCACATCGACCAACCTTGTGCCGATCTGCAACGAAGTTGCATAGTTTCGTCAAACATCTATCGTTTCGACTGGTAGGCAATCCGGCCGTCAATGGTGATTCATGGCCTGACAGATATAAACAAATATAACTCCGCTTCTATTCATCGTATGCGAATCTGCGACATAGCAATTTATAGCTTAAAACATGGCCCAACGAGCCACCTTATACCGATCTGCGACGAACTTGCATAGTTTCGTCAAACGTCGATCGTTTCGAGTGGTAGGCAATCCGGCCGCCAATGGTGATTCATGGCCTCACATATATAAACAACTATAACTCCGCTTCTATTCATCGAATGCAAATCTGCGACA
Source organism: Anoplius nigerrimus (assembly GCA_914767735.1). NCBI lineage: Eukaryota > Metazoa > Arthropoda > Insecta > Hymenoptera > Pompilidae > Anoplius > Anoplius nigerrimus. Next base: position 560,321 of record CAJZBX010001045.1, on the reverse strand, counting down.
TAGCAATTTGTAGCTTAAAATACGTCACATCGACCAACCTTGTGCCGATCTGCGACGAACTTGCATAGTTTCGTCAAACATCGATCGTTTCGAGTGGTAAGCAATCCGGCCGTAAATGGTGATTCATGGCCTCAGAGATATAAACAACAATAACTCCGCTTCTATTCATCGTACGCGAATCTGCGACATAGCAATTTGTAGCTTAAAACATGGCCCAACGAGCCACCTTATACCGATCTGCGACGAACTTGCATAGTTTCGTCAAACGTCGATCGTTTCGAGTGGTAGGCAATCCGGCCGCCAATGGTGATTCATGGCCTCACATATATAAACAACTATAACTCCGCTTCTATTCATCGAATGCAAATCTGCGACATAGCAATTTGTAGCTTAAAACACGTCACATCGACCCACCTTGTGCCAATCTGCGACGTGCTTTTATAGTTTAGACAAACATCGATCGTCTCGAGTGGAAAGCAATCCGGCCGTCAATGGTGATTCATGGCCTGACAGATATAAACAACTATAACTCCGCTTCTATTCGTCGAATGCAAATCTGCGACATAGCAATTTGTAGCTTAAAATACGTCACATCGACCAACCTTGTGCCGATATGGGACGAACTTGCATAGTTTCGTCAAACATCGATCGTTTCGAGTGGTAAGCAATCCGGCCGTCAATGGTGATTCATGGCCTCACAGATATAAACAACAATAATTCCGCTTGTATTCATCGTATGCAAATCTGCGACATAGCAATTTGTAGCTTAAAACACGCCCCAACGAACCACATTATACCGATCTGCGACGAACTTGCATAGTTTCGTCAAGCATCGATCGTTTCGAGTGGTAGGCAATCCGGCCGTCAATGGTGATTCATGGCCTCACAGATATAAACAACAATAATTCCGCTTCTATTCATCGTATGCAAATCTGCGACATAGCAATTTGTTGCATAAAACACGGCCCAACGTCCCACCTTTCACCGATATGCGACGAACTTGCATAGTTTCGTCAAACGTCGATCGTTTCGAGTGGTAGGCAATCCGGCCGCCAATGGTGATTCATGGCCTCACATATATAAACAACTATAACTCCGCTTCTATTCATCGAATGCAAATCTGCGACATAGCAATTTGTAGCTTAAAATACGTCACATCGACCAACCTTGTGCCGATCTGCGACGAACTTGCATAGTTTCGTCAAACATCGATCGTTTCGAGTGGTAAGCAATCCGGCCGTCAATGGTGATTCATGGCCTCACAGACATAAACAACAATAACTCAGCTTCTATTCGTCGAATGCAAATTTGCGACATAGCGATTTGTAGCTTAGAACACGACACATCGACCCACCTCATGCCGATCTGCGACGTACTTGTATAGATTCGTCAAACGTCGATCGTTTCGAGTGGTAGGCAATCCGGACGTCAATGGTGATTCATGGCCTCACAGATATAAACAACAATAACTCCGCTTCTATTCGTCGTATGCGAATCTGCGACATAGCAGTTTGTAGCTTAAAACACGCCCCAACGAACCACCTTATACCGATCTGCGACGAACTTGCATAGTTTCGTCAAACGTCGATTGTTTCGAGTGGTAGGCAATCCGGCCGTCAATGGTGATTCATGGCCTCACAGATATAAACAACAATAACTCCGCTTCTTTTCGTGGTATGCGAATCTGCGACATAGCAATTTGTAGCTTAAAACATGGCCCAACGAGCCACCTTATACCGATCTGCGACGAACTTGCATAGTTTCGTCAAACGTCGATCGTTTCGAGTGGTAGGCAATCCGGCCGCCAATGGTGATTCATGGCCTCACAGATATAAACAACAATAACTCCGCTTCTTTTCGTCGTATGCGAATCTGCGACATAGCAATTTGTAGCTTAAAACACGCCCCAACGAACCACCTTATACCGATCTGCGACGAACTTGCATAGTTTTATCAAACATCGATCGTTTCGAGTGGAAAGCAATCCGGCCGTCAATGGTGATTCATGGCCTGACAGATATAAACAACTATAACTCCGCTTCTATTCGTCGTATGCGAATCTGCGACCTAGCAATTTGTAGCTTAAAACACGCCCCAACGAACCACCTTATACCGATCTGCGACGAACTTGCATAGTTTCGTCAAACATCTATCGTTTCGAGTGGTAGGCAATCCGGCCGTCAATGGTGATTCATGGCCTGACAGATATAAACAACTATAACTCCGGTTCTATTCGTCGAATGCAAATCTGCGACATAGCAATTTGTAGCTTAAAATACGTCACATCGACCAACCTTGTGCCGATCTGCAACGAAGTTGCATAGTTTCGTCAAACGTCGATCGTTTCGAGTGGTAGGCAATCCGGCCGTCAATGGTGATTCATGGCCTCACAGATATAAACAACAATAACTCCGCTTCTTTTCGTCGTATGCGAATCTGCGACATAGCAATTTGTAGCTTAAAACATGGCCCAACGAGCCACCTTATACCGATCTGCGACGAACTTGCATAGTTTCGTCAAACGTCGATCGTTTCGAGTGGTAGGCAATCCGGCCGCCAATGGTGATTCATGGCCTCACATGTATAAACAACTATAACTCCGCTTCTATTCATCGAATGCAAATCTGCGACATAGCAATTTGTAGCTTAAAACACGTCACATCGACCCACCTTGTGCCAATCTGCGACGTACTTTTATAGTTTAGACAAACATCGATCGTTTCGAGTGGTAGGCAATCCGGCCGTCAATGGTGATTCATGGCCTCACAGATATAAACAACAATAACTCCGCTTCTATTCATCGTATGCGAATCTGCAACATAGCAGTTTGTAGCTTAAAACACGCCCCAACGAACCACCTTATACCGATCTGCGACGAACTTGCATAGTTTCGTCAAACATCTATCGTTTCGAGTGGTAGGCAATCCGGCCGTCAATGGTGATTCATGGCCTGACAGATATAAACAACTATAACTCCGCTTCTATTCGTGGTATGCGAATCTGCGACCTAGCAATTTGTAGCTTAAAACACGTCACATCGACCCACCTCATGCCGATCTGCGACGTACTTGTATAGATTCGTCAAACGTCGATCGTTTCGAGTGGTAGGCAATCCGGCCGTCAATGGTGATTCAAGGCCTCACAGATATAAACAACAATAACTCCGCTTCTATTCGTCGTATGCGAATCTGCGACATAGCAATTTGTAGCTTAAAACACGCCCCAACGAACCACCTTATACCGATCTGCGACGAACTTTCGTCGTTTTGTCAAACATCGATCGTTTCGAGTGGTAGGCAATCCGGCCGTCAATGGTGATTCATGGCCTCACAGATATAAACAACAATAACTCCGCTTCTTTTCGTCGTATGCGAATCTGCGACATAGCAATTTGTAGCTTAAAACACGCCCCAACGAACCACCTTATACCGATCTGCGACGAACTTTCGTCGTTTTGTCAAACATCGATCGTTTCGAGTGGTAAGCAATCCGGCCGTCAATGGTGATTCATGGCCTCACAGACATAAACAACAATAACTCAGCTTCTATTCGTCGAATGCAAATTTGCGACATAGCGATTTGTAGCTTAAAACACGACACATCGACCCACCTCATGCCGATCTGCGACGTACTTGTATAGATTCGTCAAACGTCGATCGTTTCGAGTGGTAGGCAATCCGGCCGTCAATGGTGATTCATGGCCTCACAGATATAAACAACAATAACTCCGCTTCTATTCGTCGTATGCGAATCTGCGACATAGCAATTTGTAGCTTAAAACACGCCCCAACGAACCACCTTATACCGATCTGCGACGAACTTTCGTCGTTTTGTCAAACATCGATCGTTTCGAGTGGTAGGCAATCCGGCCGTCAATGGTGATTCATGGCCTCACAGATATAAACAACAATAACTCCGCTTCTTTTCGTCGTATGCGAATCTGCGACATAGCAGTTTGTAGACTAAAACACGCCCCAACGAACCACCTTATACCGATCTGCGACGAACTTGCATAGTTTCGTCAAACGTCGATCGTTTCGAGTGGTAGGCAATCCGGCCGCCAATGGTGATTCATGGCCTCACATGTATAAACAACTATAACTCCGCTTCTATTCATCGAATGCAAATCTGCGACATAGCAATTTGTAGCTTAAAACACGTCACATCGACCCACCTTGTGCCAATCTGCGACGTACTTTTATAGTTTAGACAAACATCGATCGTTTCGAGTGGTAGGCAATCCGGCCGTCAATGGTGATTCATGGCCTCACAGATATAAACAACAATAACTCCGCTTCTTTTCGTCGTATGCGAATCTGCGACATAGCAAGTTGTAGATTAAAACACGCCCCAACGAACCACCTTATACCGATTTGCGACGAACTCGCATAGTTTTGTCAAACATTGATCGTTTCGATTGGAAAGCAATCCGGCCGTCAATGGTGATTCATGGCCTGTCAGATATAAACAACTATAACTCCGCTTCTATTCGTCGAATGCAAATCTGCGACATAGCAATTTGTAGCTTAAAACACGTCACATCGACCCACCTTGTGCCAATCTGCGACGAACGTGCATAGTTTGGTCAAAAATCGTTCGCTTCGAGTGGTAGGCAATCCGGCCGCCAATGGTGATTCATGGCCTCACAGATATAAACAACAATAACTCCGCTTCTTTTCGTCGTATGCGAATCTGCGACATAGCAATTTGTAGCTTAAAACATGGCCCAACGAGCCACCTTATACCGATCTGCGACGAACTTGCATAGTTTCGTCAAACGTCGATCGTTTCGAGTGGTAGGCAATCCGGCCGCCAATGGTCATTCATGGCCTCACATATATAAACAACTATAACTCCGCTTCTATTCGTCGAATGCAAATCTGCGACATAGCAATTTGTAGCTTAAAACACGTCACATCGACCCACCTTGTGCCAATCTGCGACGTACTTTTATAGTTTAGACAAACATCGATCGTTTCGAGTGGTAGGCAATCCGGCCGTCAATGGTGATTCATGGCCTCACAGATATAAACAACTATAACTCCGCTTCTATTCATCGTATGCGAATCTGCAACATAGCAGTTTGTAGCTTAAAACATGGCCCAACGAGCCACCTTATACCGATCTGCGACGAACTTGCATAGTTTCGTCAAACGTCGATCGTTTCGAGTGGTAGGCAATCCGGCCGCCAATGGTGATTCATGGCCTCAGAGATATAAACAACAATAACTCCGCTTCTATTCATCGTATGCGAATATGCGACATAGCAATTTGTAGCTTAAAACATGGCCCAACGAGCCACCTTATACCGATCTGCGACGAACTTGCATAGTTTCGTCAAACATCTATCGTTTCGAGTGGTAGGCAATCCCGCCGGCAATGGTGATTCATCGCCTGACAGATATAAACAACTATAACTCCGCTTCTATTCGTCGTATGCGAATCTGCGACCTAGCAATTTGTAGCTTAAAACACGCCCAACGAACCACCTTATACCGATCTGTGACGAACTTGCATAGTTTCGTCAAACGTCGATCGTTTCGAGTGGTAGGCAATCCGGCCGTCAATGGTGATTCATGGCCTCAGAGATATAAACAACAATAACTCCGCTTCTATTCATCGTATGCGAATATGCGACATAGCAATTTGTAGCTTAAAACATGGCCCAACGAGCCACCTTATACCGATCTGCGACGAACTTGCATAGTTTCGTCAAACGTCGATCGTTTCGAGTGGTAGGCAATCCGGCCGCCAATGGTGATTCATGGCCTCACATGTATAAACAACTATAACTCCGCTTCTATTCATCGAATGCAAATCTGCGACATAGCAATTTGTAGCTTAAAATACGTCACATCGACCAACCTTGTGCCGATCTGCGACGAACTTGCATAGTTTCGTCAAACATCGATCGTTTCGAGTGGTATGCAATCCGGCCGTCAATGGTGATGCATGGCCTCAGAGATATAAACAACAATAACTCCGCTTCTATTCATCGTATGCGAATATGCGACATAGCAATTTGTAGCTTAAAACATGGCCCAACGAGCCACCTTATACCGATCTGCGACGAACTTGCATAGTTTCGTCAAACGTCGATCGTTTCGAGTGGTAGGCAATCCGGCCGCCAATGGTGATTCATGGCCTCACAGATATAAACAACAATAACTCCGCTTCTATTCATCGTATGCGAATCTGCAACATAGCAGTTTGTAGCTTAAAACACGCCCCAACGAACCACCTTATACCGATCTGCGACGAACTTGCATAGTTTTGTCACACATCGATCGTTTCGAGTGGAAAGCAATCCGGCCGTCAATGGTGATTCATGGCCTGACAGATATAAACAACTATAACTCCGCTTCTATTCATCGAATGCAAATCTGCGACATAGCAATTTGTAGCTTAAAACACGTCACATCGACCCACCTTGTGCCAATCTGCGACGTGCTTTTATAGTTTAGACAAACATCGATCGTCTCGAGTGGAAAGCAATCCGGCCGTCAATGGTGATTCATGGCCTGACAGATATAAACAACTATAACTCCGCTTCTATTCGTCGAATGCAAATCTGCGACATAGCAATTTGTAGCTTAAAATACGTCACATCGACCAACCTTGTGCCGATATGGGACGAACTTGCATAGTTTCGTCAAACATCGATCGTTTCGAGTGGTAAGCAATCCGGCCGTCAATGGTGATTCATGGCCTCACAGATATAAACAACAATAATTCCGCTTGTATTCATCGTATGCAAATCTGCGACATAGCAATTTGTAGCTTAAAACACGCCCCAACGAACCACATTATACCGATCTGCGACGAACTTGCATAGTTTCGTCAAGCATCGATCGTTTCGAGTGGTAGGCAATCCGGCCGTCAATGGTGATTCATGGCCTCACAGATATAAACAACAATAATTCCGCTTCTATTCATCGTATGCAAATCTGCGACATAGCAATTTGTTGCATAAAACACGGCCCAACGTCCCACCTTTCACCGATATGCGACGAACTTGCATAGTTTCGTCAAACGTCGATCGTTTCGAGTGGTAGGCAATCCGGCCGCCAATGGTGATTCATGGCCTCACATATATAAACAACTATAACTCCGCTTCTATTCATCGAATGCAAATCTGCGACATAGCAATTTGTAGCTTAAAATACGTCACATCGACCAACCTTGTGCCGATCTGCGACGAACTTGCATAGTTTCGTCAAACATCGATCGTTTCGAGTGGTAAGCAATCCGGCCGTCAATGGTGATTCATGGCCTCACAGACATAAACAACAATAACTCAGCTTCTATTCGTCGAATGCAAATTTGCGACATAGCGATTTGTAGCTTAGAACACGACACATCGACCCACCTCATGCCGATCTGCGACGTACTTGTATAGATTCGTCAAACGTCGATCGTTTCGAGTGGTAGGCAATCCGGACGTCAATGGTGATTCATGGCCTCACAGATATAAACAACAATAACTCCGCTTCTATTCGTCGTATGCGAATCTGCGACATAGCAGTTTGTAGCTTAAAACACGCCCCAACGAACCACCTTATACCGATCTGCGACGAACTTGCATAGTTTCGTCAAACGTCGATTGTTTCGAGTGGTAGGCAATCCGGCCGTCAATGGTGATTCATGGCCTCACAGATATAAACAACAATAACTCCGCTTCTTTTCGTGGTATGCGAATCTGCGACATAGCAATTTGTAGCTTAAAACATGGCCCAACGAGCCACCTTATACCGATCTGCGACGAACTTGCATAGTTTCGTCAAACGTCGATCGTTTCGAGTGGTAGGCAATCCGGCCGCCAATGGTGATTCATGGCCTCACAGATATAAACAACAATAACTCCGCTTCTTTTCGTCGTATGCGAATCTGCGACATAGCAATTTGTAGATTAAAACACGCCCCAACGAACCACCTTATACCGATCTGCGACGAACTTGCATAGTTTTATCAAACATCGATCGTTTCGAGTGGAAAGCAATCCGGCCGTCAATGGTGATTCATGGCCTGACAGATATAAACAACTATAACTCCGCTTCTATTCGTCGTATGCGAATCTGCGACCTAGCAATTTGTAGCTTAAAACACGCCCCAACGAACCACCTTATACCGATCTGCGACGAACTTGCATAGTTTCGTCAAACATCTATCGTTTCGAGTGGTAGGCAATCCGGCCGTCAATGGTGATTCATGGCCTGACAGATATAAACAACTATAACTCCGGTTCTATTCGTCGAATGCAAATCTGCGACATAGCAATTTGTAGCTTAAAATACGTCACATCGACCAACCTTGTGCCGATCTGCAACGAAGTTGCATAGTTTCGTCAAACGTCGATCGTTTCGAGTGGTAGGCAATCCGGCCGTCAATGGTGATTCATGGCCTCACAGATATAAACAACAATAACTCCGCTTCTTTTCGTCGTATGCGAATCTGCGACATAGCAATTTGTAGCTTAAAACATGGCCCAACGAGCCACCTTATACCGATCTGCGACGAACTTGCATAGTTTCGTCAAACGTCGATCGTTTCGAGTGGTAGGCAATCCGGCCGCCAATGGTGATTCATGGCCTCACATGTATAAACAACTATAACTCCGCTTCTATTCATCGAATGCAAATCTGCGACATAGCAATTTGTAGCTTAAAACACGTCACATCGACCCACCTTGTGCCAATCTGCGACGTACTTTTATAGTTTAGACAAACATCGATCGTTTCGAGTGGTAGGCAATCCGGCCGTCAATGGTGATTCATGGCCTCACAGATATAAACAACAATAACTCCGCTTCTATTCATCGTATGCGAATCTGCAACATAGCAGTTTGTAGCTTAAAACACGCCCCAACGAACCACCTTATACCGATCTGCGACGAACTTGCATAGTTTCGTCAAACATCTATCGTTTCGAGTGGTAGGCAATCCGGCCGTCAATGGTGATTCATGGCCTGACAGATATAAACAACTATAACTCCGCTTCTATTCGTGGTATGCGAATCTGCGACCTAGCAATTTGTAGCTTAAAACACGTCACATCGACCCACCTCATGCCGATCTGCGACGTACTTGTATAGATTCGTCAAACGTCGATCGTTTCGAGTGGTAGGCAATCCGGCCGTCAATGGTGATTCAAGGCCTCACAGATATAAACAACAATAACTCCCCTTCTATTCGTCGTATGCGAATCTGCGACATAGCAATTTGTAGCTTAAAACACGCCCCAACGAACCACCTTATACCGATCTGCGACGAACTTTCGTCGTTTTGTCAAACATCGATCGTTTCGAGTGGTAGGCAATCCGGCCGTCAATGGTGATTCATGGCCTCACAGATATAAACAACAATAACTCCGCTTCTTTTCGTCGTATGCGAATCTGCGACATAGCAATTTGTAGCTTAAAACACGCCCCAACGAACCACCTTATACCGATCTGCGACGAACTTTCGTCGTTTTGTCAAACATCGATCGTTTCGAGTGGTAAGCAATCCGGCCGTCAATGGTGATTCATGGCCTCACAGACATAAACAACAATAACTCAGCTTCTATTCGTCGAATGCAAATTTGCGACATAGCGATTTGTAGCTTAAAACACGACACATCGACCCACCTCATGCCGATCTGCGACGTACTTGTATAGATTCGTCAAACGTCGATCGTTTCGAGTGGTAGGCAATCCGGCCGTCAATGGTGATTCATGGCCTCACAGATATAAACAACAATAACTCCGCTTCTATTCGTCGTATGCGAATCTGCGACATAGCAATTTGTAGCTTAAAACACGCCCCAACGAACCACCTTATACCGATCTGCGACGAACTTTCGTCGTTTTGTCAAACATCGATCGTTTCGAGTGGTAGGCAATCCGGCCGTCAATGGTGATTCATGGCCTCACAGATATAAACAACAATAACTCCGCTTCTTTTCGTCGTATGCGAATCTGCGACATAGCAGTTTGTAGACTAAAACACGCCCCAACGAACCACCTTATACCGATCTGCGACGAACTTGCATAGTTTCGTCAAACGTCGATCGTTTCGAGTGGTAGGCAATCCGGCCGCCAATGGTGATTCATGGCCTCACATGTATAAACAACTATAACTCCGCTTCTATTCATCGAATGCAAATCTGCGACATAGCAATTTGTAGCTTAAAACACGTCACATCGACCCACCTTGTGCCAATCTGCGACGTACTTTTATAGTTTAGACAAACATCGATCGTTTCGAGTGGTAGGCAATCCGGCCGTCAATGGTGATTCATGGCCTCACAGATATAAACAACAATAACTCCGCTTCTTTTCGTCGTATGCGAATCTGCGACATAGCAAGTTGTAGATTAAAACACGCCCCAACGAACCACCTTATACCGATTTGCGACGAACTCGCATAGTTTTGTCAAACATTGATCGTTTCGATTGGAAAGCAATCCGGCCGTCAATGGTGATTCATGGCCTGTCAGATATAAACAACTATAACTCCGCTTCTATTCGTCGAATGCAAATCTGCGACATAGCAATTTGTAGCTTAAAACACGTCACATCGACACACCTTGTGCCAATCTGCGACGAACGTGCATAGTTTGGTCAAAAATCGTTCGCTTCGAGTGGTAGGCAATCCGGCCGCCAATGGTGATTCATGGCCTCACAGATATAAACAACAATAACTCCGCTTCTTTTCGTCGTATGCGAATCTGCGACATAGCAATTTGTAGCTTAAAACATGGCCCAACGAGCCACCTTATACCGATCTGCGACGAACTTGCATAGTTTCGTCAAACGTCGATCGTTTCGAGTGGTAGGCAATCCGGCCGCCAATGGTCATTCATGGCCTCACATATATAAACAACTATAACTCCGCTTCTATTCATCGAATGCAAATCTGCGACATAGCAATTTGTAGCTTAAAACACGTCACATCGACCCACCTTGTGCCAATCTGCGACGTACTTTTATAGTTTAGACAAACATCGATCGTTTCGAGTGGTAGGCAATCCGGCCGTCAATGGTGATTCATGGCCTCACAGATATAAACAACAATAACTCCGCTTCTATTCATCGTATGCGAATCTGCAACATAGCAGTTTGTAGCTTAAAACATGGCCCAACGAGCCACCTTATACCGATCTGCGACGAACTTGCATAGTTTCGTCAAACGTCGATCGTTTCGAGTGGTAGGCAATCCGGCCGCCAATGGTGATTCATGGCCTCAGAGATATAAACAACAATAACTCCGCTTCTATTCATCGTATGCGAATATGCGACATAGCAATTTGTAGCTTAAAACATGGCCCAACGAGCCACCTTATACCGATCTGCGACGAACTTGCATAGTTTCGTCAAACATCTATCGTTTCGAGTGGTAGGCAATCCCGCCGTCAATGGTGATTCATCGCCTGACAGATATAAACAACTATAACTCCGCTTCTATTCGTCGTATGCGAATCTGCGACCTAGCAATTTGTAGCTTAAAACACGCCCAACGAACCACCTTATACCGATCTGTGACGAACTTGCATAGTTTCGTCAAACGTCGATCGTTTCGAGTGGTAGGCAATCCGGCCGTCAATGGTGATTCATGGCCTCAGAGATATAAACAACAATAACTCCGCTTCTATTCATCGTATGCGAATATGCGACATAGCAATTTGTAGCTTAAAACATGGCCCAACGAGCCACCTTATACCGATCTGCGACGAACTTGCATAGTTTCGTCAAACGTCGATCGTTTCGAGTGGTAGGCAATCCGGCCGCCAATGGTGATTCATGGCCTCACATGTATAAACAACTATAACTCCGCTTCTATTCATCGAATGCAAATCTGCGACATAGCAATTTGTAGCTTAAAATACGTCACATCGACCAACCTTGTGCCGATCTGCGACGAACTTGCATAGTTTCGTCAAACATCGATCGTTTCGAGTGGTATGCAATCCGGCCGTCAATGGTGATGCATGGCCTCAGAGATTTAAACAACAATAACTCCGCTTCTATTCATCGTATGCGAATATGCGACATAGCAATTTGTAGCTTAAAACATGGCCCAACGAGCCACCTTATACCGATCTGCGACGAACTTGCATAGTTTCGTCAAACGTCGATCGTTTCGAGTGGTAGGCAATCCGGCCGCCAATGGTGATTCATGGCCTCACAGATATAAACAACAATAACTCCGCTTCTATTCATCGTATGCGAATCTGCAACATAGCAGTTTGTAGCTTAAAACACGCCCCAACGAACCACCTTATACCGATCTGCGACGAACTTGCATAGTTTTGTCACACATCGATCGTTTCGAGTGGAAAGCAATCCGGCCGTCAATGGTGATTCATGGCCTGACAGATATAAACAACTATAACTCCGCTTCTATTCATCGAATGCAAATCTGCGACATAGCAATTTGTAGCTTAAAACACGTCACATCGACCCACCTTGTGCCAATCTGCGACGTACTTTTATAGTTTAGACAAACATCGATCGTTTCGAGTGGTAGGCAATCCGGCCGTCAATGGTGATTCATGGCCTCACAGATATAAACAACAATAACTCCGCTTCTATTCATCGTATGCGAATCTGCAACATAGCAGTTTGTAGCTTAAAACACGCCCCAACGAACCACCTTATACCGATCTGCGACGAACTTGCATAGTTTCGTCAAACATCTATCGTTTCGAGTGGTAGGCAATCCGGCCGTCAATGGTGATTCATCGCCTGACAGATATAAACAACTATAACTCCGCTTCTATTCGTCGTATGCGAATCTGCGACCTAGCAATTTGTAGCTTAAAACACGCCCAACGAACCACCTTATACCGATCTGTGACGAACTTGCATAGTTTCGTCAAACGTCGATCGTTTCGAGTGGTAGGCAATCCGGCCGTCAATGGTGATTCATGGCCTCACAGATATAAACAACAATAACTCCGCTTCTTTTCGTCGTATGCGAATCTGCGACATAGCAATTTGTAGCTTAAAACATGGCCCAACGAGCCACCTTATACCGATCTGCGACGAACTTGCATAGTTTCGTCAAACGTCGATCGTTTCGAGTGGTAGGCAATCCGGCCGCCAATGGTGATTCATGGCCTCACATGTATAAACAACTATAACTCCGCTTCTATTCATCGAATGCAAATCTGCGACATAGCAATTTGTAGCTTAAAACACGTCACATCGACCCACCTTGTGCCAATCTGCGACGTACTTTTATAGTTTAGACAAACATCGATCGTTTCGAGTGGTAGGCAATCCGGCCGTCAATGGTGATTCATGGCCTCACAGATATAAACAACAATAACTCCGCTTCTATTCATCGTATGCGAATCTGCAACATAGCAGTTTGTAGCTTAAAACACGCCCCAACGAACCACCTTATACCGATCTGCGACGAACTTGCATAGTTTCGTCAAACATCTATCGTTTCGAGTGGTAGGCAATCCGGCCGTCAATGGTGATTCATGGCCTGACAGATATAAACAACTATAACTCCGCTTCTATTCGTGGTATGCGAATCTGCGACCTAGCAATTTGTAGCTTAAAACACGTCACATCGACCCACCTCATGCCGATCTGCGACGTACTTGTATAGATTCGTCAAACGTCGATCGTTTCGAGTGGTAGGCAATCCGGCCGTCAATGGTGATTCATGGCCTCACAGATATAAACAACAATAACTCCCCTTCTATTCGTCGTATGCGAATCTGCGACATAGCAATTTGTAGCTTAAAACACGCCCCAACGAACCACCTTATACCGATCTGCGACGAACTTTCGTCGTTTTGTCAAACATCGATCGTTTCGAGTGGTAGGCAATCCGGCCGTCAATGGTGATTCATGGCCTCACAGATATAAACAACAATAACTCCGCTTCTTTTCGTCGTATGCGAATCTGCGACATAGCAATTTGTAGCTTAAAACACGCCCCAACGAACCACCTTATACCGATCTGCGACGAACTTTCGTCGTTTTGTCAAACATCGATCGTTTCGAGTGGTAGGCAATCCGGCCGTCAATGGTGATTCATGGCCTCACAGATATAAACAACAATAACTCCGCTTCTATTCGTCGTATGCGAATCTGCAACATAGCAGTTTGTAGCTTAAAACACGCCCCAACGAACCACCTTATACCGATCTGCGACGAACTTTCGTCGTTTTGTCAAACATCGATCGTTTCGAGTGGTAGGCAATCCGGCCGTCAATGGTGATTCATGGCCTCACAGATATAAACAACAATAACTCCGCTTCTTTTCGTCGTAGGCGAATCTGCGACATAGCAATTTGTAGATTAAAACACGCTCCAACGAACCACCTTATACCGATCTGCGACGTACTCGCATAGTTTGGTCAAATATTGATCGTTTCGAGTGGAAAGCAATCCGGCCGTCAATGGTGATTCATGGCCTCACAGATATAAACAACTATAATTCCGCTTCTATTCGTCGTATGCGAATCTGCGACCTAGCAATTTGTATCTTAAAACACGCCCCAACGAACCACCTTATACCAATCTGCGACGAACTTGCATAGTTTTGTCACACATCGATCGTTTCGAGTGGAAAGCAATCCGGCCGTCAATGGTGATTCATGGCCTGACAGATATAAACAACTATAACTCCGCTTCTATTCGTCGAATGCAAATCTGCGACATAGCAATTTGTAGCTTAAAATACGTCACATCGACCAACCTTGTGCCGATCTGCGACGAACTTGCATAGTTTCGTCAAACATCGATCGTTTCGAGTGGTAAGCAATCCGGCCGTCAATGGTGATTCATGGCCTGTCAGATATAAACAACTATAACTCCGCTTCTATTCGTCGTATGCGAATCTGCGACCTAGCAATTTGTAGCTTAAAACACGCCCAACGAACCACCTTTTACCGATCTGTGACGAACTTGCATAGTTTCGTCAAACATCGATCGTTTCGAGTGGTATGCAATCCGGCCGTCAATGGTGATTCATGGCCTCAGAGATATAAACAACAATAACTCCGCTTCTATTCATCGTATGCGAATCTGCGACATAGCAATTTGTAGCTTAAAACATGGCCAAACGAGCCACCTTATACCGATCTGCGACGAACTTGCATAGTTTCGTCAAACGTCGATCGTTTCGAGTGGTAGGCAATCCGGCCGCCAATGGTGATTCATGGCCTCACATATATAAACAACTATAACTCCGCTTCTATTCATCGAATGCAAATCTGCGACATAGCAATTGGTAGCTTAAAACACGCTCCAACGAACCACCTTATACCGATCTGCGATGAACTTGCATAGTTTTGTCAAACATCGATCGTTTCGAGTGGAAAGCAATCCGGCCGTCAATGGTGATTCATGGCCTCACAGATATAAACAACTATAACTCCGCTTCTATTCGCCGTATGCAAATCTGCGACATAGCAATTTGTAGCTTAAAACACGTCACATCGAACCACCTTGTGCCGATCTGCGACGAACTTGCATGGTTTCGTCAAACAACGATCGTTTCGAGTGGTAGGCAATCCGGCCGTCAATGGTGATTCATGGCCTCACAGATATAAACAACAATAACTCCGCTTCTATTCGTCGTATGCGAATATGCGACATAGCAATTTGTAGCTTAAAACACGTCACATCGACCCACCTTGTGCCGATCTGCGACGCACTTGCATAGTTTCGTCAAGCATCGATCGTTTCGAGTGGTAGGCAATCCGGCCGTCAATGGTGATTCATGGCCTCACAGATATAAACAACAATAACTCCGCTTCTTTTCGTCGTATGCGAATCTGCGACATAGCAATTTGTAGATTAAAACACGCCCCAACGAACCACCTTATACCGATCTGCGACGAACTCGCATAGTTTTGTCAAACATTGATCGTTTCGAGTGGAAAGCAATCCGGCCGTCAATGGTGATTCATGGCCTCTCAGATATAAACAACTATAACTCCGCTTCTATTCGTCGTATGCGAATCTGCGACCTAGCAATTTGTAGCTTAAAACAAGCCCCAACGAACCACCTTACACCGATCTGCGACGAACTTGCATAGTTTTGCCACACATCGATCGTTTCGAGTGGAAAGCAATCCGGCCGTCAATGGTGATTCATGGCCTGACAGATATAAACAACTATAACTCCGCTTCTATTCGTCGAATGCAAATCTGCGACATAGCAATTTGTAGCTTAAAATACGTCACATCGACCAACCTTGTGCCGATCTGCGACGAACTTGCATAGTTTCGTCAAACATCGATCGTTTCGAGTGGTATGCAATCCGGCCGTCAATGGTGATTCATGGCTTCAGAGATATAAACAACAATAACTCCGCTTCTATTCATCGTATGCGAATCTGCGACATAGCAATTTGTAGCTTAAAACATGGCCCAACGAGCCACCTTATACCGATCTGCGACGAACTTGCATAGTTTCGTCAAACGTCGATCGTTTCGAGTGGTATGCAATCCGGCCGCCAATGGTGATTCATGGCCTCACATATATAAACAACTATAACTCCGCTTCTATTCATCGAATGCAAATCTGCGACATAGCAATTTGTAGCTTAAAACACGTCACATCGACCCACCTTGTGCCAATCTGCGACGTGCTTTTATAGTTTAGACAAACATCGATCGTCTCGAGTGGAAAGCAATCCGGCCGTCAATGGTGATTCATGGCCTGACAGATATAAACAACTATAACTCCGCTTCTATTCGTCGAATGCAAATCTGCGACATAGCAATTTGTAGCTTAAAATACGTCACATCGACCAACCTTGTGCCGATATGGGACGAACTTGCATAGTTTCGTCAAACATCGATCGTTTCGAGTGGTAAGCAATCCGGCCGTCAATGGTGATTCATGGCCTCACAGATATAAACAACAATAATTCCGCTTGTATTCATCGTATGCAAATCTGCGACATAGCAATTTGTAGCTTAAAACACGCCCCAACGAACCACATTATACCGATCTGCGACGAACTTGCATAGTTTCGTCAAGCATCGATCGTTTCGAGTGGTAGGCAATCCGGCCGTCAATGGTGATTCATGGCCTCACAGATATAAACAACAATAATTCCGCTTCTATTCATCGTATGCAAATCTGCGACATAGCAATTTGTTGCATAAAACACGGCCCAACGTCCCACCTTTCACCGATATGCGACGAACTTGCATAGTTTCGTCAAACGTCGATCGTTTCGAGTGGTAGGCAATCCGGCCGCCAATGGTGATTCATGGCCTCACATATATAAACAACTATAACTCCGCTTCTATTCATCGAATGCAAATCTGCGACATAGCAATTTGTAGCTTAAAATACGTCACATCGACCAACCTTGTGCCGATCTGCGACGAACTTGCATAGTTTCGTCAAACATCGATCGTTTCGAGTGGTAAGCAATCCGGCCGTCAATGGTGATTCATGGCCTCACAGACATAAACAACAATAACTCAGCTTCTATTCGTCGAATGCAAATTTGCGACATAGCGATTTGTAGCTTAGAACACGACACATCGACCCACCTCATGCCGATCTGCGACGTACTTGTATAGATTCGTCAAACGTCGATCGTTTCGAGTGGTAGGCAATCCGGACGTCAATGGTGATTCATGGCCTCACAGATATAAACAACAATAACTCCGCTTCTATTCGTCGTATGCGAATCTGCGACATAGCAGTTTGTAGCTTAAAACACGCCCCAACGAACCACCTTATACCGATCTGCGACGAACTTGCATAGTTTCGTCAAACGTCGATTGTTTCGAGTGGTAGGCAATCCGGCCGTCAATGGTGATTCATGGCCTCACAGATATAAACAACAATAACTCCGCTTCTTTTCGTGGTATGCGAATCTGCGACATAGCAATTTGTAGCTTAAAACATGGCCCAACGAGCCACCTTATACCGATCTGCGACGAACTTGCATAGTTTCGTCAAACGTCGATCGTTTCGAGTGGTAGGCAATCCGGCCGCCAATGGTGATTCATGGCCTCACAGATATAAACAACAATAACTCCGCTTCTTTTCGTCGTATGCGAATCTGCGACATAGCAATTTGTAGCTTAAAACACGTCACATCGACCCACCTTGTGCCAATCTGCGACGTACTTTTATAGTTTAGACAAACATCGATCGTTTCGAGTGGTAGGCAATCCGGCCGTCAATGGTGATTCATGGCCTCACAGATATAAACAACAATAACTCCGCTTCTATTCATCGTATGCGAATCTGCAACATAGCAGTTTGTAGCTTAAAACACGCCCCAACGAACCACCTTATACCGATCTGCGACGAACTTGCATAGTTTCGTCAAACATCTATCGTTTCGAGTGGTAGGCAATCCGGCCGTCAATGGTGATTCATGGCCTGACAGATATAAACAACTATAACTCCGCTTCTATTCGTGGTATGCGAATCTGCGACCTAGCAATTTGTAGCTTAAAACACGTCACATCGACCCACCTCATGCCGATCTGCGACGTACTTGTATAGATTCGTCAAACGTCGATCGTTTCGAGTGGTAGGCAATCCGGCCGTCAATGGTGATTCAAGGCCTCACAGATATAAACAACAATAACTCCCCTTCTATTCGTCGTATGCGAATCTGCGACATAGCAATTTGTAGCTTAAAACACGCCCCAACGAACCACCTTATACCGATCTGCGACGAACTTTCGTCGTTTTGTCAAACATCGATCGTTTCGAGTGGTAGGCAATCCGGCCGTCAATGGTGATTCATGGCCTCACAGATATAAACAACAATAACTCCGCTTCTTTTCGTCGTATGCGAATCTGCGACATAGCAATTTGTAGCTTAAAACACGCCCCAACGAACCACCTTATACCGATCTGCGACGAACTTTCGTCGTTTTGTCAAACATCGATCGTTTCGAGTGGTAGGCAATCCGGCCGTCAATGGTGATTCATGGCCTCACAGATATAAACAACAATAACTCCGCTTCTATTCGTCGTATGCGAATCTGCGACATAGCAATTTGTAGCTTAAAACACGCCCCAACGAACCACCTTATACCGATCTGCGACGAACTTTCGTCGTTTTGTCAAACATCGATCGTTTCGAGTGGTAGGCAATCCGGCCGTCAATGGTGATTCATGGCCTCACAGATATAAACAACAATAACTCCGCTTCTTTTCGTCGTAGGCGAATCTGCGACATAGCAATTTGTAGATTAAAACACGCTCCAACGAACCACCTTATACCGATCTGCGACGTACTCGCATAGTTTGGTCAAATATTGATCGTTTCGAGTGGAAAGCAATCCGGCCGTCAATGGTGATTCATGGCCTCACAGATATAAACAACTATAATTCAGCTTCTATTCGTCGTATGCGAATCTGCGACCTAGCAATTTGTATCTTAAAACACGCCCCAACGAACCACCTTATACCAATCTGCGACGAACTTGCATAGTTTTGTCACACATCGATCGTTTCGAGTGGAAAGCAATCCGGCCGTCAATGGTGATTCATGGCCTGACAGATATAAACAACTATAACTCCGCTTCTATTCGTCGAATGCAAATCTGCGACATAGCAATTTGTAGCTTAAAATACGTCACATCGACCAACCTTGTGCCGATCTGCGACGAACTTGCATAGTTTCGTCAAACATCGATCGTTTCGAGTGGTAAGCAATCCGGCCGTCAATGGTGATTCATGGCCTGTCAGATATAAACAACTATAACTCTGCTTCTATTCGTCGTATGCGAATCTGCGACCTAGCAATTTGTAGCTTAAAACACGCCCAACGAACCACCTTATACCGATCTGTGACGAACTTGCATAGTTTCGTCAAACATCGATCGTTTCGAGTGGTATGCAATCCGGCCGTCAATGGTGATTCATGGCCTCAGAGATATAAACAACAATAACTCCGCTTCTATTCATCGTATGCGAATCTGCGACATAGCAATTTGTAGCTTAAAACATGGCCAAACGAGCCACCTTATACCGATCTGCGACGAACTTGCATAGTTTCGTCAAACGTCGATCGTTTCGAGTGGTAGGCAATCCGGCCGCCAATGGTGATTCATGGCCTCACATATATAAACAACTATAACTCCGCTTCTATTCTTCGAATGCAAATCTGCGACATAGCAATTGGTAGCTTAAAACACGCTCCAACGAACCACCTTATACCGATCTGCGATGAACTTGCATAGTTTTGTCAAACATCGATCGTTTCGAGTGGAAAGCAATCCGGCCGTCAATGGTGATTCATGGCCTCACAGATATAAACAACTATAACTCCGCTTCTATTCGCCGTATGCAAATCTGCGACATAGCAATTTGTAGCTTAAAACACGTCACATCGAACCACCTTGTGCCGATCTGCGACGAACTTGCATGGTTTCGTCAAACAACGATCGTTTCGAGTGGTAGGCAATCCGGCCGTCAATGGTGATTCATGGCCTCACAGATATAAACAACAATAACTCCGCTTCTATTCGTCGTATGCGAATATGCGACATAGCAATTTGTAGCTTAAAACACGTCACATCGACCCACCTTGTGCCGATCTGCGACGCACTTGCATAGTTTCGTCAAGCATCGATCGTTTCGAGTGGTAGGCAATCCGGCCGTCAATGGTGATTCATGGCCTCACAGATATAAACAACAATAACTCCGCTTCTTTTCGTCGTATGCGAATCTGCGACATAGCAATTTGTAGATTAAAACACGCCCCAACGAACCACCTTATACCGATCTGCGACGAACTCGCATAGTTTTGTCAAACATTGATCGTTTCGAGTGGAAAGCAATCCGGCCGTCAATGGTGATTCATGGCCTCTCAGATATAAACAACTATAACTCCGCTTCTATTCGTCGTATGCGAATCTGCGACCTAGCAATTTGTAGCTTAAAACAAGCCCCAACGAACCACCTTACACCGATCTGCGACGAACTTGCATAGTTTTGCCACACATCGATCGTTTCGAGTGGAAAGCAATCCGGCCGTCAATGGTGATTCATGGCCTGACAGATATAAACAACTATAACTCCGCTTCTATTCGTCGAATGCAAATCTGCGACATAGCAATTTGTAGCTTAAAATACGTCACATCGACCAACCTTGTGCCGATCTGCGACGAACTTGCATAGTTTCGTCAAACATCGATCGTTTCGAGTGGTATGCAATCCGGCCGTCAATGGTGATTCATGGCTTCAGAGATATAAACAACAATAACTCCGCTTCTATTCATCGTATGCGAATCTGCGACATAGCAATTTGTAGCTTAAAACATGGCCCAACGAGCCACCTTATACCGATCTGCGACGAACTTGCATAGTTTCGTCAAACGTCGATCGTTTCGAGTGGTAGGCAATCCGGCCGCCAATGGTGATTCATGGCCTCACATATATAAACAACTATAACTCCGCTTCTATTCATCGAATGCAAATCTGCGACATAGCAATTTGTAGCTTAAAACACGTCACATCGACCCACCTTGTGCCAATCTGCGACGTGCTTTTATAGTTTAGACAAACATCGATCGTCTCGAGTGGAAAGCAATCCGGCCGTCAATGGTGATTCATGGCCTGACAGATATAAACAACTATAACTCCGCTTCTATTCGTCGAATGCAAATCTGCGACATAGCAATTTGTAGCTTAAAATACGTCACATCGACCAACCTTGTGCCGATATGGGACGAACTTGCATAGTTTCGTCAAACATCGATCGTTTCGAGTGGTAAGCAATCCGGCCGTCAATGGTGATTCATGGCCTCACAGATATAAACAACAATAATTCCGCTTGTATTCATCGTATGCAAATCTGCGACATAGCAATTTGTAGCTTAAAACACGCCCCAACGAACCACATTATACCGATCTGCGACGAACTTGCATAGTTTCGTCAAGCATCGATCGTTTCGAGTGGTAGGCAATCCGGCCGTCAATGGTGATTCATGGCCTCACAGATATAAACAACAATAATTCCGCTTCTATTCATCGTATGCAAATCTGCGACATAGCAATTTGTTGCATAAAACACGGCCCAACGTCCCACCTTTCACCGATATGCGACGAACTTGCATAGTTTCGTCAAACGTCGATCGTTTCGAGTGGTAGGCAATCCGGCCGCCAATGGTGATTCATGGCCTCACATATATAAACAACTATAACTCCGCTTCTATTCATCGAATGCAAATCTGCGACATAGCAATTTGTAGCTTAAAATACGTCACATCGACCAACCTTGTGCCGATCTGCGACGAACTTGCATAGTTTCGTCAAACATCGATCGTTTCGAGTGGTAAGCAATCCGGCCGTCAATGGTGATTCATGGCCTCACAGACATAAACAACAATAACTCAGCTTCTAAACGTCGAATGCAAATTTGCGACATAGCGATTTGTAGCTTAAAACACGACACATCGACCCACCTCATGCCGATCTGCGACGTACTTGTATAGATTCGTCAAACGTCGATCGTTTCGAGTGGTAGGCAATCCGGCCGTCAATGGTGATTCATGGCCTGACAGATATAAACAACTATAACTCCGGTTCTATTCGTCGAATGCAAATCTGCGACATAGCAATTTGTAGCTTAAAATACGTCACATCGACCAACCTTGTGCCGATCTGCAACGAAGTTGCATAGTTTCGTCAAACATCGATCGTTTCGAGTGGTAAGCAATCCGGCCGTAAATGGTGATTCATGGCCTCAGAGATATAAACAACAATAACTCCGCTTCTATTCATCGTACGCGAATCTGCGACATAGCAATTTGTAGCTTAAAACATGGCCCAACGAGCCACCTTATACCGATCTGCGGCGAACTTGCATAGTTTCGTCAAACGTCGATCGTTTCGAGTGGTAGGCAATCCGGCCGCCAATGGTGATTCATGGCCTCACATATATAAACAACTATAACTCCGCTTCTATTCATCGAATGCAAATCTGCGACATAGCAATTTGTAGCTTAAAACACGTCACATCGACCCACCTTGTGCCAATCTGCGACGTGCTTTTATAGTTTAGACAAACATCGATCGTCTCGAGTGGAAAGCAATCCGGCCGTCAATGGTGATTCATGGCCTGACAGATATAAACAACTATAACTCCGCTTCTATTCGTCGAATGCAAATCTGCGACATAGCAATTTGTAGCTTAAAATACGTCACATCGACCAACCTTGTGCCGATATGGGACGAACTTGCATAGTTTCGTCAAACATCGATCGTTTCGAGTGGTAAGCAATCCGGCCGTCAATGGTGATTCATGGCCTCACAGATATAAACAACAATAATTCCGCTTGTATTCATCGTATGCAAATCTGCGACATAGCAATTTGTAGCTTAAAACACGCCCCAACGAACCACATTATACCGATCTGCGACGAACTTGCATAGTTTCGTCAAGCATCGATCGTTTCGAGTGGTAGGCAATCCGGCCGTCAATGGTGATTCATGGCCTCACAGATATAAACAACAATAATTCCGCTTCTATTCATCGTATGCAAATCTGCGACATAGCAATTTGTTGCATAAAACACGGCCCAACGTCCCACCTTTCACCGATATGCGACGAACTTGCATAGTTTCGTCAAACATCGATCGTTTCGAGTGGTAAGCAATCCGGCCGTAAATGGTGATTCATGGCCTCAGAGATATAAACAACAATAACTCCGCTTCTATTCATCGTACGCGAATCTGCGACATAGCAATTTGTAGCTTAAAACATGGCCCAACGAGCCACCTTATACCGATCTGCGACGAACTTGCATAGTTTCGTCAAACGTCGATCGTTTCGAGTGGTAGGCAATCCGGCCGCCAATGGTGATTCATGGCCTCACATATATAAACAACTATAACTCCGCTTCTATTCATCGAATGCAAATCTGCGACATAGCAATTTGTAGCTTAAAACACGTCACATCGACCCACCTTGTGCCAATCTGCGACGTGCTTTTATAGTTTAGACAAACATCGATCGTCTCGAGTGGAAAGCAATCCGGCCGTCAATGGTGATTCATGGCCTGACAGATATAAACAACTATAACTCCGCTTCTATTCGTCGAATGCAAATCTGCGACATAGCAATTTGTAGCTTAAAATACGTCACATCGACCAACCTTGTGCCGATATGGGACGAACTTGCATAGTTTCGTCAAACATCGATCGTTTCGAGTGGTAAGCAATCCGGCCGTCAATGGTGATTCATGGCCTCACAGATATAAACAACAATAATTCCGCTTGTATTCATCGTATGCAAATCTGCGACATAGCAATTTGTAGCTTAAAACACGCCCCAACGAACCACATTATACCGATCTGCGACGAACTTGCATAGTTTCGTCAAGCATCGATCGTTTCGAGTGGTAGGCAATCCGGCCGTCAATGGTGATTCATGGCCTCACAGATATAAACAACAATAATTCCGCTTCTATTCATCGTATGCAAATCTGCGACATAGCAATTTGTTGCATAAAACACGGCCCAACGTCCCACCTTTCACCGATATGCGACGAACTTGCATAGTTTCGTCAAACGTCGATCGTTTCGAGTGGTAGGCAATCCGGCCGCCAATGGTGATTCATGGCCTCACATATATAAACAACTATAACTCCGCTTCTATTCATCGAATGCAAATCTGCGACATAGCAATTTGTAGCTTAAAATACGTCACATCGACCAACCTTGTGCCGATCTGCGACGAACTTGCATAGTTTCGTCAAACATCGATCGTTTCGAGTGGTAAGCAATCCGGCCGTCAATGGTGATTCATGGCCTCACAGACATAAACAACAATAACTCCGCTTCTATTCGTCGTATGCGAATCTGCGACATAGCAGTTTGTAGCTTAAAACACGCCCCAACGAACCACCTTATACCGATCTGCGACGAACTTGCATAGTTTCGTCAAACGTCGATTGTTTCGAGTGGTAGGCAATCCGGCCGTCAATGGTGATTCATGGCCTCACAGATATAAACAACAATAACTCCGCTTCTTTTCGTGGTATGCGAATCTGCGACATAGCAATTTGTAGCTTAAAACATGGCCCAACGACCCACCTTGTGCCGATCTGCGACGCACTTGCATAGTTTCGTCAAGCATCGATCGTTTCGAGTGGTAGGCAATCCGGCCGTCAATGGTGATTCATGGCCTCACAGATATAAACAACAATAACTCCGCTTCTTTTCGTCGTATGCGAATCTGCGACATAGCAATTTGTAGATTAAAACACGCCCCAACGAACCACCTTATACCGATCTGCGACGAACTCGCATAGTTTTGTCAAACATTGATCGTTTCGAGTGGAAAGCAATCCGGCCGTCAATGGTGATTCATGGCCTCTCAGATATAAACAACTATAACTCCGCTTCTATTCGTCGTATGCGAATCTGCGACCTAGCAATTTGTAGCTTAAAACAAGCCCCAACGAACCACCTTACACCGATCTGCGACGAACTTGCATAGTTTTGCCACACATCGATCGTTTCGAGTGGAAAGCAATCCGGCCGTCAATGGTGATTCATGGCCTGACAGATATAAACAACTATAACTCCGCTTCTATTCGTCGAATGCAAATCTGCGACATAGCAATTTGTAGCTTAAAATACGTCACATCGACCAACCTTGTGCCGATCTGCGACGAACTTGCATAGTTTCGTCAAACATCGATCGTTTCGAGTGGTATGCAATCCGGCCGTCAATGGTGATTCATGGCTTCAGAGATATAAACAACAATAACTCCGCTTCTATTCATCGTATGCGAATCTGCGACATAGCAATTTGTAGCTTAAAACATGGCCCAACGAGCCACCTTATACCGATCTGCGACGAACTTGCATAGTTTCGTCAAACGTCGATCGTTTCGAGTGGTAGGCAATCCGGCCGCCAATGGTGATTCATGGCCTCACATATATAAACAACTATAACTCCGCTTCTATTCATCGAATGCAAATCTGCGACATAGCAATTTGTAGCTTAAAATACGTCACATCGACCAACCTTGTGCCGATCTGCGACGAACTTGCATAGTTTCGTCAAACATCGATCGTTTCGAGTGGTAAGCAATCCGGCCGTCAATGGTGATTCATGGCCTCACAGACATAAACAACAATAACTCAGCTTCTATTCGTCGAATGCAAATTTGCGACATAGCGATTTGTAGCTTAAAACACGACACATCGACCCACCTCATGCCGATCTGCGACGTACTTGTATAGATTCGTCAAACGTCGATCGTTTCGAGTGGTAGGCAATCCGGCCGTCAATGGTGATTCATGGCCTGACAGATATAAACAACTATAACTCCGGTTCTATTCGTCGAATGCAAATCTGCGACATAGCAATTTGTAGCTTAAAATACGTCACATCGACCAACCTTGTGCCGATCTGCAACGAAGTTGCATAGTTTCGTCAAACATCTATCGTTTCGACTGGTAGGCAATCCGGCCGTCAATGGTGATTCATGGCCTGACAGATATAAACAAATATAACTCCGCTTCTATTCATCGTATGCGAATCTGCGACATAGCAATTTATAGCTTAAAACATGGCCCAACGAGCCACCTTATACCGATCTGCGACGAACTTGCATAGTTTCGTCAAACGTCGATCGTTTCGAGTGGTAGGCAATCCGGCCGCCAATGGTGATTCATGGCCTCACATATATAAACAACTATAACTCCGCTTCTATTCATCGAATGCAAATCTGCGACATAGCAATTTGTAGCTTAAAATACGTCACATCGACCAACCTTGTGCCGATCTGCGACGAACTTGCATAGTTTCGTCAAACATCGATCGTTTCGAGTGGTAAGCAATCCGGCCGTCAATGGTGATTCATGGCCTCAGAGATATAAACAACAATAACTCCGCTTCTATTCATCGTACGCGAATCTGCGACATAGCAATTTGTAGCTTAAAACATGGCCCAACGAGCCACCTTATACCGATCTGCGACGAACTTGCATAGTTTCGTCAAACGTCGATCGTTTCGAGTGGTAGGCAATCCGGCCGCCAATGGTGATTCATGGCCTCACATATATAAACAACTATAACTCCGCTTCTATTCATCGAATGCAAATCTGCGACATAGCAATTTGTAGCTTAAAACACGTCACATCGACCCACCTTGTGCCAATCTGCGACGTGCTTTTATAGTTTAGACAAACATCGATCGTCTCGAGTGGAAAGCAATCCGGCCGTCAATGGTGATTCATGGCCTGACAGATATAAACAACTATAACTCCGCTTCTATTCGTCGAATGCAAATCTGCGACATAGCAATTTGTAGCTTAAAATACGTCACATCGACCAACCTTGTGCCGATATGGGACGAACTTGCATAGTTTCGTCAAACATCGATCGTTTCGAGTGGTAAGCAATCCGGCCGTCAATGGTGATTCATGGCCTCACAGATATAAACAACAATAATTCCGCTTGTATTCATCGTATGCAAATCTGCGACATAGCAATTTGTAGCTTAAAACACGCCCCAACGAACCACATTATACCGATCTGCGACGAACTTGCATAGTTTCGTCAAGCTTCGATCGTTTCGAGTGGTAGGCAATCCGGCCGTCAATGGTGATTCATGGCCTCACAGATATAAACAACAATAATTCCGCTTCTATTCATCGTATGCAAATCTGCGACATAGCAATTTGTTGCATAAAACACGGCCCAACGTCCCACCTTTCACCGATATGCGACGAACTTGCATAGTTTCGTCAAACGTCGATCGTTTCGAGTGGTAGGCAATCCGGCCGCCAATGGTGATTCATGGCCTCACATATATAAACAACTATAACTCCGCTTCTATTCATCGAATGCAAATCTGCGACATAGCAATTTGTAGCTTAAAATACGTCACATCGACCAACCTTGTGCCGATCTGCGACGAACTTGCATAGTTTCGTCAAACATCGATCGTTTCGAGTGGTAAGCAATCCGGCCGTCAATGGTGATTCATGGCCTCACAGACATAAACAACAATAACTCAGCTTCTATTCGTCGAATGCAAATTTGCGACATAGCGATTTGTAGCTTAGAACACGACACATCGACCCACCTCATGCCGATCTGCGACGTACTTGTATAGTTTCGTCAAACGTCGATCGTTTCGAGTGGTAGGCAATCCGGACGTCAATGGTGATTCATGGCCTCACAGATATAAACAACAATAACTCCGCTTCTATTCGTCGTATGCGAATCTGCGACATAGCAGTTTGTAGCTTAAAACACGCCCCAACGAACCACCTTATACCGATCTGCGACGAACTTGCATAGTTTCGTCAAACGTCGATTGTTTCGAGTGGTAGGCAATCCGGCCGTCAATGGTGATTCATGGCCTCACAGATATAAACAACAATAACTCCGCTTCTTTTCGTGGTATGCGAATCTGCGACATAGCAATTTGTAGCTTAAAACATGGCCCAACGAGCCACCTTATACCGATCTGCGACGAACTTGCATAGTTTCGTCAAACGTCGATCGTTTCGAGTGGTAGGCAATCCGGCCGCCAATGGTGATTCATGGCCTCACAGATATAAACAACAATAACTCCGCTTCTTTTCGTCGTATGCGAATCTGCGACATAGCAATTTGTAGATTAAAACACGCCCCAACGAACCACCTTATACCGATCTGCGACGAACTTGCATAGTTTTATCAAACATCGATCGTTTCGAGTGGAAAGCAATCCGGCCGTCAATGGTGATTCATGGCCTGACAGATATAAACAACTATAACTCCGCTTCTATTCGTCGTATGCGAATCTGCGACCTAGCAATTTGTAGCTTAAAACACGTCACATCGACCAACCTTGTGCCGATCTGCAACGAAGTTGCATAGTTTCGTCAAACATCTACCGTTTCGAGTGGTAGGCAATCCGGCCGTCAATGGTGATTCATGGCCTGACAGATATAAACAAATATAACTCCGCTTCTATTCATCGTATGCGAATCTGCGACATAGCAATTTATAGCTTAAAACATGGCCCAACGAGCCACCTTATACCGATCTGCGACGAACTTGCATAGTTTCGTCAAACGTCGATCGTTTCGAGTGGTAGGCAATCCGGCCGCCAATGGTGATTCATGGCCTCACATATATAAACAACTATAACTCCGCTTCTATTCATCGAATGCAAATCTGCGACATAGCAATTTGTAGCTTAAAATACGTCACATCGACCAACCTTGTGCCGATCTGCGACGAACTTGCATAGTTTCGTCAAACATCGATCGTTTCGAGTGGTAAGCAATCCGGCCGTCAATGGTGATTCATGGCCTCACAGACATAAACAACAATAACTCAGCTTCTATTCGTCGAATGCAAATTTGCGACATAGCGATTTGTAGCTTAAAACACGACACATCGACCCACCTCATGCCGATCTGCGACGTACTTGTATAGATTCGTCAAACGTCGATCGTTTCGAGTGGTAGGCAATCCGGCCGTCAATGGTGATTCATGGCCTCACAGATATAAACAACAATAACTCCGCTTCTATTCGTCGTATGCGAATCTGCGACATAGCAATTTGTAGCTTAAAACACGCCCCAACGAACCACCTTATACCGATCTGCGACGAACTTTCGTCGTTTTGTCAAACATCGATCGTTTCGAGTGGTAGGCAATCCGGCCGTCAATGGTGATTCATGGCCTCACAGATATAAACAACTATAACTCCGCTTCTATTCGTCGAATGCAAATCTGCGACATAGCAATTTGTAGCTTAAAATACGTCACATCGACCAACCTTGTGCCGATATGGGACGAACTTGCATAGTTTCGTCAAACATCGATCGTTTCGAGTGGTAAGCAATCCGGCCGTCAATGGTGATTCATGGCCTCACAGATATAAACAACAATAATTCCGCTTGTATTCATCGTATGCAAATCTGCGACATAGCAATTTGTAGCTTAAAACACGCCCCAACGAACCACATTATACCGATCTGCGACGAACTTGCATAGTTTCGTCAAGCATCGATCGTTTCGAGTGGTAGGCAATCCGGCCGTCAATGGTGATTCATGGCCTCACAGATATAAACATCAATAATTCCGCTTCTATTCATCGTATGCAAATCTGCGACATAGCAATTTGTTGCATAAAACACGGCCCAACGTCCCACCTTTCACCGATATGCGACGAACTTGCATAGTTTCGTCAAACGTCGATCGTTTCGAGTGGTAGGCAATCCGGCCGCCAATGGTGATTCATGGCCTCACATATATAAACAACTATAACTCCGCTTCTATTCATCGAATGCAAATCTGCGACATAGCAATTTGTAGCTTAAAATACGTCACATCGACCAACCTTGTGCCGATCTGCGACGAACTTGCATAGTTTCGTCAAACATCGATCGTTTCGAGTGGTAAGCAATCCGGCCGTCAATGGTGATTCATGGCCTCACAGACATAAACAACAATAACTCAGCTTCTATTCGTCGAATGCAAATTTGCGACATAGCGATTTGTAGCTTAAAACACGACACATCGACCCACCTCATGCCGATCTGCGACGTACTTGTATAGATTCGTCAAACGTCGATCGTTTCGAGTGGTAGGCAATCCGGCCGTCAATGGTGATTCATGGCCTCACAGATATAAACAACAATAACTCCGCTTCTTTTCGTCGTATGCGAATCTGCGACATAGCAGTTTGTAGACTAAAACACGCCCCAACGAACCACCTTATACCGATCTGGGACGAACTCGCATAGTTTTGTCAAACATTGATCGTTTCGAGTGGAAAGCAATCCGGCCGTCAATGGTGATTCATGGCCTCACAGATATAAACAACTATAACTCCACTTCTATTCGTCGTATACGAATCTGCGACCTAGCATTTTGTAGCTTAAAACACGCCCCAACGAACCACCTTATACCGATCTGCGACGAACTTGCATAGTTTTGTCACACGTCGATCGTTTCGAGTGGTAGGCAATCCGGCCGTCAATGGTGATTCATGGCCTCACAGATATAAACAACAATAACTCCGCTTCTATTCGTCGTATGCGAATCTGCGACATAGCAATTTGTAGCTTAAAACACGCCCCAACGAACCACCTTATACCGATCTGCGACGAACTTTCGTCGTTTTGTCAAACATCGATCGTTTCGAGTGGTAGGCAATCCGGCCGTCAATGGTGATTCATGGCCTCACAGATATAAACAACAATAACTCCGCTTCTTTTCGTCGTATGCGAATCTGCGACATAGCAGTTTGTAGATTAAAACACGCCCCAACGAACCACCTTATACCGATCTGGGACGAACTCGCATAGTTTTGTCAAACATTGATCGTTTCGAGTGGAAAGCAATCCGGCCGTCAATGGTGATTCATGGCCTCACAGATATAAACAACTATAACTCCGCTTCTATTCGTCGTATGCGAATCTGCGACCTAGCAATTTGTAGCTTAAAACACGCCCCAACGAACCACCTTATACCGTTCTGTGACGAACTTGCATAGTTTCGTCAAACGTCGATCGTTTCGAGTGGTAGGCAATCCGGCCGTCAAAGGTGATTCATGGCCTCACAGATATAAACAACAATAACTCCGCTTCTATTCGTCGGATGCGAATCTGCGACATAGCAGTTTGTAGCTTAAAACACGCCCCAACGAACCACCTTATACCGATCTGCGACGAACTTGCATAGTGTAGACAAACATCGATCGTTTCGAGTGGTAGGCAATCCGGCCGTCAATGGTGATTCACGGCCTGGCAGATATAAACAACTATAACTCCGCTTCTATTCGTCGAATGCAAATCTTTGACATAGCAATTTGTAGCTTAAAACACGTCACATCGACCCACCTTGTGCCAATCTGCGACGAACTTGCATAGTTTCGTCAAACATCGATCGTTTCGAGTGGTAGGCAATCCGGCCGCCAATGGTGATTCATGGCCTCACATATATAAACAACTGTAACTCCGCTTCTATTCATCGTATGCGAATCTGCGACATAGCAATTTGTAGCTTAAAAGACGCCCCAACGAACCACCTTATACCGATCTGCGGCGAACTTGCATAGTTTTGTCAAACATTGATCGTTTCGAATGGAAAGCTATCCGGCCGTCAATGGTGATTCATGGCCTGACAGATATAAACAACAATACTCCGCTTCTATTCGTCGAATGCAAATCTGCGACATAGCAGTTTGTAGATTAAAACACGCCCCAACGAACCACCTTATACCGATCTGCGACGAACTTGCATAGTTTCGTCAAACATCGTTCGTTTCGAGTGGAAGGCAATCCGGCCGTCAATGGTGATTCATGGCCTTACAGATATAAATAACTATAACTCCGCTTCTATTCGTCGTATGTGAATCTGCGACATAGCAATTTGTAGCTTTAAACACGTCATATCGAACCACCTTGTGCCGATCTGCGACGAACTTGCATGGTTTCGACAAACGTCGATCGTTTCGAGTGGTAGGCAATCCGGCCGTCAATAGTGATTCATGGCCTCACAGATATAAACAACAATAACTCCGCTTCTATTCGTCGTATGCAAATCTGCGACATAGCAATTTGTAGCATAAAACACGGCCCAATGACAACACCTTTTACCGATCTGCGACGAACTTGCATAGTTTCGTCAAAGGTCGATCGTTTCGAGTGGTAAACAATCCGGCCGTCAATGGTGATTCATGGCCTGACAGATATAAACAACTATAACTCCGCTCCTATTCATCGTATGCGAATCTGCGACATAGCAATTTGTAGCATAAAACACGTCACATCGACCCACCTTGTGCCGATCTGCGACGATCTTGCATAGTGTCGCCAAACATCGATCGTTTCGAGTCGTAGGCAATCCGGCCGTCAATGGTGATTCATGGCCTTACAGACAAAAACAACTATAACTCCGCTTCTATTCGTCGTATGCAAATCTGCGACATAGCAATTTGTAGCTTAAAACACGACACATCGACCCACCTTATACCGATCTGCGAAGATCTTTGCATTGTTTCGTCAAACGTCGATCGTTCCGAGTGGTAGGCAATCCGGCCGTCAATGGTGATTCATGGCCTCAGAGATATAAACACCTAAAACTTGGTTTCTATTCGTCGTATGCGATTCTGCGACATTGCCTTTTGTAGCTAAAAACACGGCCCAACGACCCACCTTATACCGATCTGCGACGAACTTGCATAGTTTCGTCAAACATCGTTCGTTTCGAGTGGAAGGCAATCCGGCCGTCAATGGTGATTCATGGCCTTACAGATATAAATAACTATAACTCCGCTTCTATTCGTCGTATGTGAATCTGCGACATAGCAATTTGTAGCTTTAAACACGTCATATCGAACCACCTTGTGCCGATCTGCGACGAACTTGCATGTATTCGACAAACGTCGATCGTTTCGAGTGGTAGGCAATCCGGCCGTCAATAGTGATTCATGGCCTCACAGATATAAACAATAATAACTCCGCATCTATTCGTCGTATGCAAATCTGCGACATAGCAATTTGTAGCATAAAACGCGGCCCAACAACAACACCTTTTACCGATCTGCGACGAACTTGCATAGTTTCGTCAAACATCGATCGTTTCGAGTGGTAGGCAATCCGGCCGTCAATGGTGTTTCATGGCCTCACAGATATAAACAACAATAACTCCGCTTCTATTCGTGGTATGCGAATATGCGACACAGCAATTTGTAGCTTAAAACACGACACATCGACCCACCTCATGCCGATCTGCGACGTACTTGTATAGTTTCGTCAAACGACGATCGTTTCGAGTAGTAGGCAATCCGGCCGTCAATGGTGATTCATGGCCTCACAGATATAAACAACTATAACTCCGCTTCTATTCATCGAATGCAAATCTGCGACATAGCGATTTGTAGCTTAAAACACGTCACATCGACACACCTTGTGCCGATCTGCGACGAACTTGCATGGTTTCGTCAAACGTCGATCGTTTCGAGTGGTAGGGAATCCGGCCGTCAATGGTGATTCATGGCCTCACAGATATAAACAACAATAACTCCGCTTCTTTTCGTCGTATGCGAATCTGCGACATAGCAATTTGTAGATTAAAACACGCCCCAACGAACCACCTTATACCGATCTGCGACGTACTCGCATAGTTTTGTCAAACATTGATCGTTTCGAGTGGAAAGCAATCCGGCCGTCAATGGTGATTCATGGCCTCACAGATATAAACAACTATAACTCCGCTTCTATTCGTCGTATGCGAATCTGCGACCTAGCAGTTTGTATCTTAAAACACGCCCCAACGAACCACCTTATACCAATCTGCGACGAACTTGCATAGTTTTGTCACACATCGACCGTTTCGAGTGGAAAGCAATCCGGCCGTCAATGGTGATTCATGGCCTGACAGATATAAACAACTATAACTCTGCTTCTATTCGTCGAATGCAAATCTGCGACATAGCAATTTGTAGCTTAAAATACGTCACATCGACCAACCTTGTGCCGATCTGCGACGAACTTGCATAGTTTCGTCAAACATCGATCGTTTCGAGTGGTATGCAATCCGGCCGTCAATGGTGATTCATGGCCTCAGAGATATAAACAACAATAACTCCGCTTCTATTCATCGTATGCGAATCTGCGACATAGCAATTTGTAGCTTAAAACATGGCCCAACGAGCCACCTTATACCGATCTGCGACGAACTTGCATAGTTTCGTCAAACGTCGATCGTTTCGAGTGGTAGGCAATCCGGCCGCCAATGGTGATTCATGGCCTCACATATATAAACAACTATAACTCCGCTTCTATTCGTCGAATGCAAATCTGCGACATAGAAATTTCTAGCTTAAAACACGTCACATCGACCCACCTTGTGCCAATCTGCGACGTACTTTTATAGTTTAGACAAACATCGATCGATTCGAGTGGTAGGCAATCCGGCCGTCAATGGTGATTCATGGCCTCACAGATATAAACAACAATAACTCCGCTTCTATTCATCGTATGCGAATCTGCAACATAGCAGTTTGTAGCTTAAAACACGCCCCAACGAACCACCTTATACCGATCTGCGACGAACTTGCATAGTTTCGTCAAACATCGATCGTTTCGAGTGGTATGCAATCCGGCCGTCAATGGTGATTCATGGCCTCACAGATATAAACAACAATAACTCAGCTTCTATTCGTCGAATGCAAATTTGCGACATAGCGATTTGTAGCTTAAAACACGACACATCGACCCACCTCATGCCGATCTGCGACGTACTTGTATAGATTCGTCAAACGTCGATCGTTTCGAGTGGAAGGGAATCCGGCCGTCAATGGTGATTCATGGCCTCACAGATATAAACAACTATAACTCCGCTTCTATTCGTCGAATGCAAATCTGCGACATAGCAATTTGTAGCTTAAAATACGTCACATCGACCAACCTTGTGCCGATCTGCGACGAACTTGCATAGTTTCGTCAAACATCGATCGTTTCGAGTGGTAAGCAATCCGGCCGTCAATGGTGATTCATGGCCTCACAGACATA
The DNA here is from genome assembly GCA_914767735.1 of Anoplius nigerrimus. Taxonomy (NCBI): domain Eukaryota; kingdom Metazoa; phylum Arthropoda; class Insecta; order Hymenoptera; family Pompilidae; genus Anoplius; species Anoplius nigerrimus. The sequence goes on along the minus strand of CAJZBX010001045.1, from coordinate 524,838 downwards.
AACAACAATAACTCAGCTTCTATTCGTCGAATGCAAATTTGCGACATAGAGATTTGTAGCTTAAAACACGACACATCGACCCACCTCATGCCGATCTGCGACGTACTTGTATAGATTCGTCAAACGTCGATCGTTTCGAGTGGTAGGCAATCCGGCCGTCAATGGTGATTCATGGCCTCACAGATATAAACAACAATTACTCCGCTTCTATTCGTCGTATGCGAATCTGCGACATAGCAATTTGTAGCTTAAAACACGCCCCAACGAACCACCTTATACCGATCTGCGACGAACTTTCGTCGTTTTGTCAAACATCGATCGTTTCGAGTGGTAGGCAATCCGGCCGTCAATGGTGATTCATGGCCTCACAGATATAAACAACAATAACTCCGCTTCCTTTCGTCGTATGCGAATCTGCGACATAGCAAGTTGTAGATTAAAACACGCCCCAACGAACCACCTTATACCGATTTGCGACGAACTCGCATAGTTTTGTCAAACATTGATCGTTTCGATTGGAAAGCAATCCGGCCGTCAATGGTGATTCATGGCCTGCCAGATATAAACAACTATAACTCCGCTTCTATTCGTCGAATGCAAATCTGCGACATAGCAATTTGTAGCTTAAAACACGTCACATCGACCCACCTTGTGCCAATCTGCGACGAACGTGCATAGTTTGGTCAAAAATCGTTCGCTTCGAGTGGTAGGCAATCCGGCCGTCAATGGTGATTCATGGCCTCACAGATATAAACAACAATAACTCCGCTTCTATTCATCGTATGCGAATCTGCAACATAGCAGTTTGTAGCTTAAAACATGGCCCAACGAGCCACCTTATACCGATCTGCGACGAACTTGCATAGTTTCGTCAAACGTCGATCGTTTCGAGTGGTAGGCAATCCGGCCGCCAATGGTGATTCATGGCCTCAGAGATATAAACAACAATAACTCCGCTTCTATTCATCGTATGCGAATATGCGACATAGCAATTTGTAGCTTAAAACATGGCCCAACGAGCCACCTTATACCGATCTGCGACGAACTTGCATAGTTTCGTCAAACATCTATCGTTTCGAGTGGTAGGCAATCCCGCCGTCAATGGTGATTCATCGCCTGACAGATATAAACAACTATAACTCCGCTTCTATTCGTCGTATGCGAATCTGCGACCTAGCAATTTGTAGCTTAAAACACGCCCAACGAACCACATTATACCGATCTGTGACGAACTTGCATAGTTTCGTCAAACGTCGATCGTTTCGAGTGGTAGGCAATCCGGCCGTCAATGGTGATTCATGGCCTCAGAGATATAAACAACAATAACTCCGCTTCTATTCATCGTATGCGAATATGCGACATAGCAATTTGTAGCTTAAAACATGGCCCAACGAGCCACCTTATACCGATCTGCGACGAACTTGCATAGTTTCGTCAAACGTCGATCGTTTCGAGTGGTAGGCAATCCGGCCGCCAATGGTGATTCATGGCCTCACATGTATAAACAACTATAACTCAGCTTCTATTCGTCGAATGCAAATTTGCGACATAGCGATTTGTAGCTTAAAACACGACACATCGACCCACCTCATGCCGATCTGCGACGTACTTGTATAGATTCGTCAAACGTCGATCGTTTCGAGTGGAAGGGAATCCGGCCGTCAATGGTGATTCATGGCCTCACAGATATAAACAACTATAACTCCGCTTCTATTCGTCGAATGCAAATCTGCGACATAGCAATTTGTAGCTTAAAATACGTCACATCGACCAACCTTGTGCCGATCTGCGACGAACTTGCATAGTTTCGTCAAACATCGATCGTTTCGAGTGGTAAGCAATCCGGCCGTCAATGGTGATTCATGGCCTCACAGACATAAACAACAATAACTCAGCTTCTATTCGTCGAATGCAAATTTGCGACATAGAGATTTGTAGCTTAAAACACGACACATCGACCCACCTCATGCCGATCTGCGACGTACTTGTATAGATTCGTCAAACGTCGATCGTTTCGAGTGGTAGGCAATCCGGCCGTCAATGGTGATTCATGGCCTCACAGATATAAACAACAATTACTCCGCTTCTATTCGTCGTATGCGAATCTGCGACATAGCAATTTGTAGCTTAAAACACGCCCCAACGAACCACCTTATACCGATCTGCGACGAACTTTCGTCGTTTTGTCAAACATCGATCGTTTCGAGTGGTAGGCAATCCGGCCGTCAATGGTGATTCATGGCCTCACAGATATAAACAACAATAACTCCGCTTCCTTTCGTCGTATGCGAATCTGCGACATAGCAAGTTGTAGATTAAAACACGCCCCAACGAACCACCTTATACCGATTTGCGACGAACTCGCATAGTTTTGTCAAACATTGATCGTTTCGATTGGAAAGCAATCCGGCCGTCAATGGTGATTCATGGCCTGCCAGATATAAACAACTATAACTCCGCTTCTATTCGTCGAATGCAAATCTGCGACATAGCAATTTGTAGCTTAAAACACGTCACATCGACCCACCTTGTGCCAATCTGCGACGAACGTGCATAGTTTGGTCAAAAATCGTTCGCTTCGAGTGGTAGGCAATCCGGCCGTCAATGGTGATTCATGGCCTCACAGATATAAACAACAATAACTCCGCTTCTATTCATCGTATGCGAATCTGCAACATAGCAGTTTGTAGCTTAAAACATGGCCCAACGAGCCACCTTATACCGATCTGCGACGAACTTGCATAGTTTCGTCAAACGTCGATCGTTTCGAGTGGTAGGCAATCCGGCCGCCAATGGTGATTCATGGCCTCAGAGATATAAACAACAATAACTCCGCTTCTATTCATCGTATGCGAATATGCGACATAGCAATTTGTAGCTTAAAACATGGCCCAACGAGCCACCTTATACCGATCTGCGACGAACTTGCATAGTTTCGTCAAACATCTATCGTTTCGAGTGGTAGGCAATCCGGCCGTCAATGGTGATTCATCGCCTGACAGATATAAACAACTATAACTCCGCTTCTATTCGTCGTATGCGAATCTGCGACCTAGCAATTTGTAGCTTAAAACACGCCCAACGAACCACCTTATACCGATCTGTGACGAACTTGCATAGTTTCGTCAAACGTCGATCGTTTCGAGTGGTAGGCAATCCGGCCGTCAATGGTGATGCATGGCCTCAGAGATATAAACAACAATAACTCCGCTTCTATTCATCGTATGCGAATATGCGACATAGCAATTTGTAGCTTAAAACATGGCCCAACGAGCCACCTTATACCGATCTGCGACGAACTTGCATAGTTTCGTCAAACGTCGATCGTTTCGAGTGGTAGGCAATCCGGCCGCCAATGGTGATTCATGGCCTCACATGTATAAACAACTATAACTCCGCTTCTATTCATCGAATGCAAATCTGCGACATAGCAATTTGTAGCTTAAAATACGTCACATCGACCAACCTTGTGCCGATCTGCGACGAACTTGCATAGTTTCGTCAAACATCGATCGTTTCGAGTGGTATGCAATCCGGCCGTCAATGGTGATGCATGGCCTCAGAGATATAAACAACAATAACTCCGCTTCTATTCATCGTATGCGAATATGCGACATAGCAATTTGTAGCTTAAAACATGGCCCAACGAGCCACCTTATACCGATCTGCGACGAACTTGCATAGTTTCGTCAAACGTCGATCGTTTCGAGTGGTAGGCAATCCGGCCGCCAATGGTGATTCATGGCCTCACAGATATAAACAACAATAACTCCGCTTCTATTCATCGTATGCGAATCTGCAACATAGCAGTTTGTAGCTTAAAACACGCCCCAACGAACCACCTTATACCGATCTGCGACGAACTTGCATAGTTTTGTCACACATCGATCGTTTCGAGTGGAAAGCAATCCGGCCGTCAATGGTGATTCATGGCCTGACAGATATAAACAACTATAACTCCGCTTCTATTCATCGAATGCAAATCTGCGACATAGCAATTTGTAGCTTAAAACACGTCACATCGACCCACCTTGTGCCAATCTGCGACGTACTTTTATAGTTTAGACAAACATCGATCGTTTCGAGTGGTAGGCAATCCGGCCGTCAATGGTGATTCATGGCCTCACAGATATAAACAACAATAACTCCGCTTCTATTCATCGTATGCGAATCTGCAACATAGCAGTTTGTAGCTTAAAACACGCCCCAACGAACCACCTTATACCGATCTGCGACGAACTTGCATAGTTTCGTCAAACATCTATCGTTTCGAGTGGTAGGCAATCCGGCCGTCAATGGTGATTCATCGCCTGACAGATATAAACAACTATAACTCCGCTTCTATTCGTCGTATGCGAATCTGCGACCTAGCAATATGTAGCTTAAAACACGCCCAACGAACCACCTTATACCGATCTGTGACGAACTTGCATAGTTTCGTCAAACGTCGATCGTTTCGAGTGGTAGGCAATCCGGCCGTCAATGGTGATTCATGGCCTCACAGATATAAACAACAATAACTCCGCTTCTTTTCGTCGTATGCGAATCTGCGACATAGCAATTTGTAGCTTAAAACATGGCCCAACGAGCCACCTTATACCGATCTGCGACGAACTTGCATAGTTTCGTCAAACGTCGATCGTTTCGAGTGGTAGGCAATCCGGCCGCCAATGGTGATTCATGGCCTCACATGTATAAACAACTATAACTCCGCTTCTATTCATCGAATGCAAATCTGCGACATAGCAATTTGTAGCTTAAAACACGTCACATCGACCCACCTTGTGCCAATCTGCGACGTACTTTTATAGTTTAGACAAACATCGATCGTTTCGAGTGGTAGGCAATCCGGCCGTCAATGGTGATTCATGGCCTCACAGATATAAACAACAATAACTCCGCTTCTATTCATCGTATGCGAATCTGCAACATAGCAGTTTGTAGCTTAAAACACGCCCCAACGAACCACCTTATACCGATCTGCGACGAACTTGCATAGTTTCGTCAAACATCTATCGTTTCGAGTGGTAGGCAATCCGGCCGTCAATGGTGATTCATGGCCTGACAGGTATAAACAACTATAACTCCGCTTCTATTCGTGGTATGCGAATCTGCGACCTAGCAATTTGTAGCTTAAAACACGTCACATCGACCCACCTCATGCCGATCTGCGACGTACTTTTATAGATTCGTCAAACGTCGATCGTTTCGAGTGGTAGGCAATCCGGCCGTCAATGGTGATTCAAGGCCTCACAGATATAAACAACAATAACTCCCCTTCTATTCGTCGTATGCGAATCTGCGACATAGCAATTTGTAGCTTAAAACACGTCACATCGACCCACCTTGTGCCAATCTGCGACGTACTTTTATAGTTTAGACAAACATCGATCGATTCGAGTGGTAGGCAATCCGGCCGTCAATGGTGATTCATGGCCTCACAGATATAAACAACAATAACTCCGCTTCTATTCATCGTATGCGAATCTGCAACATAGCAGTTTGTAGCTTAAAACACGCCCCAACGAACCACCTTATACCGATCTGCGACGAACTTGCATAGTTTCGTCAAACATCGATCGTTTCGAGTGGTAAGCAATCCGGCCGTCAATGGTGATTCATGGCCTCACAGACATAAACAACAATAACTCAGCTTCTATTCGTCGAATGCAAATTTGCGACATAGCGATTTGTAGCTTAAAACACGACACATCGACCCACCTCATGCCGATCTGCGACGTACTTGTATAGATTCGTCAAACGTCGATCGTTTCGAGTGGAAGGGAATCCGGCCGTCAATGGTGATTCATGGCCTCACAGATATAAACAACTATAACTCCGCTTCTATTCGTCGAATGCAAATCTGCGACATAGCAATTTGTAGCTTAAAATACGTCACATCGACCAACCTTGTGCCGATCTGCGACGAACTTGCATAGTTTCGTCAAACATCGATCGTTTCGAGTGGTAAGCAATCCGGCCGTCAATGGTGATTCATGGCCTCACAGACATAAACAACAATAACTCAGCTTCTATTCGTCGAATGCAAATTTGCGACATAGAGATTTGTAGCTTAAAACACGACACATCGACCCACCTCATGCCGATCTGCGACGTACTTGTATAGATTCGTCAAACGTCGATCGTTTCGAGTGGTAGGCAATCCGGCCGTCAATGGTGATTCATGGCCTCACAGATATAAACAACAATTACTTCGCTTCTATTCGTCGTATGCGAATCTGCGACATAGCAATTTGTAGCTTAAAACACGCCCCAACGAACCACCTTATACCGATCTGCGACGAACTTTCGTCGTTTTGTCAAACATCGATCGTTTCGAGTGGTAGGCAATCCGGCCGTCAATGGTGATTCATGGCCTCACAGATATAAACAACAATAACTCCGCTTCTTTTCGTCGTATGCGAATCTGCGACATAGCAAGTTGTAGATTAAAACACGCCCCAACGAACCACCTTATACCGATTTGCGACGAACTCGCATAGTTTTGTCAAACATTGATCGTTTCGATTGGAAAGCAATCCGGCCGTCAATGGTGATTCATGGCCTGCCAGATATAAACAACTATAACTCCGCTTCTATTCGTCGAATGCAAATCTGCGACATAGCAATTTGTAGCTTAAAACACGTCACATCGACCCACCTTGTGCCAATCTGCGACGAACGTGCATAGTTTGGTCAAAAATCGTTCGCTTCGAGTGGTAGGCAATCCGGCCGCCAATGGTGATTCATGGCCTCACAGATATAAACAACAATAACTCCGCTTCTTTTCGTCGTATGCGAATCTGCGACATAGCAATTTGTAGCTTAAAACATGGCCCAACGAGCCACCTTATACCGATCTGCGACGAACTTGCATAGTTTCGTCAAACGTCGATCGTTTCGAGTGGTAGGCAATCCGGCCGCCAATGGTCATTCATGGCCTCACATATATAAACAACTATAACTCCGCTTCTATTCATCGAATGCAAATCTGCGACATAGCAATTTGTAGCTTAAAACACGTCACATCGACCCACCTTGTGCCAATCTGCGACGTACTTTTATAGTTTAGACAAACATCGATCGTTTCGAGTGGTAGGCAATCCGGCCGTCAATGGTGATTCATGGCCTCACAGATATAAACAACAATAACTCCGCTTCTATTCATCGTATGCGAATCTGCAACATAGCAGTTTGTAGCTTAAAACATGGCCCAACGAGCCACCTTATACCGATCTGCGACGAACTTGCATAGTTTCGTCAAACGTCGATCGTTTCGAGTGGTAGGCAATCCGGCCGCCAATGGTGATTCATGGCCTCAGAGATATAAACAACAATAACTCCGCTTCTATTCATCGTATGCGAATATGCGACATAGCAATTTGTAGCTTAAAACATGGCCCAACGAGCCACCTTATACCGATCTGCGACGAACTTGCATAGTTTCGTCAAACATCTATCGTTTCGAGTGGTAGGCAATCCCGCCGTCAATGGTGATTCATCGCCTGACAGATATAAACAACTATAACTCCGCTTCTATTCGTCGTATGCGAATCTGCGACCTAGCAATTTGTAGCTTGAAACACGCCCAACGAACCACCTTATACCGATCTGTGACGAACTTGCATAGTTTCGTCAAACGTCGATCGTATCGGGTGGTAGGCAATCCGGCCGTCAATGGTGATTCATGGCCTCAGAGATATAAACAACAATAACTCCGCTTCTATTCATCGTATGCGAATATGCGACATAGCAATTTGTAGCTTAAAACATGGCCCAACGAGCCACCTTATAACGATCTGCGACGAACTTGCATAGTTTCGTCAAACGTCGATCGTTTCGAGTGGTAGGCAATCCGGCCGCCAATGGTGATTCATGGCCTCACATGTATAAACAACTATAACTCCGCTTCTATTCATCGAATGCAAATCTGCGACATAGCAATTTGTAGCTTAAAATACGTCACATCGACCAACCTTGTGCCGATCTGCGACGAACTTGCATAGTTTCGTCAAACATCGATCGTTTCGAGTGGTATGCAATCCGGCCGTCAATGGTGATGCATGGCCTCAGAGATATAAACAACAATAACTCCGCTTCTATTCATCGTATGCGAATATGCGACATAGCAATTTGTAGCTTAAAACATGGCCCAACGAGCCACCTTATACCGATCTGCGACGAACTTGCATAGTTTCGTCAAACGTCGATCGTTTCGAGTGGTAGGCAATCCGGCCGCCAATGGTGATTCATGGCCTCACAGATATAAACAACAATAACTCCGCTTCTATTCATCGTATGCGAATCTGCAACATAGCAGTTTGTAGCTTAAAACACGCCCCAACGAACCACCTTATACCGATCTGCGACGAACTTGCATAGTTTTGTCACACATCGATCGTTTCGAGTGGAAAGCAATCCGGCCGTCAATGGTGATTCATGGCCTGACAGATATAAACAACTATAACTCCGCTTCTATTCATCGAATGCAAATCTGCGACATAGCAATTTGTAGCTTAAAACACGTCACATCGACCCACCTTGTGCCAATCTGCGACGTACTTTTATAGTTTAGACAAACATCGATCGTTTCGAGTGGTAGGCAATCCGGCCGTCAATGGTGATTCATGGCCTCACAGATATAAACAACAATAACTCCGCTTCTATTCATCGTATGCGAATCTGCAACATAGCAGTTTGTAGCTTAAAACACGCCCCAACGAACCACCTTATACCGATCTGCGACGAACTTGCATAGTTTCGTCAAACATCTATCGTTTCGAGTGGTAGGCAATCCGGCCGTCAATGGTGATTCATCGCCTGACAGATATAAACAACTATAACTCCGCTTCTATTCGTCGTATGCGAATCTGCGACCCAGCAATTTGTAGCTTAAAACACGCCCAACGAACCACCTTATACCGATCTGTGACGAACTTGCATAGTTTCGTCAAACGTCGATCGTTTCGAGTGGTAGGCAATCCGGCCGTCAATGGTGATTCATGGCCTCACAGATATAAACAACAATAACTCCGCTTCTTTTCGTCGTATGCGAATCTGCGACATAGCAATTTGTAGCTTAAAACATGGCCCAACGAGCCACCTTATACCGATCTGCGACGAACTTGCATAGTTTCGTCAAACATCGATCGTTTCGAGTGGTAGGCAATCCGGCCGTCAATGGTGATTCATGGCCTCACAGATATAAACAACAATAACTCCGCTTCTTTTCGTCGTATGCGAATCTGCGACATAGCAATTTGTAGCTTAAAACACGCCCCAACGAACCACCTTATACCGATCTGCGACGAACTTTCGTCGTTTTGTCAAACATCGATCGTTTCGAGTGGTAGGCAATCCGGCCGTCAATGGTGATTCATGGCCTCACAGATATAAACAACAATAACTCCGCTTCTATTCGTCGTATGCGAATCTGCGACATAGCAATTTGTAGCTTAAAACACGCCCCAACGAACCACCTTATACCGATCTGCGACGAACTTTCGTCGTTTTGTCAAACATCGATCGTTTCGAGTGGTAGGCAATCCGGCCGTCAATGGTGATTCATGGCCTCACAGATATAAACAACAATAACTCCGCTTCTTTTCGTCGTAGGCGAATCTGCGACATAGCAATTTGTAGATTAAAACACGCTCCAACGAACCACCTTATACCGATCTGCGACGTACTCGCATAGTTTGGTCAAATATTGATCGTTTCGAGTGGAAAGCAATCCGGCCGTCAATGGTGATTCATGGCCTCACAGATATAAACAACTATAATTCCGCTTCTATTCGTCGTATGCGAATCTGCGACCTAGCAATTTGTATCTTAAAACACGCCCCAACGAACCACCTTATACCAATCTGCGACGAACTTGCATAGTTTTGTCACACATCGATCGTTTCGAGTGGAAAGCAATCCGGCCGTCAATGGTGATTCATGGCCTGACAGATATAAACAACTATAACTCCGCTTCTATTCGTCGAATGCAAATCTGCGACATAGCAATTTGTAGCTTAAAATACGTCACATCGACCAACCTTGTGCCGATCTGCGACGAACTTGCATAGTTTCGTCAAACATCGATCGTTTCGAGTGGTAAGCAATCCGGCCGTCAATGGTGATTCATGGCCTGTCAGATATAAACAACTATAACTCCGCTTCTATTCGTCGTATGCGAATCTGCGACCTAGCAATTTGTAGCTTAAAACACGCCCAACGAACCACCTTATACCGATCTGCGACGAACTTGCATAGTTTCGTCAAACATCGATCGTTTCGAGTGGTATGCAATCCGGCCGTCAATGGTGATTCATGGCCTCAGAGATATAAACAACTATAACTCCGCTTCTATTCATCGTATGCGAATCTGCGACATAGCAATTTGTAGCTTAAAACATGGCCAAACGAGCCACCTTATACCGATCTGCGACGAACTTGCATAGTTTCGTCAAACGTCGATCGTTTCGAGTGGTAGGCAATCCGGCCGCCAATGGTGATTCATGGCCTCACATATATAAACAACTATAACTCCGCTTCTATTCATCGAATGCAAATCTGCGACATAGCAATTGGTAGCTTAAAACACGCTCCAACGAACCACCTTATACCGATCTGCGATGAACTTGCATAGTTTTGTCAAACATCGATCGTTTCGAGTGGAAAGCAATCCGGCCGTCAATGGTGATTCATGGCCTCACAGATATAAACAACTATAACTCCGCTTCTATTCGCCGTATGCAAATCTGCGACATAGCAATTTGTAGCTTAAAACACGTCACATCGAACCACCTTGTGCCGATCTGCGACGAACTTGCATGGTTTCGTCAAACAACGATCGTTTCGAGTGGTAGGCAATCCGGCCGTCAATGGTGATTCATGGCCTCACAGATATAAACAACAATAACTCCGCTTCTATTCGTCGTATGCGAATATGCGACATAGCAATTTGTAGCTTAAAACACGTCACATCGACCCACCTTGTGCCGATCTGCGACGCACTTGCATAGTTTCGTCAAGCATCGATCGTTTCGAGTGGTAGGCAATCCGGCCGTCAATGGTGATTCATGGCCTCACAGATATAAACAACAATAACTCCGCTTCTTTTCGTCGTATGCGAATCTGCGACATAGCAATTTGTAGATTAAAACACGCCCCAACGAACCACCTTATACCGATCTGCGACGAACTCGCATAGTTTTGTCAAACATTGATCGTTTCGAGTGGAAAGCAATCCGGCCGTCAATGGTGATTCATGGCCTCTCAGATATAAACAACTATAACTCCGCTTCTATTCGTCGTATGCGAATCTGCGACCTAGCAATTTGTAGCTTAAAACAAGCCCCAACGAACCACCTTACACCGATCTGCGACGAACTTGCATAGTTTTGTCACACATCGATCGTTTCGAGTGGAAAGCAATCCGGCCGTCAATGGTGATTCATGGCCTGACAGATATAAACAACTATAACTCCGCTTCTATTCGTCGAATGCAAATCTGCGACATAGCAATTTGTAGCTTAAAATACGTCACATCGACCAACCTTGTGCCGATCTGCGACGAACTTGCATAGTTTCGTCAAACATCGATCGTTTCGAGTGGTATGCAATCCGGCCGTCAATGGTGATTCATGGCTTCAGAGATATAAACAACAATAACTCCGCTTCTATTCATCGTATGCGAATCTGCGACATAGCAATTTGTAGCTTAAAACATGGCCCAACGAGCCACCTTATACCGATCTGCGACGAACTTGCATAGTTTCGTCAAACGTCGATCGTTTCGAGTGGTAGGCAATCCGGCCGCCAATGGTGATTCATGGCCTCACATATATAAACAACTATAACTCCGCTTCTATTCATCGAATGCAAATCTGCGACATAGCAATTTGTAGCTTAAAACACGTCACATCGACCCACCTTGTGCCAATCTGCGACGTGCTTTTATAGTTTAGACAAACATCGATCGTCTCGAGTGGAAAGCAATCCGGCCGTCAATGGTGATTCATGGCCTGACAGATATAAACAACTATAACTCCGCTTCTATTCGTCGAATGCGAATCTGCGACATAGCAATTTGTAGCTTAAAATACGTCACATCGACCAACCTTGTGCCGATATGGGACGAACTTGCATAGTTTCGTCAAACATCGATCGTTTCGAGTGGTAAGCAATCCGGCCGTCAATGGTGATTCATGGCCTCACAGATATAAACAACAATAATTCCGCTTGTATTCATCGTATGCAAATCTGCGACATAGCAATTTGTAGCTTAAAACACGCCCCAACGAACCACATTATACCGATCTGCGACGAACTTGCATAGTTTCGTCAAGCATCGATCGTTTCGAGTGGTAGGCAATCCGGCCGTCAATGGTGATTCATGGCCTCACAGATATAAACAACAATAATTCCGCTTCTATTCATCGTATGCAAATCTGCGACATAGCAATTTGTTGCATAAAACACGGCCCAACGTCCCACCTTTCACCGATATGCGACGAACTTGCATAGTTTCGTCAAACGTCGATCGTTTCGAGTGGTAGGCAGTCCGGCCGCCAATGGTGATTCATGGCCTCACATATATAAACAACTATAACTCCGCTTCTATTCATCGAATGCAAATCTGCGACATAGCAATTTGTAGCTTAAAACACGCCCCAACGAACCACATTATACCGATCTGCGACGAACTTGCATAGTTTCGTCAAGCATCGATCGTTTCGAGTGGTAGGCAATCCGGCCGTCAATGGTGATTCATGGCCTGACAGATATAAACAAATATAACTCCGCTTCTATTCATCGTATGCGAATCTGCGACATAGCAATTTATAGCTTAAAACATGGCCCAACGAGCCACCTTATACCGATCTGCGACGAACTTGCATAGTTTCGTCAAACGTCGATCGTTTCGAGTGGTAGGCAATCCGGCCGCCAATGGTGATTCATGGCCTCACATATATAAACAACTATAACTCCGCTTCTATTCATCGAATGCAAATCTGCGACATAGCAATTTGTAGCTTAAAATACGTCACATCGACCAACCTTGTGCCGATCTGCGACGAACTTGCATAGTTTCGTCAAACATCGATCGTTTCGAGTGGTAGGCAATCCGGACGTCAATGGTGATTCATGGCCTCACAGATATAAACAACAATAACTCCGCTTCTATTCGTCGTATGCGAATCTGCGACATAGCAGTTTGTAGCTTAAAACACGCCCCAACGAACCACCTTATACCGATCTGCGACGAACTTGCATAGTTTCGTCAAACGTCGATTGTTTCGAGTGGTAGGCAATCCGGCCGTCAATGGTGATTCATGGCCTCACAGATATAAACAACAATAACTCCGCTTCTTTTCGTGGTATGCGAATCTGCGACATAGCAATTTGTAGCTTAAAACATGGCCCAACGAGCCACCTTATACCGATCTGCGACGAACTTGCATAGTTTCGTCAAACGTCGATCGTTTCGAGTGGTAGGCAATCCGGCCGCCAATGGTGATTCATGGCCTCACAGATATAAACAACAATAACTCCGCTTCTTTTCGTCGTATGCGAATCTGCGACATAGCAATTTGTAGATTAAAACACGCCCCAACGAACCACCTTATACCGATCTGCGACGAACTTGCATAGTTTTATCAAACATCGATCGTTTCGAGTGGAAAGCAATCCGGCCGTCAATGGTGATTCATGGCCTGACAGATATAAACAACAATAACTCCGCTTCTATTCGTCGTATGCGAATCTGCGACATAGCAATTTGTAGCTTAAAACACGCCCCAACGAACCACCTTATACCGATCTGCGACGAACTTGCATAGTTTCGTCAAACATCTATCGTTTCGAGTGGTAGGCAATCCGGCCGTCAATGGTGATTCATGGCCTGACAGATATAAACAACTATAACTCCGGTTCTATTCGTCGAATGCAAATCTGCGACATAGCAATTTGTAGCTTAAAATACGTCACATCGACCAACCTTGTGCCGATCTGCAACGAAGTTGCATAGTTTCGTCAAACATCTACCGTTTCGAGTGGTAGGCAATCCGGCCGTCAATGGTGATTCATGGCCTGACAGATATAAACAAATATAACTCCGCTTCTATTCATCGTATGCGAATCTGCGACATAGCAATTTATAGCTTAAAACATGGCCCAACGAGCCACCTTATACCGATCTGCGACGAACTTGCATAGTTTCGTCAAACGTCGATCGTTTCGAGTGGTAGGCAATCCGGCCGCCAATGGTGATTCATGGCCTCACATATATAAACAACTATAACTCCGCTTCTATTCATCGAATGCAAATCTGCGACATAGCAATTTGTAGCTTAAAATACGTCACATCGACCAACCTTGTGCCGATCTGCGACGAACTTGCATAGTTTCGTCAAACATCGATCGTTTCGAGTGGTAAGCAATCCGGCCGTCAATGGTGATTCATGGCCTCACAGACATAAACAACAATAACTCAGCTTCTATTCGTCGAATGCAAATTTGCGACATAGCGATTTGTAGCTTAAAACACGACACATCGACCCACCTCATGCCGATCTGCGACGTACTTGTATAGATTCGTCAAACGTCGATCGTTTCGAGTGGTAGGCAATCCGGCCGTCAATGGTGATTCATGGCCTCACAGATATAAACAACAATAACTCCGCTTCTATTCGTCGTATGCGAATCTGCGACATAGCAATTTGTAGCTTAAAACACGCCCCAACGAACCACCTTATACCGATCTGCGACGAACTTTCGTCGTTTTGTCAAACATCGATCGTTTCGAGTGGTAGGCAATCCGGCCGTCAATGGTGATTCATGGCCTCACAGATATAAACAACTATAACTCCGCTTCTATTCGTCGAATGCAAATCTGCGACATAGCAATTTGTAGCTTAAAATGCGTCACATCGACCAACCTTGTGCCGATATGGGACGAACTTGCATAGTTTCGTCAAACATCGATCGTTTCGAGAGGTAAGCAATCCGGCCGTCAATGGTGATTCATGGCCTCACAGATATAAACAACAATAATTCCGCTTGTATTCATCGTATGCAAATCTGCGACATAGCAATTTGTAGCTTAAAACACGCCCCAACGAACCACATTATACCGATCTGCGACGAACTTGCATAGTTTCGTCAAGCATCGATCGTTTCGAGTGGTAGGCAATCCGGCCGTCAATGGTGATTCATGGCCTCACAGATATAAACAACAATAATTCCGCTTCTATTCATCGTATGCAAATCTGCGACATAGCAATTTGTTGCATAAAACACGGCCCAACGTCCCACCTTTCACCGATATGCGACGAACTTGCATAGTTTCGTCAAACGTCGATCGTTTCGAGTGGTAGGCAATCCGGCCGCCAATGGTGATTCATGGCCTCACATATATAAACAACTATAACTCCGCTTCTATTCATCGAATGCAAATCTGCGACATAGCAATTTGTAGCTTAAAATACGTCACATCGACCAACCTTGTGCCGATCTGCGACGAACTTGCATAGTTTCGTCAAACATCGATCGTTTCGAGTGGTAAGCAATCCGGCCGTCAATGGTGATTCATGGCCTCACAGACATAAACAACAATAACTCAGCTTCTATTCGTCGAATGCAAATTTGCGACATAGCGATTTGTAGCTTAGAACACGACACATCGACCCACCTCATGCCGATCTGCGACGTACTTGTATAGTTTCGTCAAACGTCGATCGTTTCGAGTGGTAGGCAATCCGGACGTCAATGGTGATTCATGGCCTCACAGATATAAACAACAATAACTCCGCTTCTATTCGTCGTATGCGAATCTGCGACATAGCAGTTTGTAGCTTAAAACACGCCCCAACGAACCACCTTATACCGATCTGCGACGAACTTGCATAGTTTCGTCAAACGTCGATTGTTTCGAGTGGTAGGCAATCCGGCCGTCAATGGTGATTCATGGCCTCACAGATATAAACAACAATAACTCCGCTTCTTTTCGTGGTATGCGAATCTGCGACATAGCAATTTGTAGCTTAAAACATGGCCCAACGAGCCACCTTATACCGATCTGCGACGAACTTGCATAGTTTCGTCAAACGTCGATCGTTTCGAGTGGTAGGCAATCCGGCCGCCAATGGTGATTCATGGCCTCACAGATATAAACAACAATAACTCCACTTCTATTCGTCGTATACGAATCTGCGACCTAGCATTTTGTAGCTTAAAACACGCCCCAACGAACCACCTTATACCGATCTGCGACGAACTTGCATAGTTTTGTCACACGTCGATCGTTTCGAGTGGTAGGCAATCCGGCCGTCAATGGTGATTCATGGCCTCACAGATATAAACAACAATAACTCCGCTTCTATTCGTCGTATGCGAATCTGCGACATAGCAATTTGTAGCTTAAAACACGCCCCAACGAACCACCTTATACCGATCTGCGACGAACTTTCGTCGTTTTGTCAAACATCGATCGTTTCGAGTGGTAGGCAATCCGGCCGTCAATGGTGATTCATGGCCTCACAGATATAAACAACAATAACTCCGCTTCTTTTCGTCGTATGCGAATCTGCGACATAGCAGTTTGTAGATTAAAACACGCCCCAACGAACCACCTTATACCGATCTGGGACGAACTCGCATAGTTTTGTCAAACATTGATCGTTTCGAGTGGAAAGCAATCCGGCCGTCAATGGTGATTCATGGCCTCACAGATATAAACAACTATAACTCCGCTTCTATTCGTCGTATGCGAATCTGCGACCTAGCAATTTGTAGCTTAAAACACGCCCCAACGAACCACCTTATACCGTTCTGTGACGAACTTGCATAGTTTCGTCAAACGTCGATCGTTTCGAGTGGTAGGCAATCCGGCCGTCAAAGGTGATTCATGGCCTCACAGATATAAACAACAATAACTCCGCTTCTATTCGTCGGATGCGAATCTGCGACATAGCAGTTTGTAGCTTAAAACACGCCCCAACGAACCACCTTATACCGATCTGCGACGAACTTGCATAGTTTAGACAAACATCGATCGTTTCGAGTGGTAGGCAATCCGGCCGTCAATGGTGATTCACGGCCTGGCAGATATAAACAACTATAACTCCGCTTCTATTCGTCGAATGCAAATCTTTGACATAGCAATTTGTAGCTTAAAACACGTCACATCGACCCACCTTGTGCCAATCTGCGACGAACTTGCATAGTTTCGTCAAACATCGATCGTTTCGAGTGGTAGGCAATCCGGCCGCCAATGGTGATTCATGGCCTCACATATATAAACAACTGTAACTCCGCTTCTATTCATCGTATGCGAATCTGCGACATAGCAATTTGTAGCTTAAAATACGCCCCAACGAACCACCTTATACCGATCTGCGGCGAACTTGCATAGTTTTGTCAAACATTGATCGTTTCGAATGGAAAGCTATCCGGCCGTCAATGGTGATTCATGGCCTGACAGATATAAACAACAATACTCCGCTTCTATTCGTCGAATGCAAATCTGCGACATAGCAGTTTGTAGATTAAAACACGCCCCAACGAACCACCTTATACCGATCTGCGACGAACTTGCATAGTTTCGTCAAACATCGTTCGTTTCGAGTGGAAGGCAATCCGGCCGTCAATGGTGATTCATGGCCTTACAGATATAAATAACTATAACTCCGCTTCTATTCGTCGTATGTGAATCTGCGACATAGCAATTTGTAGCTTTAAACACGTCATATCGAACCACCTTGTGCCGATCTGCGACGAACTTGCATGGTTTCGACAAACGTCGATCGTTTCGAGTGGTAGGCAATCCGGCCGTCAATAGTGATTCATGGCCTCACAGATATAAACAACAATAACTCCGCTTCTATTCGTCGTAT
The DNA here is from genome assembly GCA_914767735.1 of Anoplius nigerrimus. Classification (NCBI taxonomy): domain Eukaryota; kingdom Metazoa; phylum Arthropoda; class Insecta; order Hymenoptera; family Pompilidae; genus Anoplius; species Anoplius nigerrimus. The sequence goes on along the minus strand of CAJZBX010001045.1, from coordinate 506,953 downwards.
GCAAATCTGCGACATAGCAATTTGTAGCATAAAACACGGCCCAATGACAACACCTTTTACCGATCTGCGACGAACTTGCATAGTTTCGTCAAAGGTCGATCGTTTCGAGTGGTAAACAATCCGGCCGTCAATGGTGATTCATGGCCTGACAGATATAAACAACTATAACTCCGCTCCTATTCATCGTATGCGAATCTGCGACATAGCAATTTGTAGCATAAAACACGTCACATCGACCCACCTTGTGCCGATCTGCGACGATCTTGCATAGTGTCGCCAAACATCGATCGTTTCGAGTCGTAGGCAATCCGGCCGTCAATGGTGATTCATGGCCTTACAGACAAAAACAACTATAACTCCGCTTCTATTCGTCGTATGCAAATCTGCGACATAGCAATTTGTAGCTTAAAACACGACACATCGACCCACCTTATACCGATCTGCGAAGATCTTTGCATTGTTTCGTCAAACGTCGATCGTTCCGAGTGGTAGGCAATCCGGCCGTCAATGGTGATTCATGGCCTCAGAGATATAAACACCTAAAACTTGGTTTCTACTCGTCGTATGCGATTCTGCGACATTGCCTTTTGTAGCTAAAAACACGGCCCAACGACCCACCTTATACCGATCTGCGACGAACTTGCATAGTTTCGTCAAACATCGTTCGTTTCGAGTGGAAGGCAATCCGGCCGTCAATGGTGATTCATGGCCTTACAGATATAAATAACTATAACTCCGCTTCTATTCGTCGTATGTGAATCTGCGACATAGCAATTTGTAGCTTTAAACACGTCATATCGAACCACCTTGTGCCGATCTGCGACGAACTTGCATGTATTCGACAAACGTCGATCGTTTCGAGTGGTAGGCAATCCGGCCGTCAATAGTGATTCATGGCCTCACAGATATAAACAATAATAACTCCGCATCTATTCGTCGTATGCAAATCTGCGACATAGCAATTTGTAGCATAAAACGCGGCCCAACAACAACACCTTTTACCGATCTGCGACGAACTTGCATAGTTTCGTCAAACATCGATCGTTTCGAGTGGTAGGCAATCCGGCCGTCAATGGTGTTTCATGGCCTCACAGATATAAACAACAATAACTCCGCTTCTATTCGTGGTATGCGAATATGCGACACAGCAATTTGTAGCTTAAAACACGACACATCGACCCACCTCATGCCGATCTGCGACGTACTTGTATAGTTTCGTCAAACGACGATCGTTTCGAATAAAAGGCAATCCGGCCGTCAATGGTGATTCATGGCCTCACAGATATAAACAACTATAACTCCGCTTCTATTCATCGAATGCAAATCTGCGACATAGCGATTTGTAGCTTAAAACACGTCACATCGACACACCTTGTGCCGATCTGCGACGAACTTGCATGGTTTCGTCAAACGTCGATCGTTTCGAGTGGTAGGGAATCCGGCCGTCAATGGTGATTCATGGCCTCACAGATATAAACAACAATAACTCCGCTTCTTTTCGTCGTATGCGAATCTGCGACATAGCAATTTGTAGATTAAAACACGCCCCAACGAACCACCTTATACCGATCTGCGACGTACTCGCATAGTTTTGTCAAACATTGATCGTTTCGAGTGGAAAGCAATCCGGCCGTCAATGGTGATTCATGGCCTCACAGATATAAACAACTATAACTCCGCTTCTATTCGTCGTATGCGAATCTGCGACCTAGCAGTTTGTATCTTAAAACACGCCCCAACGAACCACCTTATACCAATCTGCGACGAACTTGCATAGTTTTGTCACACATCGACCGTTTCGAGTGGAAAGCAATCCGGCCGTCAATGGTGATTCATGGCCTGACAGATATAAACAACTATAACTCTGCTTCTATTCGTCGAATGCAAATCTGCGACATAGCAATTTGTAGCTTAAAATACGTCACATCGACCAACCTTGTGCCGATCTGCGACGAACTTGCATAGTTTCGTCAAACATCGATCGTTTCGAGTGGTATGCAATCCGGCCGTCAATGGTGATTCATGGCCTCAGAGATATAAACAACAATAACTCCGCTTCTATTCATCGTATGCGAATCTGCGACATAGCAATTTGTAGCTTAAAACATGGCCCAACGAGCCACCTTATACCGATCTGCGACGAACTTGCATAGTTTCGTCAAACGTCGATCGTTTCGAGTGGTAGGCAATCCGGCCGCCAATGGTGATTCATGGCCTCACATATATAAACAACTATAACTCCGCTCCTATTCGTCGAATGCAAATCTGCGACATAGAAATTTCTAGCTTAAAACACGTCACATCGACCCACCTTGTGCCAATCTGCGACGTACTTTTATAGTTTAGACAAACATCGATCGATTCGAGTGGTAGGCAATCCGGCTGTCAATGGTGATTCATGGCCTCACAGATATAAACAACAATAACTCCGCTTCTATTCATCGTATGCGAATCTGCAACATAGCAGTTTGTAGCTTAAAACACGCCCCAACGAACCACCTTATACCGATCTGCGACGAACTTGCATAGTTTCGTCAAACATCGATCGTTTCGAGTGGTAAGCAATCCGGCCGTCAATGGTGATTCATGGCCTCACAGACATAAACAACAATAACTCAGCTTCTATTCGTCGAATGCAAATTTGCGACATAGCGATTTGTAGCTTAAAACACGACACATCGACCCACCTCATGCCGATCTGCGACGTACTTGTATAGATTCGTCAAACGTCGATCGTTTCGAGTGGAAGGGAATCCGGCCGTCAATGGTGATTCATGGCCTCACAGATATAAACAACTATAACTCCGCTTCTATTCGTCGAATGCAAATCTGCGACATAGCAATTTGTAGCTTAAAATACGTCACATCGACCAACCTTGTGCCGATCTGCGACGAACTTGCATAGTTTCGTCAAACATCGATCGTTTCGAGTGGTAAGCAATCCGGCCGTCAATGGTGATTCATGGCCTCACAGACATAAACAACAATAACTCAGCTTCTATTCGTCGAATGCAAATTTGCGACATAGAGATTTGTAGCTTAAAACACGACACATCGACCCACCTCATGCCGATCTGCGACGTACTTGTATAGATTCGTCAAACGTCGATCGTTTCGAGTGGTAGGCAATCCGGCCGTCAATGGTGATTCATGGCCTCACAGATATAAACAACAATTACTCCGCTTCTATACGTCGTATGCGAATCTGCGACATAGCAATTTGTAGCTTAAAACACGCCCCAACGAACCACCTTATACCGATCTGCGACGAACTTTCGTCGTTTTGTCAAACATCGATCGTTTCGAGTGGTAGGCAATCCGGCCGTCAATGGTGATTCATGGCCTCACAGATATAAACAACAATAACTCCGCTTCTTTTCGTCGTATGCGAATCTGCGACATAGCAAGTTGTAGATTAAAACACGCCCCAACGAACCACCTTATACCGATTTGCGACGAACTCGCATAGTTTTGTCAAACATTGATCGTTTCGATTGGAAAGCAATCCGGCCGTCAATGGTGATTCATGGCCTGCCAGATATAAACAACTATAACTCCGCTTCTATTCGTCGAATGCAAATCTGCGACATAGCAATTTGTAGCTTAAAACACGTCACATCGACCCACCTTGTGCCAATCTGCGACGAACGTGCATAGTTTGGTCAAAAATCGTTCGCTTCGAGTGGTAGGCAATCCGGCCGCCAATGGTGATTCATGGCCTCACAGATATAAACAACAATAACTCCGCTTCTATTCATCGTATGCGAATCTGCGACATAGCAATTTGTAGCTTAAAACATGGCCCAACGAGCCACCTTATACCGATCTGCGACGAACTTGCATAGTTTCGTCAAACGTCGATCGTTTCGAGTGGTAGGCAATCCGGCCGCCAATGGTCATTCATGGCCTCACATATATAAACAACTATAACTCCGCTTCTATTCATCGAATGCAAATCTGCGACATAGCAATTTGTAGCTTAAAACACGTCACATCGACCCACCTTGTGCCAATCTGCGACGTACTTTTATAGTTTAGACAAACATCGATCGTTTCGAGTGGTAGGCAATCCGGCCGTCAATGGTGATTCATGGCCTCACAGATATAAACAACAATAACTCCGCTTCTATTCATCGTATGCGAATCTGCAACATAGCAGTTTGTAGCTTAAAACATGGCCCAACGAGCCACCTTATACCGATCTGCGACGAACTTGCATAGTTTCGTCAAACGTCGATCGTTTCGAGTGGTAGGCAATCCGGCCGCCAATGGTGATTCATGGCCTCAGAGATATAAACAACAATAACTCCGCTTCTATTCATCGTATGCGAATATGCGACATAGCAATTTGTAGCTTAAAACATGGCCCAACGAGCCACCTTATACCGATCTGCGACGAACTTGCATAGTTTCGTCAAACATCTATCGTTTCGAGTGGTAGGCAATCCCGCCGTCAATGGTGATTCATCGCCTGACAGATATAAACAACTATAACTCCGCTTCTATTCGTCGTATGCGAATCTGCGACCTAGCAATTTGTAGCTTAAAACACGCCCAACGAACCACCTTATACCGATCTGTGACGAACTTGCATAGTTTCGTCAAACGTCGATCGTTTCGAGTGGTAGGCAATCCGGCCGTCAATGGTGATTCATGGCCTCAGAGATATAAACAACAATAACTCCGCTTCTATTCATCGTATGCGAATATGCGACATAGCAATTTGTAGCTTAAAACATGGCCCAACGAGCCACCTTATACCGATCTGCGACGAACTTGCATTGTTTCGTCAAACGTCGATCGTTTCGAGTGGTAGGCAATCCGGCCGCCAATGGTGATTCATGGCCTCACATGTATAAACAACTATAACTCCGCTTCTATTCATCGAATGCAAATCTGCGACATAGCAATTTGTAGCTTAAAATACGTCACATCGACCAACCTTGTGCCGATCTGCGACGAACTTGCATAGTTTCGTCAAACATCGATCGTTTCGAGTGGTATGCAATCCGGCCGTCAATGGTGATGCATGGCCTCAGAGATATAAACAACAATAACTCCGCTTCTATTCATCGTATGCGAATATGCGACATAGCAATTTGTAGCTTAAAACATGGCCCAACGAGCCACCTTATACCGATCTGCGACGAACTTGCATAGTTTCGTCAAACGTCGATCGTTTCGAGTGGTAGGCAATCCGGCCGCCAATGGTGATTCATGGCCTCACAGATATAAACAACAATAACTCCGCTTCTATTCATCGTATGCGAATCTGCAACATAGCAGTTTGTAGCTTAAAACACGCCCCAACGAACCACCTTATACCGATCTGCGACGAACTTGCATAGTTTTGTCACACATCGATCGTTTCGAGTGGAAAGCAATCCGGCCGTCAATGGTGATTCATGGCCTGACAGATATAAACAACTATAACTCCGCTTCTATTCATCGAATGCAAATCTGCGACATAGCAATTTGTAGCTTAAAACACGTCACATCGACCCACCTTGTGCCAATCTGCGACGTACTTTTATAGTTTAGACAAACCTCGATCGTTTCGAGTGGTAGGCAATCCGGCCGTCAATGGTGATTCATGGCCTCACAGATATAAACAACAATAACTCCGCTTCTATTCATCGTATGCGAATCTGCAACATAGCAGTTTGTAGCTTAAAACACGCCCCAACGAACCACCTTATACCGATCTGCGACGAACTTGCATAGTTTCGTCAAACATCTATCGTTTCGAGTGGTAGGCAATCCGGCCGTCAATGGTGATTCATCGCCTGACAGATATAAACAACTATAACTCCGCTTCTATTCGTCGTATGCGAATCTGCGACCTAGCAATTTGTAGCTTAAAACACGCCCAACGAACCACCTTATACCGATCTGTGACGAACTTGCATAGTTTCGTCAAACGTCGATCGTTTCGAGTGGTAGGCAATCCGGCCGTCAATGGTGATTCATGGCCTCACAGATATAAACAACAATAACTCCGCTTCTTTTCGTCGTATGCGAATCTGCGACATAGCAATTTGTAGCTTAAAACATGGCCCAACGAGCCACCTTATACCGATCTGCGACGAACTTGCATAGTTTCGTCAAACGTCGATCGTTTCGAGTGGTAGGCAATCCGGCCGCCAATGGTGATTCATGGCCTCACATGTATAAACAACTATAACTCCGCTTCTATTCATCGAATGCAAATCTGCGACATAGCAATTTGTAGCTTAAAACACGTCACATCGACCCACCTTGTGCCAATCTGCGACGTACTTTTATAGTTTAGACAAACATCGATCGTTTCGAGTGGTAGGCAATCCGGCCGTCAATGGTGATTCATGGCCTCACAGATATAAACAACAATAACTCCGCTTCTATTCATCGTATGCGAATCTGCAACATAGCAGTTTGTAGCTTAAAACACGCCCCAACGAACCACCTTATACCGATCTGCGACGAACTTGCATAGTTTCGTCAAACATCTATCGTTTCGAGTGGTAGGCAATCCGGCCGTCAATGGTGATTCATGGCCTGACAGGTATAAACAACTATAACTCCGCTTCTATTCGTGGTATGCGAATCTGCGACCTAGCAATTTGTAGCTTAAAACACGTCACATCGACCCACCTCATGCCGATCTGCGACGTACTTTTATAGATTCGTCAAACGTCGATCGTTTCGAGTGGTAGGCAATCCGGCCGTCAATGGTGATTCAAGGCCTCACAGATATAAACAACAATAACTCCCCTTCTATTCGTCGTATGCGAATCTGCGACATAGCAATTTGTAGCTTAAAACACGTCACATCGACCCACCTTGTGCCAATCTGCGACGTACTTTTATAGTTTAGACAAACATCGATCGATTCGAGTGGTAGGCAATCCGGCCGTCAATGGTGATTCATGGCCTCACAGATATAAACAACAATAACTCCGCTTCTATTCATCGTATGCGAATCTGCAACATAGCAGTTTGTAGCTTAAAACACGCCCCAACGAACCACCTTATACCGATCTGCGACGAACTTGCATAGTTTCGTCAAACATCGATCGTTTCGAGTGGTAAGCAATCCGGCCGTCAATGGTGATTCATGGCCTCACAGACATAAACAACAATAACTCAGCTTCTATTCGTCGAATGCAAATTTGCGACATAGCGATTTGTAGCTTAAAACACGACACATCGACCCACCTCATGCCGATCTGCGACGTACTTGTATAGATTCGTCAAACGTCGATCGTTTCGAGTGGAAGGGAATCCGGCCGTCAATGGTGATTCATGGCCTCACAGATATAAACAACTATAACTCCGCTTCTATTCGTCGAATGCAAATCTGCGACATAGCAATTTGTAGCTTAAAATACGTCACATCGACCAACCTTGTGCCGATCTGCGACGAACTTGCATAGTTTCGTCAAACATCGATCGTTTCGAGTGGTAAGCAATCCGGCCGTCAATGGTGATTCATGGCCTCACAGACATAAACAACAATAACTCAGCTTCTATTCGTCGAATGCAAATTTGCGACATAGAGATTTGTAGCTTAAAACACGACACATCGACCCACCTCATGCCGATCTGCGACGTACTTGTATAGATTCGTCAAACGTCGATCGTTTCGAGTGGTAGGCAATCCGGCCGTCAATGGTGATTCATGGCCTCACAGATATAAACAACAATAACTCCGCTTCTATTCGTCGTATGCGAATCTGCGACATAGCAATTTGTAGCTTAAAACACGCCCCAACGAACCACCTTATACCGATCTGCGACGAACTTTCGTCGTTTTGTCAAACATCGATCGTTTCGAGTGGTAGGCAATCCGGCCGTCAATGGTGATTCATGGCCTCACAGATATAAACAACAATAACTCCGCTTCTTTTCGTCGTATGCGAATCTGCGACATAGCAAGTTGTAGATTAAAACACGCCCCAACGAACCACCTTATACCGATTTGCGACGAACTCGCATAGTTTTGTCAAACATTGATCGTTTCGAGTGGAAAGCAATCCGGCCGTCAATGGTGATTCATGGCCTGCCAGATATAAACAACTATAACTCCGCTTCTATTCGTCGAATGCAAATCTGCGACATAGCAATTTGTAGCTTAAAACACGTCACATCGACCCACCTTGTGCCAATCTGCGACGAACGTGCATAGTTTGGTCAAAAATCGTTCGCTTCGAGTGGTAGGCAATCCGGCCGCCAATGGTGATTCATGGCCTCACAGATATAAACAACAATAACTCCGCTTCTTTTCGTCGTATGCGAATCTGCGACATAGCAATTTGTAGCTTAAAACATGGCCCAACGAGCCACCTTATACCGATCTGCGACGAACTTGCATAGTTTCGTCAAACGTCGATCGTTTCGAGTGGTAGGCAATCCGGCCGCCAATGGTCATTCATGGCCTCACATATATAAACAACTATAACTCCGCTTCTATTCATCGAATGCAAATCTGCGACATAGCAATTTGTAGCTTAAAACACGTCACATCGACCCACCTTGTGCCAATCTGCGACGTACTTTTATAGTTTAGACAAACATCGATCGTTTCGAGTGGTAGGCAATCCGGCCGTCAATGGTGATTCATGGCCTCACAGATATAAACAACAATAACTCCGCTTCTATTCATCGTATGCGAATCTGCAACATAGCAGTTTGTAGCTTAAAACATGGCCCAACGAGCCACCTTATACCGATCTGCGACGAACTTGCATAGTTTCGTCAAACGTCGATCGTTTCGAGTGGTAGGCAATCCGGCCGCCAATGGTGATTCATGGCCTCAGAGATATAAACAACAATAACTCCGCTTCTATTCATCGTATGCGAATATGCGACATAGCAATTTGTAGCTTAAAACATGGCCCAACGAGCCACCTTATACCGATCTGCGACGAACTTGCATAGTTTCGTCAAACATCGATCGTTTCGAGTGGTAAGCAATCCGGCCGTCAATGGTGATTCATGGCCTCACAGACATAAACAACAATAACTCAGCTTCTATTCGTCGAATGCAAATTTGCGACATAGCGATTTGTAGCTTAGAACACGACACATCGACCCACCTCATGCCGATCTGCGACGTACTTGTATAGATTCGTCAAACGTCGATCGTTTCGAGTGGTAGGCAATCCGGACGTCAATGGTGATTCATGGCCTCACAGATATAAACAACAATAACTCCGCTTCTATTCGTCGTATGCGAATCTGCGACATAGCAGTTTGTAGCTTAAAACACGCCCCAACGAACCACCTTATACCGATCTGCGACGAACTTGCATAGTTTCGTCAAACGTCGATTGTTTCGAGTGGTAGGCAATCCGGCCGTCAATGGTGATTCATGGCCTCACAGATATAAACAACAATAACTCCGCTTCTTTTCGTGGTATGCGAATCTGCGACATAGCAATTTGTAGCTTAAAACATGGCCCAACGAGCCACCTTATACCGATCTGCGACGAACTTGCATAGTTTCGTCAAACGTCGATCGTTTCGAGTGGTAGGCAATCCGGCCGCCAATGGTGATTCATGGCCTCACAGATATAAACAACAATAACTCCGCTTCTTTTCGTCGTATGCGAATCTGCGACATAGCAATTTGTAGATTAAAACACGCCCCAACGAACCACCTTATACCGATCTGCGACGAACTTGCATAGTTTTATCAAACATCGATCGTTTCGAGTGGAAAGCAATCCGGCCGTCAATGGTGATTCATGGCCTGACAGATATAAACAACTATAACTCCGCTTCTATTCGTCGTATGCGAATCTGCGACCTAGCAATTTGTAGCTTAAAACACGCCCCAACGAACCACCTTATACCGATCTGCGACGAACTTGCATAGTTTCGTCAAACATCTATCGTTTCGAGTGGTAGGCAATCCGGCCGTCAATGGTGATTCATGGCCTGACAGATATAAACAACTATAACTCCGGTTCTATTCGTCGAATGCAAATCTGCGACATAGCAATTTGTAGCTTAAAATACGTCACATCGACCAACCTTGTGCCGATCTGCAACGAAGTTGCATAGTTTCGTCAAACATCTACCGTTTCGAGTGGTAGGCAATCCGGCCGTCAATGGTGATTCATGGCCTCACAGATATAAACAACAATAACTCCGCTTCTTTTCGTCGTATGCGAATCTGCGACATAGCAATTTGTAGATTAAAACACGCCCCAACGAACCACCTTATACCGATCTGCGACGAACTTGCATAGTTTCGTCAAACGTCGATTGTTTCGAGTGGTAGGCAATCCGGCCGTCAATGGTGATTCATGGCCTCACAGATATAAACAACAATAACTCCGCTTCTTTTCGTGGTATGCGAATCTGCGACATAGCAATTTGTAGCTTAAAACATGGCCCAACGAGCCACCTTATACCGATCTGCGACGAACTTGCATAGTTTCGTCAAACGTCGATCGTTTCGAGTGGTAGGCAATCCGGCCGCCAATGGTGATTCATGGCCTCACAGATATAAACAACAATAACTCCGCTTCTTTTCGTCGTATGCGAATCTGCGACATAGCAATTTGTAGATTAAAACACGCCCCAACGACCCACCTTATACCGATCTGCGACGAACTTGCATAGTTTCGTCAAACATCGTTCGTTTCGAGTGGAAGGCAATCCGGCCGTCAATGGTGATTCATGGCCTTACAGATATAAATAACTATAACTCCGCTTCTATTCGTCGTATGTGAATCTGCGACATAGCAATTTGTAGCTTTAAACACGTCATATCGAACCACCTTGTGCCGATCTGCGACGAACTTGCATGTATTCGACAAACGTCGATCGTTTCGAGTGGTAGGCAATCCGGCCGTCAATAGTGATTCATGGCCTCACAGATATAAACAATAATAACTCCGCATCTATTCGTCGTATGCAAATCTGCGACATAGCAATTTGTAGCATAAAACGCGGCCCAACAACAACACCTTTTACCGATCTGCGACGAACTTGCATAGTTTCGTCAAACATCGATCGTTTCGAGTGGTAGGCAATCCGGCCGTCAATGGTGTTTCATGGCCTCACAGATATAAACAACAATAACTCCGCTTCTATTCGTGGTATGCGAATATGCGACACAGCAATTTGTAGCTTAAAACACGACACATCGACCCACCTCATGCCGATCTGCGACGTACTTGTATAGTTTCGTCAAACGACGATCGTTTCGAGTAGTAGGCAATCCGGCCGTCAATGGTGATTCATGGCCTCACAGATATAAACAACTATAACTCCGCTTCTATTCATCGAATGCAAATCTGCGACATAGCGATTTGTAGCTTAAAACACGTCACATCGACACACCTTGTGCCGATCTGCGACGAACTTGCATGGTTTCGTCAAACGTCGATCGTTTCGAGTGGTAGGGAATCCGGCCGTCAATGGTGATTCATGGCCTCACAGATATAAACAACAATAACTCCGCTTCTTTTCGTCGTATGCGAATCTGCGACATAGCAATTTGTAGATTAAAACACGCCCCAACGAACCACCTTATACCGATCTGCGACGTACTCGCATAGTTTTGTCAAACATTGATCGTTTCGAGTGGAAAGCAATCCGGCCGTCAATGGTGATTCATGGCCTCACAGATATAAACAACTATAACTCCGCTTCTATTCGTCGTATGCGAATCTGCGACCTAGCAGTTTGTATCTTAAAACACGCCCCAACGAACCACCTTATACCAATCTGCGAAGAACTTGCATAGTTTTGTCACACATCGACCGTTTCGAGTGGAAAGCAATCCGGCCGTCAATGGTGATTCATGGCCTGACAGATATAAACAACTATAACTCTGCTTCTATTCGTCGAATGCAAATCTGCGACATAGCAATTTGTAGCTTAAAATACGTCACATCGACCAACCTTGTGCCGATCTGCGACGAACTTGCATAGTTTCGTCAAACATCGATCGTTTCGAGTGGTATGCAATCCGGCCGTCAATGGTGATTCATGGCCTCAGAGATATAAACAACAATAACTCCGCTTCTATTCATCGTATGCGAATCTGCGACATAGCAATTTGTAGCTTAAAACATGGCCCAACGAGCCACCTTATACCGATCTGCGACGAACTTGCATAGTTTCGTCAAACGTCGATCGTTTCGAGTGGTAGGCAATCCGGCCGCCAATGGTGATTCATGGCCTCACATATATAAACAACTATAACTCCGCTTCTATTCGTCGAATGCAAATCTGCGACATAGCAATTTGTAGCTTAAAATACGTCACATCGACCAACCTTGTGCCGATCTGCGACGAACTTGCATAGTTTCGTCAAACATCGATCGTTTCGAGTGGTAAGCAATCCGGCCGTCAATGGTGATTCATGGCCTCACAGACATAAACAACAATAACTCAGCTTCTATTCGTCGAATGCAAATTTGCGACATAGAGATTTGTAGCTTAAAACACGACACATCGACCCACCTCATGCCGATCTGCGACGTACTTGTATAGATTCGTCAAACGTCGATCGTTTCGAGTGGTAGGCAATCCGGCCGTCAATGGTGATTCATGGCCTCACAGATATAAACAACAATTACTCCGCTTCTATTCGTCGTATGCGAATCTGCGACATAGCAATTTGTAGCTTAAAACACGCCCCAACAAACCACCTTATACCGATCTGCGACGAACTTTCGTCGTTTTGTCAAACATCGATCGTTTCGAGTGGTAGGCAATCCGGCCGTCAATGGTGATTCATGGCCTCACAGATATAAACAACAATAACTCCGCTTCTTTTCGTCGTATGCGAATCTGCGACATAGCAAGTTGTAGATTAAAACACGCCCCAACGAACCACCTTATACCGATTTGCGACGAACTCGCATAGTTTTGTCAAACATTGATCGTTTCGATTGGAAAGCAATCCGGCCGTCAATGGTGATTCATGGCCTGCCAGATATAAACAACTATAACTCCGCTTCTATTCGTCGAATGCAAATCTGCGACATAGCAATTTGTAGCTTAAAACACGTCACATCGACCCACCTTGTGCCAATCTGCGACGAACGTGCATAGTTTGGTCAAAAATCGTTCGCTTCGAGTGGTAGGCAATCCGGCCGCCAATGGTGATTCATGGCCTCACAGATATAAACAACAATAACTCCGCTTCTTTTCGTCGTATGCGAATCTGCGACATAGCAATTTGTAGCTTAAAACATGGCCCAACGAGCCACCTTATACCGATCTGCGACGAACTTGCATAGTTTCGTCAAACGTCGATCGTTTCGAGTGGTAGGCAATCCGGCCGCCAATGGTCATTCATGGCCTCACATATATAAACAACTATAACTCCGCTTCTATTCATCGAATGCAAATCTGCGACATAGCAATTTGTAGCTTAAAACACGTCACATCGACCCACCTTGTGCCAATCTGCGACGTACTTTTATAGTTTAGACAAACATCGATCGTTTCGAGTGGTAGGCAATCCGGCCGTCAATGGTGATTCATGGCCTCACAGATATAAACAACAATAACTCCGCTTCTATTCATCGTATGCGAATCTGCAACATAGCAGTTTGTAGCTTAAAACATGGCCCAACGAGCCACCTTATACCGATCTGCGACGAACTTGCATAGTTTCGTCAAACGTCGATCGTTTCGAGTGGTAGGCAATCCGGCCGCCAATGGTGATTCATGGCCTCAGAGATATAAACAACAATAACTCCGCTTCTATTCATCGTATGCGAATATGCGACATAGCAATTTGTAGCTTAAAACATGGCCCAACGAGCCACCTTATACCGATCTGCGACGAACTTGCATAGTTTCGTCAAACATCTATCGTTTCGAGTGGTAGGCAATCCCGCCGTCAATGGTGATTCATCGCCTGACAGATATAAACAACTATAACTCCGCTTCTATTCGTCGTATGCGAATCTGCGACCTAGCAATTTGTAGCTTAAAACACGCCCAACGAACCACCTTATACCGATCTGTGACGAACTTGCATAGTTTCGTCAAACGTCGATCGTTTCGAGTGGTAGGCAATCCGGCCGTCAATGGTGATTCATGGCCTCAGAGATATAAACAACAATAACTCCGCTTCTATTCATCGTATGCGAATATGCGACATAGCAATTTGTAGCTTAAAACATGGCCCAACGAGCCACCTTATACCGATCTGCGACGAACTTGCATAGTTTCGTCAAACGTCGATCGTTTCGAGTGGTAGGCAATCCGGCCGCCAATGGTGATTCATGGCCTCACATGTATAAACAACTATAACTCCGCTTCTATTCATCGAATGCAAATCTGCGACATAGCAATTTGTAGCTTAAAATACGTCACATCGACCAACCTTGTGCCGATCTGCGACGAACTTGCATAGTTTCGTCAAACATCGATCGTTTCGAGTGGTATGCAATCCGGCCGTCAATGGTGATGCATGGCCTCAGAGATATAAACAACAATAACTCCGCTTCTATTCATCGTATGCGAATATGCGACATAGCAATTTGTAGCTTAAAACATGGCCCAACGAGCCACCTTATACCGATCTGCGACGAACTTGCATAGTTTCGTCAAACGTCGATCGTTTCGAGTGGTAGGCAATCCGGCCGCCAATGGTGATTCATGGCCTCACAGATATAAACAACTATAACTCCGCTTCTATTCATCGTATGCGAATCTGCAACATAGCAGTTTGTAGCTTAAAACACGCCCCAACGAACCACCTTATACCGATCTGCGACGAACTTGCATAGTTTTGTCACACATCGATCGTTTCGAGTGGAAAGCAATCCGGCCGTCAATGGTGATTCATGGCCTGACAGATATAAACAACTATAACTCCGCTTCTATTCATCGAATGCAAATCTGCGACATAGCAATTTGTAGCTTAAAACACGTCACATCGACCCACCTTGTGCCAATCTGCGACGTACTTTTATAGTTTAGACAAACATCGATCGTTTCGAGTGGTAGGCAATCCGGCCGTCAATGGTGATTCATGGCCTCACAGATATAAACAACAATAACTCCGCTTCTATTCATCGTATGCGAATCTGCAACATAGCAGTTTGTAGCTTAAAACACGCCCCAACGAACCACCTTATACCGATCTGCGACGAACTTGCATAGTTTCGTCAAACATCTATCGTTTCGAGTGGTAGGCAATCCGGCCGTCAATGGTGATTCATCGCCTGACAGATATAAACAACTATAACTCCGCTTCTATTCGTCGTATGCGAATCTGCGACCTAGCAATTTGTAGCTTAAAACACGCCCAACGAACCACCTTATACCGATCTGTGACGAACTTGCATAGTTTCGTCAAACGTCGATCGTTTCGAGTGGTAGGCAATCCGGCCGTCAATGGTGATTCATGGCCTCACAGATATAAACAACAATAACTCCGCTTCTTTTCGTCGTATGCGAATCTGCGACATAGCAATTTGTAGCTTAAAACATGGCCCAACGAGCCACCTTATACCGATCTGCGACGAACTTGCATAGTTTCGTCAAACGTCGATCGTTTCGAGTGGTAGGCAATCCGGCCGCCAATGGTGATTCATGGCCTCACATGTATAAACAACTATAACTCCGCTTCTATTCATCGAATGCAAATCTGCGACATAGCAATTTGTAGCTTAAAACACGTCACATCGACCCACCTTGTGCCAATCTGCGACGTACTTTTATAGTTTAGACAAACATCGATCGTTTCGAGTGGTAGGCAATCCGGCCGTCAATGGTGATTCATGGCCTCACAGATATAAACAACAATAACTCCGCTTCTATTCATCGTATGCGAATCTGCAACATAGCAGTTTGTAGCTTAAAACACGCCCCAACGAACCACCTTATACCGATCTGCGACGAACTTGCATAGTTTCGTCAAACATCTATCGTTTCGAGTGGTAGGCAATCCGGCCGTCAATGGTGATTCATGGCCTGACAGGTATAAACAACTATAACTCCGCTTCTATTCGTGGTATGCGAATCTGCGACCTAGCAATTTGTAGCTTAAAACACGTCACATCGACCCACCTCATGCCGATCTGCGACGTACTTTTATAGATTCGTCAAACGTCGATCGTTTCGAGTGGTAGGCAATCCGGCCGTCAATGGTGATTCAAGGCCTCACAGATATAAACAACAATAACTCCCCTTCTATTCGTCGTATGCGAATCTGCGACATAGCAATTTGTAGCTTAAAACACGTCACATCGACCCACCTTGTGCCAATCTGCGACGTACTTTTATAGTTTAGACAAACATCGATCGATTCGAGTGGTAGGCAATCCGGCCGTCAATGGTGATTCATGGCCTCACAGATATAAACAACAATAACTCCGCTTCTATTCATCGTATGCGAATCTGCAACATAGCAGTTTGTAGCTTAAAACACGCCCCAACGAACCACCTTATACCGATCTGCGACGAACTTGCATAGTTTCGTCAAACATCGATCGTTTCGAGTGGTAAGCAATCCGGCCGTCAATGGTGATTCATGGCCTCACAGACATAAACAACAATAACTCAGCTTCTATTCGTCGAATGCAAATTTGCGACATAGCGATTTGTAGCTTAAAACACGACACATCGACCCACCTCATGCCGATCTGCGACGTACTTGTATAGATTCGTCAAACGTCGATCGTTTCGAGTGGAAGGGAATCCGGCCGTCAATGGTGATTCATGGCCTCACAGATATAAACAACTATAACTCCGCTTCTATTCGTCGTATGCAAATCTGCGACATAGCAATTTGTAGCTTAAAATACGTCACATCGACCAACCTTGTGCCGATCTGCGACGAACTTGCATAGTTTCGTCAAACATCGATCGTTTCGAGTGGTAAGCAATCCGGCCGTCAATGGTGATTCATGGCCTCACAGAAATAAACAACAATAACTCAGCTTCTATTCGTCGAATGCAAATTTGCGACATAGAGATTTGTAGCTTAAAACACGACACATCGACCCACCTCATGCCGATCTGCGACGTACTTGTATAGATTCGTCAAACGTCGATCGTTTCGAGTGGTAGGCAATCCGGCCGTCAATGGTGATTCATGGCCTCACAGATATAAACAACTATTACTCCGCTTCTATTCGTCGTATGCGAATCTGCGACATAGCAATTTGTAGCTTAAAACACGCCCCAACGAACCACCTTATACCGATCTGCGACGAACTTTCGTCGTTTTGTCAAACATCGATCGTTTCGAGTGGTAGGCAATCCGGCCGTCAATGGTGATTCATGGCCTCACAGATATAAACAACAATAACTCCGCTTCTTTTCGTCGTATGCGAATCTGCGACATAGCAAGTTGTAGATTAAAACACGCCCCAACGAACCACCTTATACCGATTTGCGACGAACTCGCATAGTTTTGTCAAACATTGATCGTTTCGATTGGAAAGCAATCCGGCCGTCAATGGTGATTCATGGCCTGCCAGATATAAACAACTATAACTCCGCTTCTATTCGTCGAATGCAAATCTGCGACATAGCAATTTGTAGCTTAAAACACGTCACATCGACCCACCTTGTGCCAATCTGCGACGAACGTGCATAGTTTGGTCAAAAATCGTTCGCTTCGAGTGGTAGGCAATCCGGCCGCCAATGGTGATTCATGGCCTCACAGATATAAACAACAATAACTCCGCTTCTTTTCGTCGTATGCGAATCTGCGACATAGCAATTTGTAGCTTAAAACATGGCCCAACGAGCCACCTTATACCGATCTGCGACGAACTTGCATAGTTTCGTCAAACGTCGATCGTTTCGAGTGGTAGGCAATCCGGCCGCCAATGGTCATTCATGGCCTCACATATATAAACAACTATAACTCCGCTTCTATTCATCGAATGCAAATCTGCGACATAGCAATTTGTAGCTTAAAACACGTCACATCGACCCACCTTGTGCCAATCTGCGACGTACTTTTATAGTTTAGACAAACATCGATCGTTTCGAGTGGTAGGCAATCCGGCCGTCAATGGTGATTCATGGCCTCACAGATATAAACAACAATAACTCCGCTTCTATTCATCGTATGCGAATCTGCAACATAGCAGTTTGTAGCTTAAAACATGGCCCAACGAGCCACCTTATACCGATCTGCGACGAACTTGCATAGTTTCGTCAAACGTCGATCGTTTCGAGTGGTAGGCAATCCGGCCGCCAATGGTGATTCATGGCCTCAGAGATATAAACAACAATAACTCCGCTTCTATTCATCGTATGCGAATATGCGACATAGCAATTTGTAGCTTAAAACATGGCCCAACGAGCCACCTTATACCGATCTGCGACGAACTTGCATAGTTTCGTCAAACGTCGATCGTTTCGAGAGGTAGGCAATCCGGCCGCCAATGGTGATTCATGGCCTCACATGTATAAACAACTATAACTCCGCTTCTATTCATCGAATGCAAATCTGCGACATAGCAATTTGTAGCTTAAAATACGTCACATCGACCAACCTTGTGCCGATCTGCGACGAACTTGCATAGTTTCGTCAAACATCGATCGTTTCGAGTGGTATGCAATCCGGCCGTCAATGGTGATGCATGGCCTCAGAGATATAAACAACAATAACTCCGCTTCTATTCATCGTATGCGAATATGCGACATAGCAATTTGTAGCTTAAAACATGGCCCAACGAGCCACCTTATACCGATCTGCGACGAACTTGCATAGTTTCGTCAAACGTCGATCGTTTCGAGTGGTAGGCAATCCGGCCGCCAATGGTGATTCATGGCCTCACAGATATAAACAACAATAACTCCGCTTCTATTCATCGTATGCGAATCTGCAACATAGCAGTTTGTAGCTTAAAACACGCCCCAACGAACCACCTTATACCGATCTGCGACGAACTTGCATAGTTTTGTCACACATCGATCGTTTCGAGTGGAAAGCAATCCGGCCGTCAATGGTGATTCATGGCCTGACAGATATAAACAACTATAACTCCGCTTCTATTCATCGAATGCAAATCTGCGACATAGCAATTTGTAGCTTAAAACACGTCACATCGACCCACCTTGTGCCAATCTGCGACGTACTTTTATAGTTTAGACAAACATCGATCGTTTCGAGTGGTAGGCAATCCGGCCGTCAATGGTGATTCATGGCCTCACAGATATAAACAACAATAACTCCGCTTCTATTCATCGTATGCGAATCTGCAACATAGCAGTTTGTAGCTTAAAACACGCCCCAACGAACCACCTTATACCGATCTGCGACGAACTTGCATAGTTTCGTCAAACATCTATCGTTTCGAGTGGTAGGCAATCCGGCCGTCAATGGTGATTCATCGCCTGACAGATATAAACAACTATAACTCCGCTTCTATTCGTCGTATGCGAATCTGCGACCTAGCAATTTGTAGCTTAAAACACGCCCAACGAACCACCTTATACCGATCTGTGACGAACTTGCATAGTTTCGTCAAACGTCGATCGTTTCGAGTGGTAGGCAATCCGGCCGTCAATGGTGATTCATGGCCTCACAGATATAAACAACAATAACTCCGCTTCTTTTCGTCGTATGCGAATCTGCGACATAGCAATTTGTAGCTTAAAACATGGCCCAACGAGCCACCTTATACCGATCTGCGACGAACTTGCATAGTTTCGTCAAACGTCGATCGTTTCGAGTGGTAGGCAATCCGGCCGCCAATGGTGATTCATGGCCTCACATGTATAAACAACTATAACTCCGCTTCTATTCATCGAATGCAAATCTGCGACATAGCAATTTGTAGCTTAAAACACGTCACATCGACCCACCTTGTGCCAATCTGCGACGTACTTTTATAGTTTAGACAAACATCGATCGTTTCGAGTGGTAGGCAATCCGGCCGTCAATGGTGATTCATGGCCTCACAGATATAAACAACAATAACTCCGCTTCTATTCATCGTATGCGAATCTGCAACATAGCATTTTGTAGCTTAAAACACGCCCCAACGAACCACCTTATACCGATCTGCGACGAACTTGCATAGTTTCGTCAAACATCTATCGTTTCGAGTGGTAGGCAATCCGGCCGTCAATGGTGATTCATGGCCTGACAGGTATAAACAACTATAACTCCGCTTCTATTCGTGGTATGCGAATCTGCGACCTAGCAATTTGTAGCTTAAAACACGTCACATCGACCCACCTCATGCCGATCTGCGACGTACTTTTATAGATTCGTCAAACGTCGATCGTTTCGAGTGGTAGGCAATCCGGCCGTCAATGGTGATTCAAGGCCTCACAGATATAAACAACAATAACTCCCCTTCTATTCGTCGTATGCGAATCTGCGACATAGCAATTTGTAGCTTAAAACACGTCACATCGACCCACCTTGTGCCAATCTGCGACGTACTTTTATAGTTTAGACAAACATCGATCGATTCGAGTGGTAGGCAATCCGGCCGTCAATGGTGATTCATGGCCTCACAGATATAAACAACAATAACTCCGCTTCTATTCATCGTATGCGAATCTGCAACATAGCAGTTTGTAGCTTAAAACACGCCCCAACGAACCACCTTATACCGATCTGCGACGAACTTGCATAGTTTCGTCAAACATCGATCGTTTCGAGTGGTAAGCAATCCGGCCGTCAATGGTGATTCATGGCCTCACAGACATAAACAACAATAACTCAGCTTCTATTCGTCGAATGCAAATTTGCGACATAGCGATTTGTAGCTTAAAACACGACACATCGACCCACCTCATGCCGATCTGCGACGTACTTGTATAGATTCGTCAAACGTCGATCGTTTCGAGTGGAAGGGAATCCGGCCGTCAATGGTGATTCATGGCCTCACAGATATAAACAACTATAACTCCGCTTCTATTCGTCGAATGCAAATCTGCGACATAGCAATTTGTAGCTTAAAATACGTCACATCGACCAACCTTGTGCCGATCTGCGACGAACTTGCATAGTTTCGTCAAACATCGATCGTTTCGAGTGGTAAGCAATCCGGCCGTCAATGGTGATTCATGGCCTCACAGACATAAACAACAATAACTCAGCTTCTATTCGTCGAATGCAAATTTGCGACATAGAGATTTGTAGCTTAAAACACGACACATCGACCCACCTCATGCCGATCTGCGACGTACTTGTATAGATTCGTCAAACGTCGATCGTTTCGAGTGGTAGGCAATCCGGCCGTCAATGGTGATTCATGGCCTCACAGATATAAACAACTATTACTCCGCTTCTATTCGTCGTATGCGAATCTGCGACATAGCAATTTGTAGCTTAAAACACGCCCCAACGAACCACCTTATACCGATCTGCGACGAACTTTCGTCGTTTTGTCAAACATCGATCGTTTCGAGTGGTAGGCAATCCGGCCGTCAATGGTGATTCATGGCCTCACAGATATAAACAACAATAACTCCGCTTCTTTTCGTCGTATGCGAATCTGCGACATAGCAAGTTGTAGATTAAAACACGCCCCAACGAACCACCTTATACCGATTTGCGACGAACTCGCATAGTTTTGTCAAACATTGATCGTTTCGATTGGAAAGCAATCCGGCCGTCAATGGTGATTCATGGCCTGCCAGATATAAACAACTATAACTCCGCTTCTATTCGTCGAATGCAAATCTGCGACATAGCAATTTGTAGCTTAAAACACGTCACATCGACCCACCTTGTGCCAATCTGCGACGAACGTGCATAGTTTGGTCAAAAATCGTTCGCTTCGAGTGGTAGGCAATCCGGCCGCCAATGGTGATTCATGGCCTCACAGATATAAACAACAATAACTCCGCTTCTTTTCGTCGTATGCGAATCTGCGACATAGCAATTTGTAGCTTAAAACATGGCCCAACGAGCCACCTTATACCGATCTGCGACGAACTTGCATAGTTTCGTCAAACGTCGATCGTTTCGAGTGGTAGGCAATCCGGCCGCCAATGGTCATTCATGGCCTCACATATATAAACAACTATAACTCCGCTTCTATTCATCGAATGCAAATCTGCGACATAGCAATTTGTAGCTTAAAACACGTCACATCGACCCACCTTGTGCCAATCTGCGACGTACTTTTATAGTTTAGACAAACATCGATCGTTTCGAGTGGTAGGCAATCCGGCCGTCAATGGTGATTCATGGCCTCACAGATATAAACAACAATAACTCCGCTTCTATTCATCGTATGCGAATCTGCAACATAGCAGTTTGTAGCTTAAAACATGGCCCAACGAGCCACCTTATACCGATCTGCGACGAACTTGCATAGTTTCGTCAAACGTCGATCGTTTCGAGTGGTAGGCAATCCGGCCGCCAATGGTGATTCATGGCCTCAGAGATATAAACAACAATAACTCCGCTTCTATTCATCGTATGCGAATATGCGACATAGCAATTTGTAGCTTAAAACATGGCCCAACGAGCCACCTTATACCGATCTGCGACGAACTTGCATAGTTTCGTCAAACATCTATCGTTTCGAGTGGTAGGCAATCCCGGCGTCAATGGTGATTCATCGCCTGACAGATATAAACAACTATAACTCCGCTTCTATTCGTCGTATGCGAATCTGCGACCTAGCAATTTGTAGCTTAAAACACGCCCAACGAACCACCTTATACCGATCTGTGACGAACTTGCATAGTTTCGTCAAACGTCGATCGTATCGAGTGGTAGGCAATCCGGCCGTCAATGGTGATTCATGGCCTCAGAGATATAAACAACAATAACTCCGCTTCTATTCATCGTATGCGAATATGCGACATAGCAATTTGTAGCTTAAAACATGGCCCAACGAGCCACCTTATAACGATCTGCGACGAACTTGCATAGTTTCGTCAAACGTCGATCGTTTCGAGTGGTAGGCAATCCGGCCGCCAATGGTGATTCATGGCCTCACATGTATAAACAACTATAACTCCGCTTCTATTCATCGAATGCAAATCTGCGACATAGCAATTTGTAGCTTAAAATACGTCACATCGACCAACCTTGTGCCGATCTGCGACGAACTTGCATAGTTTCGTCAAACATCGATCGTTTCGAGTGGTATGCAATCCGGCCGTCAATGGTGATGCATGGCCTCAGAGATATAAACAACAATAACTCCGCTTCTATTCATCGTATGCGAATATGCGACATAGCAATTTGTAGCTTAAAACATGGCCCAACGAGCCACCTTATACCGATCTGCGACGAACTTGCATAGTTTCGTCAAACGTCGATCGTTTCGAGTGGTAGGCAATCCGGCCGCCAATGGTGATTCATGGCCTCACAGATATAAACAACAATAACTCCGCTTCTATTCATCGTATGCGAATCTGCAACATAGCAGTTTGTAGCTTAAAACACGCCCCAACGAACCACCTTATACCGATCTGCGACGAACTTTCGTCGTTTTGTCAAACATCGATCGTTTCGAGTGGTAGGCAATCCGGCCGTCAATGGTGATTCATGGCCTCACAGATATAAACAACAATAACTCCGCTTCTTTTCGTCGTATGCGAATCTGCGACATAGCAAGTTGTAGATTAAAACACGCCCCAACGAACCACCTTATACCGATTTGCGACGAACTCGCATAGTTTTGTCAAACATTGATCGTTTCGATTGGAAAGCAATCCGGCCGTCAATGGTGATTCATGGCCTGCCAGATATAAACAACTATAACTCCGCTTCTATTCGTCGAATGCAAATCTGCGACATAGCAATTTGTAGCTTAAAACACGTCACATCGACCCACCTTGTGCCAATCTGCGACGAACGTGCATAGTTTGGTCAAAAATCGTTCGCTTCGAGTGGTAGGCAATCCGGCCGCCAATGGTGATTCATGGCCTCACAGATATAAACAACAATAACTCCGCTTCTTTTCGTCGTATGCGAATCTGCGACATAGCAATTTGTAGCTTAAAACATGGCCCAACGAGCCACCTTATACCGATCTGCGACGAACTTGCATAGTTTCGTCAAACGTCGATCGTTTCGAGTGGTAGGCAATCCGGCCGCCAATGGTCATTCATGGCCTCACATATATAAACAACTATAACTCCGCTTCTATTCATCGAATGCAAATCTGCGACATAGCAATTTGTAGCTTAAAACACGTCACATCGACCCACCTTGTGCCAATCTGCGACGTACTTTTATAGTTTAGACAAACATCGATCGTTTCGAGTGGTAGGCAATCCGGCCGTCAATGGTGATTCATGGCCTCACAGATATAAACAACAATAACTCCGCTTCTATTCATCGTATGCGAATCTGCAACATAGCAGTTTGTAGCTTAAAACATGGCCCAACGAGCCACCTTATACCGATCTGCGACGAACTTGCATAGTTTCGTCAAACGTCGATCGTTTCGAGTGGTAGGCAATCCGGCCGCCAATGGTGATTCATGGCCTCAGAGATATAAACAACAATAACTCCGCTTCTATTCATCGTATGCGAATATGCGACATAGCAATTTGTAGCTTAAAACATGGCCCAACGAGCCACCTTATACCGATCTGCGACGAACTTGCATAGTTTCGTCAAACATCGATCGTTTCGAGTGGTAGGCAATCCGGCCGTCAATGGTGATTCATGGCCTCACAGATATAAACAACAATAACTCCGCTTCTTTTCGTCGTATGCGAATCTGCGACATAGCAATTTGTAGCTTAAAACACGCCCCAACGAACCACCTTATACCGATCTGCGACGAACTTTCGTCGTTTTGTCAAACATCGATCGTTTCGAGTGGTAGGCAATCCGGCCGTCAATGGTGATTCATGGCCTCACAGATATAAACAACAATAACTCCGCTTCTATTCGTCGTATGCGAATCTGCGACATAGCAATTTGTAGCTTAAAACACGCCCCAACGAACCACCTTATACCGATCTGCGACGAACTTTCGTCGTTTTGTCAAACATCGATCGTTTCGAGTGGTAGGCAATCCGGCCGTCAATGGTGATTCATGGCCTCACAGATATAAACAACAATAACTCCGCTTCTTTTCGTCGTAGGCGAATCTGCGACATAGCAATTTGTAGATTAAAACACGCTCCAACGAACCACCTTATACCGATCTGCGACGTACTCGCATAGTTTGGTCAAATATTGATCGTTTCGAGTGGAAAGCAATCCGGCCGTCAATGGTGATTCATGGCCTCACAGATATAAACAACTATAATTCCGCTTCTATTCGTCGTATGCGAATCTGCGACCTAGCAATTTGTATCTTAAAACACGCCCCAACGAACCACCTTATACCAATCTGCGACGAACTTGCATAGTTTTGTCACACATCGATCGTTTCGAGTGGAAAGCAATCCGGCCGTCAATGGTGATTCATGGCCTGACAGATATAAACAACTATAACTCCGCTTCTATTCGTCGAATGCAAATCTGCGACATAGCAATTTGTAGCTTAAAATACGTCACATCGACCAACCTTGTGCCGATCTGCGACGAACTTGCATAGTTTCGTCAAACATCGATCGTTTCGAGTGGTAAGCAATCCGGCCGTCAATGGTGATTCATGGCCTGTCAGATATAAACAACTATAACTCCGCTTCTATTCGTCGTATGCGAATCTGCGACCTAGCAATTTGTAGCTTAAAACACGCCCAACGAACCACCTTATACCGATCTGTGACGAACTTGCATAGTTTTGTCAAACATCGATCGTTTCGAGTGGAAAGCAATCCGGCCGTCAATGGTGATTCATGGCCTCTCAGATATAAACAACTATAACTCCGCTTCTATTCGTCGTATGCGAATCTGCGACCTAGCAATTTGTAGCTTAAAACAAGCCCCAACGAACCACCTTACACCGATCTGCGACGAACTTGCATAGTTTTGTCACACATCGATCGTTTCGAGTGGAAAGCAATCCGGCCGTCAATGGTGATTCATGGCCTGACAGATATAAACAACTATAACTCCGCTTCTATTCGTCGAATGCAAATCTGCGACATAGCAATTTGTAGCTTAAAATACGTCACATCGACCAACCTTGTGCCGATCTGCGACGAACTTGCATAGTTTCGTCAAACATCGATCGTTTCGAGTGGTATGCAATCCGGCCGTCAATGGTGATTCATGGCTTCAGAGATATAAACAACAATAACTCCGCTTCTATTCATCGTATGCGAATCTGCGACATAGCAATTTGTAGCTTAAAACATGCCCCAACGAACCACCTTATACCGATCTGCGACGAACTTGCATAGTTTCGTCAAACATCTATCGTTTCGAGTGGTAGGCAATCCGGCCGTCAATGGTGATTCATGGCCTCACAGATATAAACAACAATAACTCCGCTTCTTTTCGTCGTATGCGAATCTGCGACATAGCAATTTGTAGCTTAAAACATGGCCCAACGAGCCACCTTATACCGATCTGCGACGAACTTGCATAGTTTCGTCAAACGTCGATCGTTTCGAGTGGTAGGCAATCCGGCCGTCAATGGTGATTCATGGCCTCACAGATATAAACAACTATAACTCCGCTTCTATTCGTCGAATGCAAATCTGCGACATAGCAATTTGTAGCTTAAAACACGTCACATCGACCCACCTTGTGCCAATCTGCGACGAACTTGCATAGTTTCGTCAAACGTCGATCGTTTCGAGTGGTAGGCAATCCGGCCGTCAATGGTGATTCATGGCCTCACAGATATAAACAACTATAACTCCGCTTCTATTCGTCGAATGCAAATCTGCGACATAGCAATTTGTAACTTAAAATACGTCACATCGACCAACCTTGTGCCGATCTGCGACGAACTTGCATAGTTTCGTCAAACATCGATCGTTTCGAGTGGTAAGCAATCCGGCCGTCAATGGTGATTCATGGCCTCACAGACATAAACAACAATAACTCAGCTTCTATTCGTCGAATGCAAATTTGCGACATAGCGATTTGTAGCTTAAAACACGACACATCGACCCACCTCATGCCGATCTGCGACGTACTTGTATAGATTCGTCAAACGTCGATCGTTTCGAGTGGTAGGCAATCCGGCCGTCAATGGTGATTCATGGCCTCACAGATATAAACAACAATAACTCCGCTTCTATTCGTCGTATGCGAATCTGCGACATAGCAATTTGTAGCTAAAAACACGCCCCAACGAACCACCTTATACCGATCTGCGACGAACTTTCGTCGTTTTGTCAAACATCGATCGTTTCGAGTGGTAGGCAATCCGGCCGTCAATGGTGATTCATGGCCTCACAGATATAAACAATAATAACTCCGCTTCTTTTCGTCGTATGCGAGTCTGCGACATAGCAATTTGTAGATTAAAACACGCCCCAACGAACCACCTAATACCGATCTGCGACGAACTCGCATAGTTTTGTCAAACATTGATCGTTTCGAGTGGAAAGCAATCCGGCCGTCAATGGGGATTCATAGCCTGACAGATATAAACAACTATAACTCCGCTTCTATTCGTCGAATGCAAATCTGCGACATAGCAATTGGTAGCTTAAAATACGTCACATCGACCAACCTTGTGCCGATCTGCGACGAACTTGCATAGTTTCGTCAAACATCGATCGTTTCGAGTGGTATGCAATCCGGCCGTCAATGGTGATTCATGGCCTCAGAGATATAAACAACAATAACTCCGCTTCTATTCATCGTATGCGAATCTGCGACATAGCAATTTGTAGCTTAAAACATGGCCCAACGAGCCACCTTATACCGATCTGCGACGAACTTGCATAGTTTCGTCAACCGTCGATCGTTTCGAGTGGTAGGCAATCCAGCCGCCAATGGTGATTCATGGCCTCACATATATAAACAACTATAACTCCGCTTCTATTCATCGAATGCAAATCTGCGACATAGCAATTTGTAGCTTAAAACACGTCACATCGACCCACCTTGTGCCAATCTGCGACGTACTTTTATAGTTTAGACAAACATCGATCGTTTCGAGTGGAAAGCAATCCGGCCGTCAATGGTGATTCATGGCCTCACAGATATAAACAACAATAACTCCGCTTCTATTCATCGTATGCGAATCTGCAACATAGCAGTTTGTAGCTTAAAACACGCCCCAACGAACCACCTTATACCGATCTGCGACGAACTTGCATAGTTTCGTCAAACATCTATCGTTTCGAGTGGTAGGCAATCCGGCCGTCAATGGTGATTCATGGCCTGACAGATATAAACAACTATAACTCCGCTTCTATTCGTCGTATGCGAATCTGCGACCTAGCAATTTGTAGCTTAAAACACGCCCAACGAACCACCTTATACCGATCTGTGACGAACTTGCATAGTTTCGTCAAAAGTCGATCGTTTCGAGTGGTAGGCAATCCGGCCGTCAATGGTGATTCATGGCCTCACAGATATAAACAACAATAACTCCGCTTCTATTCGTCGTATGCGAATCTGCGACATAGCAATTTGTAGCTTAAAACACGCCCCAACGAACCACCTTATACCGATCTGCGACGAACTTTCGTCGTTTTGTCAAACATCGATCGTTTCGAGTGGTATGCAATCCGGCCGTCAATGGTGATTCATGGCCTCACAGATATAAACAACTATAACTCCGCTTCTATTCGTCGTATGCGAATCTGCGACCTAGCAATTTGTAGCTTAAAACACGCCCCAACGAACCACCTTATACCGATCTGCGACGAACTTGCATAGTTTTGTCACACATCGATCGTTTCGAGTGGAAAGCAATCCGGCCGTCAATGGTGATTCATGGCCTGACAGATATAAACAACTATAACTCCGCTTCTATTCGTCGAATGCAAATCTGCGACATAGCAATTTGTAGCTTAAAATACGTCACATCGACCAACCTTGTGCCGATCTGCGACGAACTTGCATAGTTTCGTCAAACATCGATCGTTTCGAGTGGTATGCAATCCGGCCGTCAATGGTGATTCATGGCTTCAGAGATATAAACAACAATAACTCCGCTTCTATTCATCGTATGCGAATCTGCGACATAGCAATTTGTAGCTTAAAACATGGCCCAACGAGCCACCTTATACCGATCTGCGACGAACTTGCATAGTTTCGTCAAACGTCGATCGTTTCAAGAGGTAGGCAATCCGGCCGCCAATGGTGATTCATGGCCTCACATATATAAACAACTATAACTCCGCTTCTATTCATCGAATGCAAATCTGCGACATAGCAATGTGTAGCTTAAAACACGTCACATCGACCCACCTTGTGCCAATCTACGACGTACTTTTATAGTTTAGACAAACATCGATCGTTTCGAGTGGTAGGCAATCCGGCCGTCAATGGTGATTCATGGCCTCACAGATATAAACAACTATAACTCCGCTTCTATTCGTCGAATGCAAATCTGCGACATAGCAATTTGTAGCTTAAAATACGTCACATCGACCAACCTTGTGCCGATCTGCGACGAACTTGCATAGTTTCGTCAAACATCGATCGTTTCGAGTGGTAGGCAATCCGGCCGTCAATGGTGATTCATGGCCTCACAGATATAAACAACAATAACTCCGCTTCTTTTCGTCGTATGCGAATCTGCGACATAGCAATTTGTAGATTAAAACACGCCCCAACGAACCACCTTATACCGATCTGCGACGAACTCGCATAGTTTTGTCAAACATTGATCGTTTCGAGTGGAAAGCAATCCGGCCGTCAATGGTGATTCATGGCCTCACAGATATAAACAACTATAACTCCGCTTCTATTCGTCGTATGCGAATCTGCAACCTAGCAATTTGTAGCTTAAAACACGCCCCAACGAACCACCTTATACCGATCTGCGACGAACTTGCATAGTTTTGTCACACATCGATCGTTTCGAGTGGTAGGCAATCCGGCCGTCAATGGTGATTTATGGCCTCACAGATATAAACAACAATAACTCCGCTTCTATTCATCGTATGCGAATCTGCAACATAGCAGTTTGTAGCTTAAAACACGCCCCAACGAACCACCTTATACCGATCTGCGACGAACTTGCATAGTTTCGTCAAACATCTATCGTTTCGAGTGGTAGGCAATCCGGCCGTCAATGGTGATTCATGGCCTGACAGATATAAACAACTATAACTCCGCTTCTATTCGTCGTATGCGAATCTGCGACCTAGCAATTTGTAGCTTAAAACACGCCCAACGAACCACCTTATACCGATCTGTGACGAACTTGCATAGTTTCGTCAAACGTCGATCGTTTCGAGTGGTAGGCAATCCGGCCGTCAATGGTGATTCATGGCCTCACAGATATAAACAACAATAACTCAGCTTCTTTTCGTCGTATGCGAATCTGCGACATAGCAATTTGTAGCTTAAAACATGGCCCAACGAGCCACCTTATACCGATCTGCGACGAACTTGCATAGTTTCGTCAAACGTCGATCGTTTCGAGTGGTAGGCAATCTGGCCGCCAATGGTGATTCATGGCCTCACATGTATAAACAACTATAACTCCGCTTCTATTCATCGAATGCAAATCTACGACATAGCAATTTGTAGCTTAAAACACGTCACATCGACCCACCTTGTGCCAATCTGCGACGTACTTTTATAGTTTAGACAAACATCGATCGTTTCGAGTGGTAGGCAATCCGGCCGTCAATGGTGATTCATGGCCTCACAGATATAAACAACAATAACTCCGCTTCTATTCATCGTATGCGAATCTGCAACATAGCAGTTTGTAGCTTAAAACACGCCCCAACGAACCACCTTATACCGATCTGCGACGAACTTGCATAGTTTCGTCAAACATCTATCGTTTCGAGTGGAAGGCAATCCGGCCGTCAATGGTGATTCATGGCCTGACAGATATAAACAACTATAACTCCGCTTCTATTCGTCGTATGCGAATCTGCGACCTAGCAATTTGTAGCTTAAAACACGTCACATCGACCCACCTCATGCCGATCTGCGACGTACTTGTATAGATTCGTCAAACGTCGATCGATTCGAGTGGTAGGCAATCCGGCCGTCAATGGTGATTCATGGCCTCACAGATATAAACAACAATAACTCCCCTTCTATTCGTCGTATGCGAATCTGCGACATAGCAATTTGTAGCTAAAAACACGCCCCAACGAACCACCTTATACCGATCTGCGACGAACTTTCGTCGTTTTGTCAAACATCGATCGTTTCGAGTGGTAGGCAATCCGGCCGTCAATGGTGATTCATGTCCTCACAGATATAAACAACATTAACTCCGCTTCTTTTCGTCGTATGCGAATCTGCGACATAGCAATTTGTAGCTTAAAACACGCCCAATGAACCACCTTATACCGATCTGTGACAAACTTGCATAGTTTCGTCAAACGTCGATCGTTTCGAGTGGTAGGCAATCCGGCCGTCAATGGTGATTCATGGCCTCACAGATATAAACAACTATAACTCCGCTTCTATTCGTCGAATTCAAATCTGCGACATAGCAATTTGTAGCTTAAAACACGTCACATCGACCCACCTTGTGCCAATCTGCGACGTACTTTTATAGTTTAGACAAACATCGATCGTTTCGAGTGGTAGGCAATCCGGCCGTCAATGGTGATTCATGGCCTCACAGATTTTAAACAACAATAACTCCGCTTCTATTCATCGTATGCGAATCTGCAACATAGCAGTTTGTAGCTTAAAACACGCCCCAACGAACCACCTTATACCGATCTGCGACGAACTTGCATAGTATCGTCAAACATCTATCGTTTCGAGTGGTAGGCAATCCGGCCGTCAATGGTGATTCATGGCCTGACAGATATAAACAACTATAACTCCGCTTCTATTCGTCGTATGCGAATCTGCGACCTAGCAATTTGTAGCTTAAAACACGCCCAACGAACCACCTTATACCGATCTGTGACGAACTTGCATAGTTTCGTCAAAAGTCGATCGTTTCGAGTGGTAGGCAATCCGGCCGTCAATGGTGATTCATGGCCTCACAGATATAAACAACAATAACTCCGCTTCTATTCGTCGTATGCGAATCTGCGACATAGCAATTTGTAGCTTAAAACACGCCCCAACGAACCACCTTATACCGATCTGCGACGAACTTTCGTCGTTTTGTCAAACATCGATCGTTTCGAGTGGTATGCAATCCGGCCGTCAATGGTGATTCATGGCCTCACAGATATAAACAACTATAACTCCGCTTCTATTCGTCGAATGCAAATCTGCGACATAGCAATTTGTAGCTTAAAATACGTCACATCGACCAACCTTGTGCCGATCTGCGACGAACTTGCATAGTTTCGTCAAACATCGATCGTTTCGAGTGGTATGCAATCCGGCCGTCAATGGTGATTCATGGCCTCACAGATATAAACACAATAACTCCGCTTCTTTTCGTCGTATGCGAATCTGCGACATAGCAAGTTGTAGATTAAAACACGCCCCAACGAACCACCTTATACCGATCTGCGACGAACTCGCATAGTTTTGTCAAACATTGATCGTTTCGATTGGAAAGCAATCCGGCCGTCAATGGTGATTCATGGCCTGCCAGATATAAACAACTATAACTCCGCTTCTATTCGTCGAATGCAAATCTGCGACATAGCAATTTGTAGCTTAAAACACGTCACATCGACCCACCTTGTGCCAATCTGCGACGAACGTGCATAGTTTGGTCAAAAATCGTTCGCTTCGAGTGGTAGGCAATCCGGCCGCCAATGGTGATTCATGGCCTCACAGATATAAACAACAATAACTCCGCTTCTTTTCGTCGTATGCGAATCTGCGACATAGCAATTTGTAGCTTAAAACATGGCCCAACGAGCCACCTTATACCGATCTGCGACGAACTTGCATAGTTTCGCCAAACGTCGATCGTTTCGAGTGGTAGGCAATCCGGCCGCCAATGGTCATTCATGGCCTCACATATATAAACAACTATAACTCCGCTTCTATTCATCGAATGCAAATCTGCGACATAGCAATTTGTAGCTTAAAACACGTCACATCGACCCACCTTGTGCCAATCTGCGACGTACTTTTATAGTTTAGACAAACATCGATCGTTTCGAGTGGTAGGCAATCCGGCCGTCAATGGTGATTCATGGCCTCACAGATATAAACAACAATAACTCCGCTTCTATTCATCGTATGCGAATCTGCAACATAGCAGTTTGTAGCTTAAAACATGGCCCAACGAGCCACCTTATACCGATCTGCGACGAACTTGCATAGTTTCGTCAAACGTCGATCGTTTCGAGTGGTAGGCAATCCGGCCGCCAATGGTGATTCATGGCCTCAGAGATATAAACAACAATAACTCCGCTTCTATTCATCGTATGCGAATATGCGACATAGCAATTTGTAGCTTAAAACATGGCCCAACGAGCCACCTTATACCGATCTGCGACGAACTTGCTTAGTTTCGTCAAACATCTATCGTTTCGAGTGGTAGGCAATCCCGCCGTCAATGGTGATTCATCGCCTGACAGATATAAACAACTATAACTCCGCTTCTATTCGTCGTATGCGAATCTGCGACCTAGCAATTTGTAGCTTAAAACACGCCCAACGAACCACCTTATACCGATCTGTGACGAACTTGCATAGTTTCGTCAAACGTCGATCGTTTCGAGTGGTAGGCAATCCGGCCGTCAATGGTGATTCATGGCCTCAGAGATATAAACAACAATAACTCCGCTTCTATTCATCGTATGCGAATATGCGACATAGCAATTTGTAGCTTAAAACATGGCCCAACGAGCCACCTTATACCGATCTGCGACGAACTTGCATAGTTTCGTCAAACGTCGATCGTTTCGAGTGGTAGGCAATCCGGCCGCCAATGGTGATTCATGGCCTCACATGTATAAACAACTATAACTCCGCTTCTATTCATCGAATGCAAATCTGCGACATAGCAATTTGTAGCTTAAAATACGTCACATCGACCAACCTTGTGCCGATCTGCGACGAACTTGCATAGTTTCGTCAAACATCGATCGTTTCGAGTGGTATGCAATCCGGCCGTCAATGGTGATGCATGGCCTCAGAGATATAAACAACAATAACTCCGCTTCTATTCATCGTATGCGAATAAGCGACATAGCAATTTGTAGCTTAAAACATGGCCCAACGAGCCACCTTATACCGATCTGCGACGAACTTGCATAGTTTCGTCAAACGTCGATCGTTTCGAGTGGTAGGCAATCCGGCCGCCAATGGTGATTCATGGCCTCACAGATATAAACAACAATAACTCCGCTTCTATTCATCGTATGCGAATCTGCAACATAGCAGTTTGTAGCTTAAAACACGCCCCAACGAACCACCTTATACCGATCTGCGACGAACTTGCATAGTTTTGTCACACATCGATCGTTTCGAGTGGAAAGCAATCCGGCCGTCAATGGTGATTCATGGCCTGACAGATATAAACAACTATAACTCCGCTTCTATTCATCGAATGCAAATCTGCGACATAGCAATTTGTAGCTTAAAACACGTCACATCGACCCACCTTGTGCCAATCTGCGACGTACTTTTATGGTTTAGACAAACATCGATCGTTTCGAGTGGTAGGCAATCCGGCCGTCAATGGTGATTCATGGCCTCACAGATATAAACAACAATAACTCCGCTTCTATTCATCGTATGCGAATCTGCAACATAGCAGTTTGTAGCTTAAAACACGCCCCAACGAACCACCTTATACCGATCTGCGACGAACTTGCATAGTTTCGTCAAACATCTATCTTTTCGAGTGGTAGGCAATCCGGCCGTCAATGGTGATTCATCGCCTGACAGATATAAACAACTATAACTCCGCTTCTATTCGTCGTATGCGAATCTGCGACCTAGCAATTTGTAGCTTAAAACACGCCCAACGAACCACCTTATACCGATCTGTGACGAACTTGCATAGTTTCGTCAAACGTCGATCGTTTCGAGTGGTAGGCAATCCGGCCGTCAATGGTGATTCATGGCCTCACAGATATAAACAACAATAACTCCGCTTCTTTTCGTCGTATGCGAATCTGCGACATAGCAATTTGTAGCCTTAAACATGGCCCAACGAGCCACCTTATACCGATCTGCGACGAACTTGCATAGTTTCGTCAAACGTCGATCGTTTCGACTGGTAGGCAATCCGGCCGCCAATGGTGATTCATGGCCTCACATGTATAAACAACTATAACTCCGCTTCTATTCATCGAATGCAAATCTGCGACATAGCAATTTGTAGCTTAAAACACGTCACATCGACCCACCTTGTGCCAATCTGCGACGTACTTTTATAGTTTAGACAAACATCGATCGTTTCGAGTGGTAGGCAATCCGGCCGTCAATGGTGATTCATGGCCTCACAGATATAAACAACAATAACTCCGCTTCTATTCATCGTATGCGAATCTGCAACATAGCAGTTTGTAGCTTAAAACACGCCCCAACGAACCACCTTATACCGATCTGCGACGAACTTGCATAGTTTCGTCAAACATCTATCGTTTCGAGTGGTAGGCAATCCGGCCGTCAATGGTGATTCATGGCCTGACAGATATAAACAACTATAACTCCGCTTCTATTCGTGGTATGCGAATCTGCGACCTAGCAATTTGTAGCTTAAAACACGTCACATCGACCCACCTCATGCCGATCTGCGACGTACTTGTATAGATTCGTCAAACGTTGATCGTTTCGAGTGGTAGGCAATCCGGCCGTCAATGGTGATTCAAGGCCTCACAGATATAAACAACAATAACTCCCCTTCTATTCGTCGTATGCGAATCTGCGACATAGCAATTTGTAGCTTAAAACACGCCCCAACGAACCACCTTATACCAATCTGCGACGAACTTTCGTCGTTTTGTCAAACATCGATCGTTTCGAGTGGTAGGCAATCCGGCCGTCAATGGTGATTCATGGCCTCACAGATATAAACAACAATAACTCCGCTTCTTTTCGTCGTATGCGAATCTGCGACATAGCAATTTGTAGCTTAAAACACGCTCCAACGAACCACCTTATACCGATCTGCGACGTACTCGCATAGTTTGGTCAAATATTGATCGTTTCGAGTGGAAAGCAATCCGGCCGTCAATGGTGATTCATGGCCTCACAGATATAAACAACTATAATTCCGCTTCTATTCGTCGTATGCGAATCTGCGACCTAGCAATTTGTATCTTAAAACACGCCCCAACGAACCACCTTATACCAATCTGCGACGAACTTGCATAGTTTTGTCACACATCGATCGTTTCGAGTGGAAAGCAATCCGGCCGTCAATGGTGATTCATGGCCTGACAGATATAAACAACTATAACTCCGCTTCTATTCGTCGAATGCAAATCTGCGACATAGCAATTTGTAGCTTAAAATACGTCACATCGACCAACCTTGTGCCGATCTGCGACGAACTTGCATAGTTTCGTCAAACATCGATCGTTTCGAGTGGTAAGCAATCCGGCCGTCAATGGTGATTCATGGCCTGTCAGATATAAACAACTATAACTCCGCTTCTATTCGTCGTATGCGAATCTGCGACCTAGCAATTTGTAGCTTAAAACACGCCCAACGAACCACCTTATACCGATCTGTGACGAACTTGCATAGTTTCGTCAAACATCGATCGTTTCGAGTGGTATGCAATCCCGCCGTCAATGGTGATTCATGGCCTCAGAGATATAAACAACAATAACTCCGCTTCTATTCATCGTATGCGAATCTGCGACATAGCAATTTGTAGCTTAAAACATGGCCAAACGAGCCACCTTATACCGATCTGCGACGAACTTGCATAGTTTCGTCAAACGTCGATCGTTTCGAGTG
Organism: Anoplius nigerrimus; assembly: GCA_914767735.1. Lineage (NCBI taxonomy): Eukaryota > Metazoa > Arthropoda > Insecta > Hymenoptera > Pompilidae > Anoplius > Anoplius nigerrimus. The sequence goes on along the minus strand of CAJZBX010001045.1, from coordinate 470,193 downwards.
GTAGGCAATCCGGCCGCCAATGGTGATTCATGGCCTCACATATATAAACAACTATAACTCCGCTTCTATTCATCGAATGCAAATCTGCGACATAGCAATTGGTAGCTTAAAACACGCTCCAACGAACCACCTTATACCGATCTGCGATGAACTTGCATAGTTTTGTCAAACATCGATCGTTTCGAGTGGAAAGCAATCCGGCCGTCAATGGTGATTCATGGCCTCACAGATATAAACAACTATAACTCCGCTTCTATTCGCCGTATGCAAATCTGCGACATAGCAATTTGTAGCTTAAAACACGTCACATCGAACCACCTTGTGCCGATCTGCGACGAACTTGCATGGTTTCGTCAAACAACGATCGTTTCGAGTGGTAGGCAATCCGACCGTCAATGGTGATTCATGGCCTCACAGATATAAACAACAATAACTCCGCTTCTATTCGTCGTATGCGAATATGCGACATAGCAATTTGTAGCTTAAAACACGTCACATCGACCCACCTTGTGCCGATCTGCGACGCACTTGCATAGTTTCGTCAAGCATCGATCGTTTCGAGTGGTAGGCAATCCGGCCGTCAATGGTGATTCATGGCCTCACAGATATAAACAACAATAACTCCGCTTCTTTTCGTCGTATGCGAATCTGCGACATAGCAATTTGTAGATTAAAACACGCCCCAACGAACCACCTTATACCGATCTGCGACGAACTCGCATAGTTTTGTCAAACATTGATCGTTTCGAGTGGAAAGCAATCCGGCCGTCAATGGTGATTCATGGCCTCTCAGATATAAACAACTATAACTCCGCTTCTATTCGTCGTATGCGAATCTGCGACCTAGCAATTTGTAGCTTAAAACAAGCCCCAACGAACCACCTTACACCGATCTGCGACGAACTTGCATAGTTTTGTCACACATCGATCGTTTCGAGTGGAAAGCAATCCGGCCGTCAATGGTGATTCATGGCCTGACAGATATAAACAACTATAACTCCGCTTCTATTCGTCGAATGCAAATTTGCGACATAGCAATTTGTAGCTTAAAATACGTCACATCGACCAACCTTGTGCCGATCTGCGACGAACTTGCATAGTTTCGTCAAACATCGATCGTTTCGAGTGGTATGCAATCCGGCCGTCAATGGTGATTCATGGCTTCAGAGATATAAACAACAATAACTCCGCTTCTATTCATCGTATGCGAATCTGCGACATAGCAATTTGTAGCTTAAAACATGGCCCAACGAGCCACCTTATACCGATCTGCGACGAACTTGCATAGTTTCGTCAAACGTCGGTCGTTTCAAGTGGTAGGCAATCCGGCCGCCAATGGTGATTCATGGCCTCACATATATAAACAACTATAACTCCGCTTCTATTCATCGAATGCAAATCTGCGACATAGCAATTTGTAGCTTAAAACACGTCACATCGACCCACCTTGTGCCAATCTACGACGTACTTTTATAGTTTAGACAAACATCGATCGTTTCGAGTGGTAGGCAATCCGGCCGTCACTGGTGATTCATGGCCTCACAGATATAAACAACAATAACTCCGATTCTATTCATCGTATGCGAATCTGCAACATAGCAGTTTGTAGCTTAAAACACGCCCCAACGAACCACCTTATACCGATCTGCGACGAACTTGCATAGTTTCGTCAAACATCTATCGTTTCGAGTGGTAGGCAATCCGGCCGTCAATGGTGATTCATGGCCTCACAGATATAAACAACAATAACTCCGCTTCTTTTCGTCGTATGCGAATCTGCGACATAGCAATTTGTAGCTTAAAACACGTCACATCGAACCACCTTGTGCCGATCTGCGACGAACTTGCATGGTTTCGTCAAACAACGATCGTTTCGAGTGGTAGGCAATCCGGCCGTCAATGGTGATTCATGGCCTCACAGATATAAACAACAATAACTCCGCTTCTTTTCGTCGTATGCGAATCTGCGACATAGCAATTTGTAGATTAAAACACGCCCCAACGAACCACCTTATACCGATCTGCGACGAACTCGCATAGTTTTGTCAAACATTGATCGTTTCGAGTGGAAAGCAATCCGGCCGTCAATGGTGATTCATGGCCTCTCAGATATAAACAACTATAACTCCGCTTCTATTCGTCGTATGCGAATCTGCGACCTAGCAATTTGTAGCTTAAAACAAGCCCCAACGAACCACCTTACACCGATCTGCGACGAACTTGCATAGTTTTGTCACACATCGATCGTTTCGAGTGGAAAGCAATTCGGCCGTCAATGGTGATTCATGGCCTGACAGATATAAACAACTATAACTCCGCTTCTATTCGTCGAATGCAAATCTGCGACATAGCAATTTGTAGCTTAAAATACGTCACATCGACCAACCTTGTGCCGATCTGCGACGAACTTGCATAGTTTCGTCAAACATCGATCGTTTCGAGTGGCATGCAATCCGGCCGTCAATGGTGATTCATGGCTTCAGAGATATAAACAACAATAACTCCGCTTCTATTCATCGTATGCGAATCTGCGACATAGCAATTTGTAGCTTAAAACATGGCCCAACGAGCCACCTTATACCGATCTGCGACAAACTTGCATAGTTTCGTCAAACGTCGGTCGTTTCAAGTGGTAGGCAATCCGGCCGCCAATGGTGATTCATGGCCTCACATATATAAACAACTATAACTCCGCTTCTATTCATCGAATGCAAATCTGCGACATAGCAATTTGTAGCTTAAAACACGTCACATCGACCCACCTTGTGCCAATCTACGACGTACTTTTATAGTTTAGACAAACATCGATCGTTTCGAGTGGTAGGCAATCCGGCCGTCACTGGTGATTCATGGCCTCACAGATATAAACAACAATAACTCCGATTCTATTCATCGTATGCGAATCTGCAACATAGCAGTTTGTAGCTTAAAACACGCCCCAACGAACCACCTTATACCGATCTGCGCGAACTTGCATAGTTTCGTCAAACATCTATCGTTTCGAGTGGTAGGCAATCCGGCCGTCAATGGTGATTCATGGCCTCACAGATATAAACAACAATAACTCCGCTTCTTTTCGTCGTATGCGAATCTGCGACATAGCAATTTGTAGCTTAAAACATGGCCCAACGAGCCACCTTATACCGATCTGCGACGAACTTGCATAGTTTCGTCAAACGTCGATCGTTTCGAGTGGTAGGCAATCCGGCCGCCAATGGTGATTCATGGCCTCACATGTATAAACAACTATAACTCCGCTTCTATTCATCGAATGCAAATCTACGACATAGCAATTTGTAGCTTAAAACACGTCACATCGACCCACCTTGTGCCAATCTGCGACGTACTTTTATAGTTTAGACAAACATCGATCGTTTCGAGTGGTAGGCAATCCGGCCGTCAATGGTGATTCATGGCCTCACAGATATAAACAACAATAACTCCGCTTCTATTCATCGTATGCGAATCTGCAACATAGCAGTTTGTAGCTTAAAACACGCCCCAACGAACCACCTTATACCGATCTGCGACGAACTTGCATAGTTTCGTCAAACATCTATCGTTTCGAGTGGAAGGCAATCCGGCCGTCAATGGTGATTAATGGCCTGACAGATATAAACAACTATAACTCCGCTTCTATTCGTCGTATGCGAATCTGCGACCTAGCAATTTGTAGCTTAAAACACGTCACATCGACCCACCTCATGCCGATCTGCGACGTACTTGTATAGATTCGTCAAACGTCGATCGTTTCGAGTGGTAGGCAATCCGGCCGTCAATGGTGATTCATGGCCTCACAGATATAAACAACAATAACTCCCCTTCTATTCGTCGTATGCGAATCTGCGACATAGCAATTTGTAGCTAAAAACACGCCCCAACGAACCACCTTATACCGATCTGCGACGAACTTTCGTCGTTTTGTCAAACATCGATCGTTTCGAGTGGTAGGCAATCTGGCCGTCAATGGTGATTCATGGCCTCACAGATATAAACAACAATAACTCCGCTTCTTTTCGTCGTATGCGAATCTGCGACATAGCAATTTGTAGCTTAAAACACGCCCAACGAACCACCTTATACCGATCTGTGACGAACTTGCATAGTTTCGTCAAACGTCGATCGTTTCGAGTGGTAGGCAATCCGGCCGTCAATGGTGATTCATGGCCTCACAGATATAAACAACTATAACTCCGCTTCTATTCGTCGAATGCAAATCTGCGACATAGCAATTTGTAGCTTAAAACACGTCACATCGACCCACCTTGTGCCAATCTGCGACGTACTTTTATAGTTTAGACAAACATCGATCGTTTCGAGTGGTAGGCAATCCGGCCGTCAATGGTGATTCATGGCCTCACAGATATAAACAACAATAACTCCGCTTCTATTCATCGTATGCGAATCTGCAACATAGCAGTTTGTAGCTTAAAACACGCCCCAACGAACCACCTTATACCGATCTGCGACGAACTTGCATAGTTTCGTCAAACATCTATCGTTTCGAGTGGAAGGCAATCCGGCCGTCAATGGTGATTCATGGCCTGACAGATATAAACAACTATAACTCCCCTTCTATTCGTCGTATGCGAATCTGCGACCTAGCAATTTGTAGCTTAAAACACGTCACATCGACCCACCTCATGCCGATCTGCGACGTACTTGTATAGATTCGTCAAACGTCGATCGTTTCGAGTGGTAGGCAATCCGGCCGTCAATGGTGATTCATGGCCTCACAGATATAAACAACAATAACTCCCCTTCTATTCGTCGTATGCGAATCTGCGACATAGCAATTTGTAGCTAAAAACACGCCCCAACGAACCACCTTATACCGATCTGCGACGAACTTTCGTCGTTTTGTCAAACATCGATCGTTTCGAGTGGTAGGCAATCCGGCCGTCAATGGTGATTCATGACCTCACAGATATAAACAACAATAACTCCGCTTCTTTTCGTCGTATGCGAATCTGCGACATAGCAATTTGTAGCTTAAAACACGCCCAACGAACCACCTTTTACCGATCTGTGACGAACTTGCATAGTTTCGTCAAACGTCGATCGTTTCGAGTGGTAGGCAATCCGGCCGTCAATGGTGATTCATGGCCTCACAGATATAAACAACTATAACTCCGCTTCTATTCGTCGAATGCAAATCTGCGACATAGCAATTTGTAGCTTAAAATACGTCACATCGACCAACCTTGTGCCGATCTGCGACGAACTTGCATAGTTTCGTCAAACATCGATCGTTTCGAGTGGTATGCAATCCGGCCGTCAATGGTGATTCATGGCTTCAGAGATATAAACAACAATAACTCCGCTTCTATTCATCGTATGCGAATCTGCGACATAGCAATTTGTAGCTTAAAACATGGCCCAACGAGCCACCTTATACCGATCTGCGACAAACTTGCATAGTTTCGTCAAACGTCGGTCGTTTCAAGTGGTAGGCAATCCGGCCGCCAATGGTGATTCATGGCCTCACATATATAAACAACTATAACTCCGCTTCTATTCGTCGAATGCAAACCTGCGACATAGCAATTTGTAGCTTAAAATACGTCACATCGACCAACCTTGTGCCGATCTGCGACGAACTTGCATAGTTTCGTCAAACATCGATCGTTTCGAGTGGTAGGCAATCCGGCCGTCAATGGTGATTCATGGCCTCACAGATATAAACAACAATAACTCCGCTTCTTTTCGTCGAATGCGAATCTGCGACATAGCAATTTGTAGATTAAAACACGCCCCAACGAACCACCTTATACCGATCTGCGACGAACTCGCATAGTTTTGTCAAACATTGATCGTTTCGAGTGGAAAGCAATCCGGCCGTCAATGGTGATTCATGGCCTCACAGATATAAACAACTATAACTCCGCTTCTATTCGTCGTATGCGAATCTGCAACCTAGCAATTTGTAGCTTAAAACACGCCCCAACGAACCACCTTATACCGATCTGCGACGAACTTGCATAGTTTTGTCACACATCGATCGTTTCGAGTGGTAGGCAATCCGGCCGTCAATGGTGATTTATGGCCTCACAGATATAAACAACAATAACTCCGCTTCTATTCATCGTATGCGAATCTGCAACATAGCAGTTTGTAGCTTAAAACACGCCCCAACGGACCACCTTATACCGATCTGCGACGAACTTGCATAGTTTCGTCAAATATCTATCGTTTCGAGTGGTAGGCAATCCGGCCGTCAATGGTGATTCATGGCCTGACAGATATAAACAACTATAACTCCGCTTCTATTCGTCGTATGCGAATCTGCGACCTAGCAATTTGTAGCTTAAAACACGCCCAACGAACCACCTTATACCGATCTGCGACGAACTTTCGTCGTTTTGTCAAACATCGATCGTTTCGAGTGGTAGGCAATCCGGCCGTCAATGGTGATTCATGGCCTCACAGATATAAACAACATTAACTCCGCTTCTTTTCGTCGTATGCGAATCTGCGACATAGCAATTTGTAGCTTAAAACACGCCCAATGAACCACCTTATACCGATCTGTGACGAACTTGCATAGTTTCGTCAAACGTCGATCGTTTCGAGTGGTAGGCAATCCGGCCGTCAATGGTGATTCATGGCCTCACAGATATAAACAACTATAACTCCGCTTCTATTCGTCGAATTCAAATCTGCGACATAGCAATTTGTAGCTTAAAACACGTCACATCGACCCACCTTGTGCCAATCTGCGACGTACTTTTATAGTTTAGACAAACATCGATCGTTTCGAGTGGTAGGCAATCCGGCCGTCAATGGTGATTCATGGCCTCACAGATATAAACAACAATAACTCCGCTTCTATTCATCGTATGCGAATCTGCAACATAGCAGTTTGTAGCTTAAAACACGCCCCAACGAACCACCTTATACCGATCTGCGACGAACTTGCATAGTATCGTCAAACATCTATCGTTTCGAGTGGTAGGCAATCCGGCCGTCAATGGTGATTCATGGCCTGACAGATATAAACAACTATAACTCCGCTTCTATTCGTCGTATGCGAATCTGCGACCTAGCAATTTGTAGCTTAAAACACGCCCAACGAACCACCTTATACCGATCTGTGACGAACTTGCATAGTTTCGTCAAACATCTATCGTTTCGAGTGGTAGGCAATCCGGCCGTCAATGGTGATTCATGGCCTGGCAGATATAAACAACTATAACTCCGCTTCTATTCGTCGTATGCGAATCTGCGACCTAGCAATTTGTAGCTTAGAACACGCCCAACGAACCACCTTATACCGATCTGTGACGAACTTGCATAGTTTCGTCAAACGTCGATCGTTTCGAGTGGTAGGCAATCCGGCCGTCAATGGTGATTCATGGCCTCACAGATATAAACAACAATAACTCCGCTTCTTTTCGTCGTATGCGAATCTGCGACATAGCAATTTGTAGCTTAAAACATGGCCCAACGAGCCACCTTATACCGATCTGCGACGAACTTGCATAGTTTCGTCAAACGTCGATCGTTTCGAGTGGTAGGCAATCCGGCCGCCAATGGTGATTCATGGCCTCACATGTATAAACAACTATAACTCCGCTTCTATTCATCGAATGCAAATCTACGACATAGCAATTTGTAGCTTAAAACACGTCACATCGACCCACCTTGTGCCAATCTGCGACGTAGTTTTATAGTTTAGACAAACATCGATCGTTTCGAGTGGTAGGCAATCCGGCCGTCAATGGTGATTCATGGCCTCACAGATATAAACAACAATAACTCCGCTTCTATTCATCGTATGCGAATCTGCAACATAGCAGTTTGTAGCTTAAAACACGCCCCAACGAACCACCTTATACCGATCTGTGACGAACTTGCATAGTTTCGTCAAACATCTATCGTTTCGAGTGGAAGGCAATCCGGCCGTCAATGGTGATTCATGGCCTGACAGATATAAACAACTATAACTCCGCTTCTATTCGTCGTATGCGAATCTGCGACATAGCAATTTGTAGCTAAAAACACGCCCCAACGAACCACCTTATACCGATCTGCGACGAACTTTCGTCGTTTTGTCAAACATCGATCGTTTCGAGTGGTAGGCAATCCGGCCGTCAATGGTGATTCATGGCCTCACAGATATAAACAACAATAACTCCGCTTCTTTTCGTCGTATGCGAATCTGCGACATAGCAATTTGTAGCTTAAAACATGGCCCAACGAGCCACCTTATACCGATCTGCGACGAACTTGCATAGTTTCGTCAAACGTCGATCGTTTCGAGTGGTAGGCAATCCGGCCGCCAATGGTGATTCATGGCCTCACATGTATAAACAACTATAACTCCGCTTCTATTCATCGAATGCAAATCTACGACATAGCAATTTGTAGCTTAAAACACGTCACATCGACCCACCTTGTGCCAATCTGCGACGTACTTTTATAGTTTAGACAAACATCGATCGTTTCGAGTGGTAGGCAATCCGGCCGTCAATGGTGATTCATGGCCTCACAGATATAAACAACAATAACTCCGCTTCTATTCATCGTATGCGAATCTGCAACATAGCAGTTTGTAGCTTAAAACACGCCCCAACGAACCACCTTATACCGATCTGCGACGAACTTGCATAGTTTCGTCAAACATCTATCGTTTCGAGTGGAAGGCAATCCGGCCGTCAATGGTGATTAATGGCCTGACAGATATAAACAACTATAACTCCGCTTCTATTCGTCGTATGCGAATCTGCGACCTAGCAATTTGTAGCTTAAAACACGTCACATCGACCCACCTCATGCCGATCTGCGACGTACTTGTATAGATTCGTCAAACGTCGATCGTTTCGAGTGGTAGGCAATCCGGCCGTCAATGGTGATTCATGGCCTCACAGATATAAACAACAATAACTCCCCTTCTATTCGTCGTATGCGAATCTGCGACATAGCAATTTGTAGCTAAAAACACGCCCCAACGAACCACCTTATACCGATCTGCGACGAACTTTCGTCGTTTTGTCAAACATCGATCGTTTCGAGTGGTAGGCAATCCGGCCGTCAATGGTGATTCATGGCCTCACAGATATAAACAACAATAACTCCGCTTCTTTTCGTCGTATGCGAATCTGCGACATAGCAATTTGTAGCTTAAAACACGCCCAACGAACCACCTTATACCGATCTGTGACGAACTTGCATAGTTTCGTCAAACGTCGATCGTTTCGAGTGGTAGGCAATCCGGCCGTCAATGGTGATTCATGGCCTCACAGATATAAACAACTATAACTCCGCTTCTATTCGTCGAATGCAAATCTGCGACATAGCAATTTGTAGCTTAAAACACGTCACATCGACCCACCTTGTGCCAATCTGCGACGTACTTTTATAGTTTAGACAAACATCGATCGTTTCGAGTGGTAGGCAATCCGGCCGTCAATGGTGATTCATGGCCTCACAGATATAAACAACAATAACTCCGCTTCTATTCATCGTATGCGAATCTGCAACATAGCAGTTTGTAGCTTAAAACACGCCCCAACGAACCACCTTATACCGATCTGCGACGAACTTGCATAGTTTCGTCAAACATCTATCGTTTCGAGTGGAAGGCAATCCGGCCGTCAATGGTGATTCATGGCCTGACAGATATAAACAACTATAACTCCCCTTCTATTCGTTGTATGCGAATCTGCGACCTAGCAATTTGTAGCTTAAAACACGTCACATCGACCCACCTCATGCCGATCTGCGACGTACTTGTATAGATTCGTCAAACGTCGATCGTTTCGAGTGGTAGGCAATCCGGCCGTCAATGGTGATTCATGGCCTCACAGATATAAACAACAATAACTCCCCTTCTATTCGTCGTATGCGAATCTGCGACATAGCAATTTGTAGCTAAAAACACGCCCCAACGAACCACCTTATACCGATCTGCGACGAACTTTCGTCGTTTTGTCAAACATCGATCGTTTCGAGTGGTAGGCAATCCGGCCGTCAATGGTGATTCATGACCTCACAGATATAAACAACAATAACTCCGCTTCTTTTCGTCGTATGCGAATCTGCGACATAGCAATTTGTAGCTTAAAACACGCCCAACGAACCACCTTTTACCGATCTGTGACGAACTTGCATAGTTTCGTCAAACGTCGATCGTTTCGAGTGGTAGGCAATCCGGCCGTCAATGGTGATTCATGGCCTCACAGATATAAACAACTATAACTCCGCTTCTATTCGTCGAATGCAAATCTGCGACATAGCAATTTGTAGCTTAAAATACGTCACATCGACCAACCTTGTGCCGATCTGCGACGAACTTGCATAGTTTCGTCAAACATCGATCGTTTCGAGTGGTATGCAATCCGGCCGTCAATGGTGATTCATGGCTTCAGAGATATAAACAACAATAACTCCGCTTCTATTCATCGTATGCGAATCTGCGACATAGCAATTTGTAGCTTAAAACATGGCCCAACGAGCCACCTTATACCGATCTGCGACAAACTTGCATAGTTTCGTCAAACGTCGGTCGTTTCAAGTGGTAGGCAATCCGGCCGCCAATGGTGATTCATGGCCTCACATATATAAACAACTATAACTCCGCTTCTATTCGTCGAATGCAAACCTGCGACATAGCAATTTGTAGCTTAAAATACGTCACATCGACCAACCTTGTGCCGATCTGCGACGAACTTGCATAGTTTCGTCAAACATCGATCGTTTCGAGTGGTAGGCAATCCGGCCGTCAATGGTGATTCATGGCCTCACAGATATAAACAACAATAACTCCGCTTCTTTTCGTCGAATGCGAATCTGCGACATAGCAATTTGTAGATTAAAACACGCCCCAACGAACCACCTTATACCGATCTGCGACGAACTCGCATAGTTTTGTCAAACATTGATCGTTTCGAGTGGAAAGCAATCCGGCCGTCAATGGTGATTCATGGCCTCACAGATATAAACAACTATAACTCCGCTTCTATTCGTCGTATGCGAATCTGCAACCTAGCAATTTGTAGCTTAAAACACGCCCCAACGAACCACCTTATACCGATCTGCGACGAACTTGCATAGTTTTGTCACACATCGATCGTTTCGAGTGGTAGGCAATCCGGCCGTCAATGGTGATTTATGGCCTCACAGATATAAACAACAATAACTCCGCTTCTATTCATCGTATGCGAATCTGCAACATAGCAGTTTGTAGCTTAAAACACGCCCCAACGGACCACCTTATACCGATCTGCGACGAACTTGCATAGTTTCGTCAAACATCTATCGTTTCGAGTGGTAGGCAATCCGGCCGTCAATGGTGATTCATGGCCTGACAGATATAAACAACTATAACTCCGCTTCTATTCGTCGTATGCGAATCTGCGACCTAGCAATTTGTAGCTTAAAACACGCCCAACGAACCACCTTATACCGATCTGCGACGAACTTTCGTCGTTTTGTCAAACATCGATCGTTTCGAGTGGTAGGCAATCCGGCCGTCAATGGTGATTCATGGCCTCACAGATATAAACAACATTAACTCCGCTTCTTTTCGTCGTATGCGAATCTGCGACATAGCAATTTGTAGCTTAAAACACGCCCAATGAACCACCTTATACCGATCTGTGACGAACTTGCATAGTTTCGTCAAACGTCGATCGTTTCGAGTGGTAGGCAATCCGGCCGTCAATGGTGATTCATGGCCTCACAGATATAAACAACTATAACTCCGCTTCTATTCGTCGAATTCAAATCTGCGACATAGCAATTTGTAGCTTAAAACACGTCACATCGACCCACCTTGTGCCAATCTGCGACGTACTTTTATAGTTTAGACAAACATCGATCGTTTCGAGTGGTAGGCAATCCGGCCGTCAATGGTGATTCATGGCCTCACAGATATAAACAACAATAACTCCGCTTCTATTCATCGTATGCGAATCTGCAACATAGCAGTTTGTAGCTTAAAACACGCCCCAACGAACCACCTTATACCGATCTGCGACGAACTTGCATAGTATCGTCAAACATCTATCGTTTCGAGTGGTAGGCAATCCGGCCGTCAATGGTGATTCATGGCCTGACAGATATAAACAACTATAACTCCGCTTCTATTCGTCGTATGCGAATCTGCGACCTAGCAATTTGTAGCTTAAAACACGCCCAACGAACCACCTTATACCGATCTGTGACGAACTTGCATAGTTTCGTCAAAAGTCGATCGTTTCGAGTGGTAGGCAATCCGGCCGTCAATGGTGATTCATGGCCTCACAGATATAAACAACAATAACTCCGCTTCTATTCGTCGTATGCGAATCTGCGACATAGCAATTTGTAGCTTAAAACACGCCCCAACGAACCACCTTATACCGATCTGCGACGAACTTTCGTCGTTTTGTCAAACATCGATCGTTTCGAGTGGTATGCAATCCGGCCGTCAATGGTGATTCATGGCCTCACAGATATAAACAACTATAACTCCGCTTCTATTCGTCGTATGCGAATCTGCGACCTAGCAATTTGTAGCTTAAAACACGCCCCAACGAACCACCTTATACCGATCTGCGACGAACTTGCATAGTTTTGTCACACATCGATCGTTTCGAGTGGAAAGCAATCCGGCCGTCAATGGTGATTCATGGCCTGACAGATATAAACAACTATAACTCCGCTTCTATTCGTCGAATGCAAATCTGCGACATAGCAATTTGTAGCTTAAAATACGTCACATCGACCAACCTTGTGCCGATCTGCGACGAACTTGCATAGTTTCGTCAAACATCGATCGTTTCGAGTGGTATGCAATCCGGCCGTCAATGGTGATTCATGGCTTCAGAGATATAAACAACAATAACTCCGCTTCTATTCATCGTATGCGAATCTGCGACATAGCAATTTGTAGCTTAAAACATGGCCCAACGAGCCACCTTATACCGATCTGCGACGAACTTGCATAGTTTCGTCAAACGTCGATCGTTTCAAGAGGTAGGCAATCCGGCCGCCAATGGTGATTCATGGCCTCACATATATAAACAACTATAACTCCGCTTCTATTCATCGAATGCAAATCTGCGACATAGCAATGTGTAGCTTAAAACACGTCACATCGACCCACCTTGTGCCAATCTACGACGTACTTTTATAGTTTAGACAAACATCGATCGTTTCGAGTGGTAGGCAATCCGGCCGTCAATGGTGATTCATGGCCTCACAGATATAAACAACAATAACTCCGCTTCTTTTCGTCGTATGCGAATCTGCGACATAGCAATTTGTAGATTAAAACACGCCCCAACGAACCACCTTATACCGATCTGCGACGAACTCGCATAGTTTTGTCAAACATTGATCGTTTCGAGTGGAAAGCAATCCGGCCGTCAATGGTGATTCATGGCCTCACAGATATAAACAACTATAACTCCGCTTCTATTCGTCGTATGCGAATCTGCAACCTAGCAATTTGTAGCTTAAAACACGCCCCAACGAACCACCTTATACCGATCTGCGACGAACTTGCATAGTTTTGTCACACATCGATCGTTTCGAGTGGTAGGCAATCCGGCCGTCAATGGTGATTTATGGCCTCACAGATATAAACAACAATAACTCCGCTTCTATTCATCGTATGCGAATCTGCAACATAGCAGTTTGTAGCTTAAAACACGCCCCAACGAACCACCTTATACCGATCTGCGACGAACTTGCATAGTTTCGTCAAACATCTATCGTTTCGAGTGGTAGGCAATCCGGCCGTCAATGGTGATTCATGGCCTGGCAGATATAAACAACTATAACTCCGCTTCTATTCGTCGTATGCGAATCTGCGACCTAGCAATTTGTAGCTTAGAACACGCCCAACGAACCACCTTATACCGATCTGTGACGAACTTGCATAGTTTCGTCAAACGTCGATCGTTTCGAGTGGTAGGCAATCCGGCCGTCAATGGTGATTCATGGCCTCACAGATATAAACAACAATAACTCCGCTTCTTTTCGTCGTATGCGAATCTGCGACATAGCAATTTGTAGCTTAAAACATGGCCCAACGAGCCACCTTATACCGATCTGCGACGAACTTGCATAGTTTCGTCAAACGTCGATCGTTTCGAGTGGTAGGCAATCCGGCCGCCAATGGTGATTCATGGCCTCACATGTATAAACAACTATAACTCCGCTTCTATTCATCGAATGCAAATCTACGACATAGCAATTTGTAGCTTAAAACACGTCACATCGACCCACCTTGTGCCAATCTGCGACGTAGTTTTATAGTTTAGACAAACATCGATCGTTTCGAGTGGTAGGCAATCCGGCCGTCAATGGTGATTCATGGCCTCACAGATATAAACAACAATAACTCCGCTTCTTTTCGTCGTATGCGAATCTGCGACATAGCAATTTGTAGCTTAAAACATGGCCCAACGAGCCACCTTATACCGATCTGCGACGAACTTGCATAGTTTCGTCAAACGTCGATCGTTTCGAGTGGTAGGCAATCCGGCCGCCAATGGTGATTCATGGCCTCACATGTATAAACAACTATAACTCCGCTTCTATTCATCGAATGCAAATCTACGACATAGCAATTTGTAGCTTAAAACACGTCACATCGACCAACCTTGTGCCGATCTGCGACGAACTTGCATAGTTTCGTCAAACATCGATCGTTTCGAGTGGTATGCAATCCGGCCGTCAATGGTGATTCATGGCCTCAGAGATATAAACAACAATAACTCCGCTTCTATTCATCGTATGCGAATCTGCGACATAGCAATTTGTAGCTTAAAACATGGCCCAACGAGCCACCTTATACCGATCAGCGACGAACTTGCATAGTTTCGTCAACCGTCGATCGTTTCGAGTGGTAGGCAATCCAGCCGCCAATGGTGATTCATGGCCTCACATATATAAACAACTATAACTCCGCTTCTATTCATCGAATGCAAATCTGCGACATAGCAATTTGTAGCTTAAAACACGTCACATCGACCCACCTTGTGCCAATCTGCGACGTACTTTTATAGTTTAGACAAACATCGATCGTTTCGAGTGGAAAGCAATCCGGCCGTCAATGGTGATTCATGGCCTCACAGATATAAACAACAATAACTCCGCTTCTATTCATCGTATGCGAATCTGCAACATAGCAGTTTGTAGCTTAAAACACGCCCCGACGAACCACCTTATACCGATCTGCGACGAACTTGCATTGTTTCGTCAAACATCTATCTTTTCGAGTGGTAGGCAATCCGGCCGTCAATGGTGATTCATGGCCTGACAGATATAAACAACTATAACTCCGCTTCTATTCGTCGTATGCGAATCTGCGACCTAGCAATTTGTAGCTTAAAACACGCCCAACGAACCACCTTATACCGATCTGTGACGAACTTGCATAGTTTCGTCAAAAGTCGATCGTTTCGAGTGGTAGGCAATCCGGCCGTCAATGGTGATTCATGGCCTCACAGATATAAACAACAATAACTCCGCTTCTATTCGTCGTATGCGAATCTGCGACATAGCAATTTGTAGATTAAAACACGCCCCAACGAACCACCTTATACCGATCTGCGACGTACTCGCATAGTTTTGTCAAACATTGATCGTTTCGAGTGGAAAGCAATCCGGCCGTCAATGGTGATTCATGGCCTCACAGATATAAACAACTATAACTCCGCTTCTATTCGTCGTATGCGAATCTGCGACCTAGCAATTTGTATCTTAAAACACGCCCCAACGAACCACCTTATACCAATCTGCGACGAACTTGCATAGTTTTGTCACACATCGATCGTTTCGAGTGGAAAGCAATCCGGCCGTCAATGGTGATTCATGGCCTGACAGATATAAACAACTATAACTCCGCTTCTATTCGTCGAATGCAAATCTGCGACATAGCAATTTGTAGCTTAAAATACGTCACATCGACCAACCTTGTGCCGATCTGCGACGAACTTGCATAGTTTCGTCAAACATCGATCGTTTCGAGTGGTATGCAATCCGGCCGTCAATGGTGATTCATGGCCTCAGAGATATAAACAACAATAACTCCGCTTCTATTCATCGTATGCGAATCTGCGACATAGCAATTTGTAGCTTAAAACATGGCCCAACGAGCCACCTTATACCGATCTGCGACGAACTTGCATAGTTTCGTCAACCGTCGATCGTTTCGAGTGGTAGGCAATCCAGCCGCCAATGGTGATTCATGGCCTCACATATATAAACAACTATAACTCCGCTTCTATTCATCGAATGCAAATCTGCGACATAGCAATTGGTAGCTTAAAACACGTCACATCGACCCACCTTGTGCCAATCTGCGACGTACTTTTATAGTTTAGACAAACATCGATCGTTTCGAGTGGAAAGCAATCCGGCCGTCAATGGTGATTCATGGCCTCACAGATATAAACAACAATAACTCCGCTTCTATTCATCGTATGCGAATCTGCAACATAGCAGTTTGTAGCTTAAAACACGCCCCGACGGACCACCTTATACCGATCTGCGACGAACTTTCGTCGTTTTGTCAAACATCGATCGTTTCGAGTGGTAGGCAATCCGGCCGTCAATGGTGATTCATGGCCTCACAGATATAAACAACAATAACTCCGCTTCTTTTCGTCGTATGCGAATCTGCGACATAGCAATTTGTAGATTAAAACACGCTCCAACGAACCACCTTATACCGATCTGCGACGTACTCGCATAGTTTTGTCAAACATTGATCGTTTCGAGTGGAAAGCAATCCGGCCGTCAATGGTGATTCATGGCCTCACAGATATAAACAACTATAACTCCGCTTCTATTCGTCGTATGCGAATCTGCGACCTAGCAATTTGTATCTTAAAACACGCCCCAACGAACCACCTTATACCAATCTGCGACGAACTTGCATAGTTTTGTCACACATCGATCGTTTCGAGTGGAAAGCAATCCGGCCGTCAATGGTGATTCATGGCCTGACAGATATAAACAACTATAACTCCGCTTCCATTCGTCGAATGCAAATCTGCGACATAGCAATTTGTAGCTTAAAATACGTCACATCGACCAACCTTGTGCCGATCTGCGACGAACTTGCATAGTTTCGTCAAACATCGATCGTTTCGAGTGGTTTGCAATCCGGCCGTCAATGGTGATTCATGGCCTCAGAGATATAAACAACAATAACTCCGCTTCTATTCATCGTATGCGAATCTGCGACATAGCAATTTGTAGCTTAAAACATGGCCCAACGAGCCACCTTATACCGATCTGCGACGAACTTGCATAGTTTCGTCAAACGTCGATCGTTTCGAGTGGTAGGCAATCCGGCCGCCAATGGTGATTCATGGCCTCACATATATAAACAACTATAACTCCGCTTCTATTCATCGAATGCAAATCTGCGACATAGCAATTTGTAGCTTAAAACACGTCACATCGACCCACCTTGTGCCAATCTGCGACGTACTTTTATAGTTTAGACAAACATCGATCGTTTCGAGTGGTAGGCAATCCGGCCGTCAATGGTGATTCATGGCCTCACAGATATAAACAACAATAACTCCGCTTCTATTCATCGTATGCAAATCTGCAACATAGCAGTTTGTAGCTTAAAACACGCCCCAACGAACCACCTTATACCGATCTGCGACGAACTTGCATAGTTTCGTCAAACATCGATCGTTTCGAGTGGTAGGCAATCCGGCCGTCAATGGTGATTCATGGCCTGACAGATATAAACAACTATAACTCCGCTTCTATTCGTCGTATGCGAATCTGCGACCTAGCAATTTGTAGCTTAAAACACGCCCAACGAACCACCTTATACCGATCTGTGACGAACTTGGATAGTTTCGTCAAAAGTCGATCGTTTCGAGTGGTAGGCAATCCGGCCGTCAATGGTGATTCATGGCCTCACAGATATAAACAACAATAACTCCGCTTCTATTCGTCGTATGCGAATCTGCGACATAGCAATTTGTAGCTTAAAACATGGCCCAACGAGCCACCTTATACCGATCTGCGACGAACTTGCATAGTTTCGTCAACCGTCGATCGTTTCGAGTGGTAGGCAATCCAGCCGCCAATGGTGATTCATGGCCTCACATATATAAACAACTATAACTCCGCTTCTATTCATCGAATGCAAATCTGCGACATAGCAATTTGTAGCTTAAAACACGTCACATCGACCCACCTTGTGCCAATCTGCGACGTACTTTTATAGTTTAGACAAACATCGATCGTTTCGAGTGGAAAGCAATCCGGCCGTCAATGGTGATTCATGGCCTCACAGATATAAACAACAATAACTCCGCTTCTATTCATCGTATGCGAATCTGCAACATAGCAGTTTGTAGCTTAAAACACGCCCCGACGGACCACCTTATACCGATCTGCGACGAACTTGCATAGTTTCGTCAAACGTCGATCGTTTCGAGTGGTAGGCAATCCGGCCGTCAATGGTGATTCATGGCCTGACAGATATAAACAACTATAACTCCGCTTCTATTCGTCGTATGCGAATCTGCGACCTAGCAATTTGTATCTTAAAACACGCCCAACGAACCACCTTATACCGATCTGTGACGAACTTGCATAGTTTCGTCAAAAGTCGATCGTTTCGAGTGGTAGGCAATCCGGCCGTCAATGGTGATTCATGGCCTCACAGATATAAACAACAATAACTCCGCTTCTATTCGTCGTATGCGAATCTGCGACATAGCAATTTGTAGATTAAAACACGCCCCAACGAACCACCTTATACCGATCTGCGACGAACTTTCGTCGTTTTGTCAAACATCGATCGTTTCGAGTGGTAGGCAATCCGGCCGTCAATGGTGATTCATGGCCTCACAGATATAAACAACAATAACTCCGCTTCTTTTCGTCGTATGCGAATCTGCGACATAGCAATTTGTAGATTAAAACACGCTCCAACGAACCACCTTATACCGATCTGCGACGTACTCGCATAGTTTTGTCAAACATTGATCGTTTCGAGTGGAAAGCAATCCGGCCGTCAATGGTGATTCATGGCCTCACAGATATAAACAACTATAACACCGCTTCTATTCGTCGTATGCGAATCTGCGACCTAGCAATTTGTATCTTAAAACACGCCCCAACGAACCACCTTATACCAATCTGCGACGAACTTGCATAGTTTTGTCACACATCGATCGTTTCGAGTGGAAAGCAATCCGGCCGTCAATGGTGATTCATGGCCTGACAGATATAAACAACTATAACTCCGCTTCTATTCGTCGAATGCAAATCTGCGACATAGCAATTTGTAGCTTAAAATACGTCACATCGACCAACCTTGTGCCGATCTGCGACGAACTTGCATAGTTTCGTCAAACATCGATCGTTTCGAGTGGTATGCAATCCGGCCGTCAATGGTGATTCATGGCCTCAGAGATATAAACAACAATAACTCCGCTTCTATTCATCGTATGCGAATCTGCGACATAGCAATTTGTAGCTTAAAACATGGCCCAACGAGCCACCTTATACCGATCTGCGACGAACTTGCATAGTTTCGTCAAACGTCGATCGTTTCGAGTGGTAGGCAATCCGGCCGCCAATGGTGATTCATGGCCTCACATATATAAACAACTATAACTCCGCTTCTATTCATCGAATGCAAATCTGCGACATAGCAATTTGTAGCTTAAAACACGTCACATCGACCCACCTTGTGCCAATCTGCGACGTACTTTTATAGTTTAGACAAACATCGATCGTTTCGAGTGGTAGGCAATCCGGCCGTCAATGGTGATTCATGGCCTCACAGATATAAACAACAATAACTCCGCTTCTATTCGTCGTATGCGAATCTGCGACATAGCAATTTGTAGCTTAAAACATGGCCCAACGAGCCACCTTATACCGATCTGCGACGAACTTGCATAGTTTCGTCAACCGTCGATCGTTTCGAGTGGTAGGCAATCCAGCCGCCAATGGTGATTCATGGCCTCACATATATAAACAACTATAACTCCGCTTCTATTCATCGAATGCAAATCTGCGACATAGCAATTTGTAGCTTAAAACGCGTCACATCGACCCACCTTGTGCCAATCTGCGACGTACTTTTATAGTTTAGACAAACATCGATCGTTTCGAGTGGAAAGCAATCCGGCCGTCAATGGTGATTCATGGCCTCACAGATATAAACAACAATAACTCCGCTTCTATTCATCGTATGCGAATCTGCAACATAGCAGTTTGTAGCTTAAAACACGCCCCGACAAACCACCTTATACCGATCTGCGACGAACTTGCATAGTTTCGTCAAACATCTATCTTTTCGAGTGGTAGGCAATCCGGCCGTCAATGGTGATTCATGGCCTGACAGATATAAACAACTATAACTCCGCTTCTATTCGTCGTATGCGAATCTGCGACCTAGCAATTTGTAGCTTAAAACACGCCCAACGAACCACCTTATACCGATCTGTGACGAACTTGCATAGTTTCGTCAAAAGTCGATCGTTTCGAGTGGTAGGCAATCCGGCCGTCAATGGTGATTCATGGCCTCACAGATATAAACAACAATAACTCCGCTTCTATTCGTCGTATGCGAATCTGCGACATAGCAATTTGTAGATTAAAACACGCCCCAACGAACCACCTTATACCGATCTGCGACGTACTCGCATAGTTTTGTCAAACATTGATCGTTTCGAGTGGAAAGCAATCCGGCCGTCAATGGTGATTCATGGCCTCACAGATATAAACAACTATAACTCCGCTTCTATTCGTCGTATGCGAATCTGCGACCTAGCAATTTGTATCTTAAAACACGCCCCAACGAACCACCTTATACCAATCTGCGACGAACTTGCATAGTTTTGTCACACATCGATCGTTTCGAGTGGAAAGCAATCCGGCCGTCAATGGTGATTCATGGCCTGACAGATATAAACAACTATAACTCCGCTTCTATTCGTCGAATGCAAATCTGCGACATAGCAATTTGTAGCTTAAAATACGTCACATCGACCAACCTTGTGCCGATCTGCGACGAACTTGCATAGTTTCGTCAAACATCGATCGTTTCGAGTGGTATGCAATCCGGCCGTCAATGGTGATTCATGGCCTCAGAGATATAAACAACAATAACTCCGCTTCTATTCATCGTATGCGAATCTGCGACATAGCAATTTGTAGCTTAAAACATGGCCCAACAAGCCACCTTATACCGATCTGCGACGAACTTGCATAGTTTCGTCAACCGTCGATCGTTTCGAGTGGTAGGCAATCCAGCCGCCAATGGTGATTCATGGCCTCACATATATAAACAACTATAACTCCGCTTCTATTCATCGAATGCAAATCTGCGACATAGCAATTTGTAGCTTAAAACACGTCACATCGACCCACCTTGTGCCAATCTGCGACGTACTTTTATAGTTTAGACAAACATCGATCGTTTCGAGTGGAAAGCAATCCGGCCGTCAATGGTGATTCATGGCCTCACAGATATAAACAACAATAACTCCGCTTCTATTCATCGTATGCGAATCTGCAACATAGCAGTTTGTAGCTTAAAACACGCCCCGACGGACCACCTTATACCGATCTGCGACGAACTTGCATAGTTTCGTCAAACATCTATCGTTTCGAGTGGTAGGCAATCCGGCCGTCAATGGTGATTCATGGCCTGACAGATATAAACAACTATAACTCCGCTTCTATTCGTCGTATGCGAATCTGCGACCTAGCAATTTGTAGCTTAAAACACGCCCAACGAACCACCTTATACCGATCTGTGACGAACTTGCATAGTTTCGTCAAAAGTCGATCGTTTCGAGTGGTAGGCAATCCGGCCGTCAATGGTGATTCATGGCCTCACAGATATAAACAACAATAACTCCGCTTCTATTCGTCGTATGCGAATCTGCGACATAGCAATTTGTAGATTAAAACACGCCCCAACGAACCACCTTATACCGATCTGCGACGAACTTTCGTCGTTTTGTCAAACATCGATCGTTTCGAGTGGTAGGCAATCCGGCCGTCAATGGTGATTCATGGCCTCACAGATATAAACAACAATAACTCCGCTTCTTTTCGTCGTATGCGAATCTGCGACATAGCAATTTGTAGATTAAAACACGCCCCAACGAACCACCTTATACCGATCTGCGACGTACTCGCATAGTTTTGTCAAACATTGATCGTTTCGAGTGGAAAGCAATCCGGCCGTCAATGGTGATTCATGGCCTCACAGATATAAACAACTATAACTCCGCTTCTATTCGTCGTATGCGAATCTGCGACCTAGCAATTTGTATCTTAAAACACGCCCCAACGAACCACCTTATACCAATCTGCGACGAACTTGCATAGTTTTGTCACACATCGATCGTTTCGAGTGGAAAGCAATCCGGCCGTCAATGGTGATTCATGGCCTGACAGATATAAACAACTATAACTCCGCTTCTATTCGTCGAATGCAAATCTGCGACATAGCAATTTGTAGCTTAAAATACGTCACATCGACCAACCTTGTGCCGATCTGCGACGAACTTGCATAGTTTCGTCAAACATCGATCGTTTCGAGTGGTATGCAATCCGGCCGTCAATGGTGATTCATGGCCTCAGAGATATAAACAACAATAACTCCGCTTCTATTCATCGTATGCGAATCTGCGACATAGCAATTTGTAGCTTAAAACATGGCCCAACGAGCCACCTTATACCGATCTGCGACGAACTTGCATAGTTTCGTCAAACGTCGATCGTTTCGAGTGGTAGGCAATCCGGCCGCCAATGGTGATTCATGGCCTCACATATATAAACAACTATAACTCCGCTTCTATTCATCGAATGCAAATCTGCGACATAGCAATTTGTAGCTTAAAATACGTCACATCGACCAACCTTGTGCCAATCTGCGACGTACTTTTATAGTTTAGACAAACATCGATCGTTTCGAGTGGTAGGCAATCCGGCCGTCAATGGTGATTCATGGCCTCACAGATATAAACAACAATAACTCCGCTTCTTTTCGTCGTATGCGAATCTGCGACATAGCAATTTGTAGATTAAAACACGCCCCAACGAACCACCTTATACCGATCTGCGACGAACTCGCATAGTTTTGTCAAACATTGATCGTTTCGAGTGGAAAGCAATCCGGCCGTCAATGGTGATTCATGGCCTCACAGATATAAACAACTATAACTCCGCTTCTATTCGTCGTATGCGAATCTGCAACCTAGCAATTTGTAGCTTAAAACACGCCCCAACGAACCACCTTATACCGATCTGCGACGAACTTGCATAGTTTTGTCACACATCGATCGTTTCGAGTGGTAGGCAATCCGGCCGTCAATGGTGATTTATGGCCTCACAGATATAAACAACAATAACTCCGCTTCTATTCATCGTATGCGAATCTGCAACATAGCAGTTTGTAGCTTAAAACACGCCCCAACGAACCACCTTATACCGATCTGCGACGAACTTGCATAGTTTCGTCAAACATCTATCGTTTCGAGTGGTAGGCAATCCGGCCGTCAATGGTGATTCATGGCCTGACAGATATAAACAACTATAACTCCGCTTCTATTCGTCGTATGCGAATCTGCGACCTAGCAATTTGTAGCTTAGAACACGCCCAACGAACCACCTTATACCGATCTGTGACGAACTTGCATAGTTTCGTCAAACGTCGATCGTTTCGAGTGGTAGGCAATCCGGCCGTCAATGGTGATTCATGGCCTCACAGATATAAACAACAATAACTCCGCTTCTTTTCGTCGTATGCGAATCTGCGACATAGCAATTTGTAGCTTAAAACATGGCCCAACGAGCCACCTTATACCGATCTGCGACGAACTTGCATAGTTTCGTCAAACGTCGATCGTTTCGAGTGGTAGGCAATCCGGCCGCCAATGGTGATTCATGGCCTCACATGTATAAACAACTATAACTCCGCTTCTATTCATCGAATGCAAATCTACGACATAGCAATTTGTAGCTTAAAACACGTCACATCGACCCACCTTGTGCCAATCTGCGACGTAGTTTTATAGTTTAGACAAACATCGATCGTTTCGAGTGGTAGGCAATCCGGCCGTCAATGGTGATTCATGGCCTCACAGATATAAACAACAATAACTCCGCTTCTATTCATCGTATGCGAATCTGCAACATAGCAGTTTGTAGCTTAAAACACGCCCCAACGAACCACCTTATACCGATCTGCGACGAACTTGCATAGTTTCGTCAAACATCTATCGTTTCGAGTGGAAGGCAATCCGGCCGTCAATGGTGATTCATGGCCTGACAGATATAAACAACTATAACTCCGCTTCTATTCGTCGTATGCGAATCTGCGACCTAGCAATTTGTAGCTTAAAACACGTCACATCGACCCACCTCATGCCGATCTGCGACGTACTTGTATAGATTCGTCAAACGTCGATCGATTCGAGTGGTAGGCAATCCGGCCGTCAATGGTGATTCATGACCTCACAGATATAAACAACAATAACTCCCCTTCTATTCGTCGTATGCGAATCTGCGACATAGCAATTTGTAGCTAAAAACACGCCCCAACGAACCACCTTATACCGATCTGCGACGAACTTTCGTCGTTTTGTCAAACATCGATCGTTTCGAGTGGTAGGCAATCCGGCCGTCAATGGTGATTCATGGCCTCACAGATATAAACAACAATAACTCCGCTTCTTTTCGTCGTATGCGAATCTGCGACATAGCAATTTGTAGCTTAAAACACGCCCAACGAACCACCTTATACCGATCTGTGACGAACTTGCATAGTTTCGTCAAACGTCGATCGTTTCGAGTGGTAGGCAATCCGGCCGTCAATGGTGATTCATGGCCTCACAGATATAAACAACTATAACTCCGCTTCTATTCGTCGAATTCAAATCTGCGACATAGCAATTTGTAGCTTAAAACACGTCACATCGACCCACCTTGTGCCAATCTGCGACGTACTTTTATAGTTTAGACAAACATCGATCGTTTCGAGTGGTAGGCAATCCGGCCGTCAATGGTGATT
Organism: Anoplius nigerrimus; assembly: GCA_914767735.1. NCBI lineage: Eukaryota > Metazoa > Arthropoda > Insecta > Hymenoptera > Pompilidae > Anoplius > Anoplius nigerrimus. The sequence continues at coordinate 445,181 of CAJZBX010001045.1, read as the reverse complement.
CATGGCCTCACAGATATAAACAACAATAACTCCGCTTCTATTCATCGTATGCGAATCTGCAACATAGCAGTTTGTAGCTTAAAACACGCCCCAACGAACCACCTTATACCGATCTGCGACGAACTTGCATAGTTTCGTCAAACATCTATCGTTTCGAGTGGAAGGCAATCCGGCCGTCAATGGTGATTCATGGCCTGACAGATATAAACAACTATAACTCCGCTTCTATTCGTCGTATGCGAATCTGCGACCTAGCAATTTGTAGCTTAAAACACGTCACATCGACCCACCTCATGCCGATCTGCGACGTACTTGTATAGATTCGTCAAACGTCGATCGTTTCGAGTGGTAGGCAATCCGGCCGTCAATGGTGATTCATGGCCTCACAGATATAAACAACAATAACTCCCCTTCTATTCGTCGTTTGCGAATCTGCGACATAGCAATTTGTAGCTAAAAACACGCCCCAACGAACCACCTTATACCGATCTGCGACGAACTTTCGTCGTTTTGTCAAACATCGATCGTTTCGAGTGGTAGGCAATCCGGCCGTCAATGGTGATTCATGGCCTCACAGATATAAACAACAATAACTCCGCTTCTTTTCGTCGTATGCGAATCTGCGACATAGCAATTTGTAGCTTAAAACACGCCCAACGAACCACCTTATACCGATCTGTGACGAACTTGCATAGTTTCGTCAAACGTCGATCGTTTCGAGTGGTAGGCAATCCGGCCGTCAATGGTGATTCATGGCCTCACAGATATAAACAACTATAACTCCGCTTCTATTCGTCGAATGCAAATCTGCGACATAGCAATTTGTAACTTAAAATACGTCACATCGACCAACCTTGTGCCGATCTGCGACAAACTTGCATAGTTTCGTCAAACATCGATCGTTTCGAGTGGTAAGCAATCCGGCCGTCAATGGTGATTCATGGCCTCACAGACATAAACAACAATAACTCAGCTTCTATTCGTCGAATGCAAATTTGCGACATAGCGATTTGTAGCTTAAAACACGACACATCGACCCACCTCATGCCGATCTGCGACGTACTTGTATAGATTCGTCAAACGTCGATCGTTTCGAGTGGTAGGCAATCCGGCCGTCAATGGTGATTCATGGCCTCACAGATATAAACAACAATAACTCCGCTTCTATTCGTCGTATGCGAATCTGCGACATAGCAATTTGTAGCTAAAAACACGCCCCAACGAACCACCTTATACCGATCTGCGACGAACTTTCGTCGTTTTGTCAAACATCGATCGTTTCGAGTGGTAGGCAATCCGGCCGTCAATGGTGATTCATGGCCTCACAGATATAAACAACAATAACTCCGCTTCTTTTCGTCGTATGCGAATCTGCGACATAGCAATTTGTAGATTAAAACACGCCCCAACGAACCACCTAATACCGATCTGCGACGAACTCGCATAGTTTTGTCAAACATTGATCGTTTCGAGTGGAAAGCAATCCGGCCGTCAATGGTGATTCATAGCCTGACAGATATAAACAACTATAACTCCGCTTCTATTCGTCGAATGCAAATCTGCGACATAGCAATTTGTAGCTTAAAATACGTCACATCGACCAACCGTGTGCCGATCTGCGACGAACTTGCATAGTTTCGTCAAACATCGATCGTTTCGAGTGGTATGCAATCCGGCCGTCAATGGTGATTCATGGCCTCAGAGATATAAACAACAATAACTCCGCTTCTATTCATCGTATGCGAATCTGCGACATAGCAATTTGTAGCTTAAAACATGGCCCAACGAGCCACCTTATACCGATCTGCGACGAACTTGCATAGTTTCGTCAACCGTCGATCGTTTCGAGTGGTAGGCAATCCAGCCGCCAATGGTGATTCATGGCCTCACATATATAAACAACTATAACTCCGCTTCTATTCATCGAATGCAAATCTGCGACATAGCAATTTGTAGCTTAATACACGTCACATCGACCCACCTTGTGCCAATCTGCGACGTACTTTTATAGTTTAGACAAACATCGATCGTTTCGAGTGGAAAGCAATCCGGCCGTCAATGGTGATTCATGGCCTCACAGATATAAACAACAATAACTCCGCTTCTATTCATCGTATGCGAATCTGCAACATAGCAGTTTGTAGCTTAAAACACGCCCCAACGAACCACCTTATACCGATCTGCGACGAACTTGCATAGTTTCGTCGAACATCTATCGTTTCGAGTGGTAGGCAATCCGGCCGTCAATGGTGATTCATGGCCTGACAGATATAAACAACTATAACTCCGCTTCTATTCGTCGTATGCGAATCTGCGACCTAGCAATTTGTAGCTTAAAACACGCCCAACGAACCACCTTATACCGATCTGTGACGAACTTGCATAGTTTCGTCAAAAGTCGATCGTTTCGAGTGGTAGGCAATCCGGCCGTCAATGGTGATTCATGGCCTCACAGATATAAACAACAATAACTCCGCTTCTATTCGTCGTATGCGAATCTGCGACATAGCAATTTGTAGATTAAAACACGCTCCAACGAACCACCTTATACCGATCTGCGACGTACTCGCATAGTTTTGTCAAACATTGATCGTTTCGAGTGGAAAGCAATCCGGCCGTCAATGGTGATTCATGGCCTCACAGATATAAACAACTATAACTCCGCTTCTCTTCGTCGTATGCGAATCTGCGACCTAGCAATTTGTATCTTAAAACACGCCCCAACGAACCACCTTATACCAATCTGCGACGAACTTGCATAGTTTTGTCACACATCGATCGTTTCGAGTGGAAAGCAATCCGGCCGTCAATGGTGATTCATGGCCTGACAGATATAAACAACTATAACTCCGCTTCTATTCGTCGAATGCAAATCTGCGACATAGCAATTTGTAGCTTAAAATACGTCACATCGACCAACCTTGTGCCGATCTGCGACGAACTTGCATAGTTTCGTCAAACATCGATCGTTTCGAGTGGTATGCAATCCGGCCGTCAATGGTGATTCATGGCCTCAGAGATATAAACAACAATAACTCCGCTTCTATTCATCGTATGCGAATCTGCGACATAGCAATTTGTAGCTTAAAACATGGCCCAACGAGCCACCTTATACCGATCTGCGACGAACTTTCGTCGTTTTGTCAAACATCGATCGTTTCGAGTGGTAGGCAATCCGGCCGTCAATGGTGATTCATGGCCTCACAGATATAAACAACAATAACTCCGCTTCTTTTCGTCGTATGCGAATCTGCGACATAGCAATTTGTAGATTAAAACACGCCCCAACGAACCACCTTATTCCGATCTGCGACGAACTCGCATAGTTTTGTCAAACATTGATCGTTTCGAGTGGAAAGCAATCCGGCCGTCAATGGTGATTCATGGCCTCACAGATATAAACAACTATAACTCCGCTTCTATTCGTCGTATGCGAATCTGCGACCTAGCAATTTGTAGCTTAAAACACGCCCCAACGAACCACCTTATACCGATCTGCGACGAACTTGCATAGTTTTGTCACACATCGATCGTTTCGAGTGGTAGGCAATCCGGCCGTCAATGGTGATTCATGGCCTCACAGATATAAACAACAATAACTCCGCTTCTATTCATCGTATGCGAATCTGCAACATAGCAGTTTGTAGCTTAAAACACGCCCCAACGAACCACCTTATACCGATCTGCGACGAACTTGCATAGTTTCGTCAAACATCTATCGTTTCGAGTGGTAGGCAATCCGGCCGTCAATGGTGATTCATGGCCTGACAGATATAAACAACTATAACTCCGCTTCTATTCGTCGTATGCGAATCTGCGACCTAGCAATTTGTAGCTTAAAACACGCCCAACGAACCACCTTATACCGATCTGTGACGAACTTGCATAGTTTCGTCAAACGTCGATCGTTTCGAGTGGTAGGCAATCCGGCCGTCAATGGTGATTCATGGCCTCACAGATATAAACAACAATAACTCCGCTTCTTTTCGTCGTATGCGAATCTGCGACATAGCAATTTGTAGCTTAAAACATGGCCCAACGAGCCACCTTATACCGATCTGCGACGAACTTGCATAGTTTCGTCAAACGTCGATCGTTTCGAGTGGTAGGCAATCCGGCCGCCAATGGTGATTCATGGCCTCACATGTATAAACAACTATAACTCCGCTTCTATTCATCGAATGCAAATCTACGACATAGCAATTTGTAGCTTAAAACACGTCACATCGACCCACCTTGTGCCAATCTGCGACGTACTTTTATAGTTTAGACAAACATCGATCGTTTCGAGTGGTAGGCAATCCGGCCGTCAATGGTGATTCATGGCCTCACAGATATAAACAACAATAACTCCGCTTCTATTCATCGTATGCGAATCTGCAACATAGCAGTTTGTAGCTTAAAACACGCCCCAACGAACCACCTTATACCGATCTGCGACGAACTTGCATAGTTTCGTCAAACATCTATCGTTTCGAGTGGAAGGCAATCCGGCCGTCAATGGTGATTCATGGCCTGACAGATATAAACAACTATAACTCCGCTTCTATTCGTCGTATGCTAATCTGCGACCTAGCAATTTGTAGCTTAAAACACGTCACATCGACCCACCTCATGCCGATCTGCGGCGTACTTGTATAGATTCGTCAAACGTCGATCGTTTCGAGTGGTAGGCAATCCGGCCGTCAATGGTGATTCATGGCCTCACAGATATAAACAACAATAACTCCCCTTCTATTCGTCGTATGCGAATCTGCGACATAGCAATTTGTAGCTAAAAACACGCCCCAACGAACCACCTTATACCGATCTGCGACGAACTTTCGTCGTTTTGTCAAACATCGATCGTTTCGAGTGGTAGGCAATCCGGCCGTCAATGGTGATTCATGGCCTCACAGATATAAACAACAATAACTCCGCTTCTTTAGGTCGTATGCGAATCTGCGACATAGCAATTTGTAGCTTAAAACACGCCCAACGAACCACCTTATACCGATCTGTGACGAACTTGCATAGTTTCGTCAAACGTCGATCGTTTCGAGTGGTAGGCAATCCGGCCGTCAATGGTGATTCATGGCCTCACAGATATAAACAACTATAACTCCGCTTCTATTCGTCGAATGCAAATCTGCGACATAGCAATTTGTAACTTAAAATACGTCACATCGACCAACCTTGTGCCGATCTGCGACGAACTTGCATAGTTTCGTCAAACATCGATCGTTTCGAGTGGTAAGCAATCCGGCCGTCAATGGTGATTCATGGCCTCACAGACATAAACAACAATAACTCAGCTTCTATTCGTCGAATGCAAATTTGCGACATAGCGATTTGTAGCTTAAAACACGACACATCGACCCACCTCATGCCGATCTGCGACGTACTTGTATAGATTCGTCAAACGTCGATCGTTTCGAGTGGTAGGCAATCCGGCCGTCAATGGTGATTCATGGCCTCACAGATATAAACAACAATAACTCCGCTTCTATTCGTCGTATGCGAATCTGCGACATAGCAATTTGTAGCTAAAAACACGCCCCAACGAACCACCTTATACCGATCTGCGACGAACTTTCGTCGTTTTGTCAAACATCGATCGTTTCGAGTGGTAGGCAATCCGGCCGTCAATGGTGATTCATGGCCTCACAGATATAAACAACAATAACTCCGCTTCTTTTCGTCGTATGCGAATCTGCGACATAGCAATTTGTAGATTAAAACACGCCCCAACGAACCACCTAATACCGATCTGCGACGAACTCGCATAGTTTTGTCAAACATTGATCGTTTCGAGTGGAAAGCAATCCGGCCGTCAATGGTGATTCATAGCCTGACAGATATAAACAACTATAACTCCGCTTCTATTCGTCGAATGCAAATCTGCGACATAGCAATTTGTAGCTTAAAATACGTCACATCGACCAACCTTGTGCCGATCTGCGACGAACTTGCATAGTTTCGTCAAACATCGATCGTTTCGAGTGGTATGCAATCCGGCCGTCAATGGTGATTCATGGCCTCAGAGATATAAACAACAATAACTCCGCTTCTATTCATCGTATGCGAATCTGCGACATAGCAATTTGTAGCTTAAAACATGGCCCAACGAGCCACCTTATACCGATCAGCGACGAACTTGCATAGTTTCGTCAACCGTCGATCGTTTCGAGTGGTAGGCAATCCAGCCGCCAATGGTGATTCATGGCCTCACATATATAAACAACTATAACTCCGCTTCTATTCATCGAATGCAAATCTGCGACATAGCAATTTGTAGCTTAAAACACGTCACATCGACCCACCTTGTGCCAATCTGCGACGTACTTTTATAGTTTAGACAAACATCGATCGTTTCGAGTGGAAAGCAATCCGGCCGTCAATGGTGATTCATGGCCTCACAGATATAAACAACAATAACTCCGCTTCTATTCATCGTATGCGAATCTGCAACATAGCAGTTTGTAGCTTAAAACACGCCCCGACGAACCACCTTATACCGATCTGCGACGAACTTGCATAGTTTCGTCAAACATCTATCTTTTCGAGTGGTAGGCAATCCGGCCGTCAATGGTGATTCATGGCCTGACAGATATAAACAACTATAACTCCGCTTCTATTCGTCGTATGCGAATCTGCGACCTAGCAATTTGTAGCTTAAAACACGCCCAACGAACCACCTTATACCGATCTGTGACGAACTTGCATAGTTTCGTCAAAAGTCGATCGTTTCGAGTGGTAGGCAATCCGGCCGTCAATGGTGATTCATGGCCTCACAGATATAAACAACAATAACTCCGCTTCTATTCGTCGTATGCGAATCTGCGACATAGCAATTTGTAGATTAAAACACGCCCCAACGAACCACCTTATACCGATCTGCGACGTACTCGCATAGTTTTGTCAAACATTGATCGTTTCGAGTGGAAAGCAATCCGGCCGTCAATGGTGATTCATGGCCTCACAGATATAAACAACTATAACTCCGCTTCTATTCGTCGTATGCGAATCTGCGACCTAGCAATTTGTATCTTAAAACACGCCCCAACGAACCACCTTATACCAATCTGCGACGAACTTGCATAGTTTTGTCACACATCGATCGTTTCGAGTGGAAAGCAATCCGGCCGTCAATGGTGATTCATGGCCTGACAGATATAAACAACTATAACTCCGCTTCTATTCGTCGAATGCAAATCTGCGACATAGCAATTTGTAGCTTAAAATACGTCACATCGACCAACCTTGTGCCGATCTGCGACGAACTTGCATAGTTTCGTCAAACATCGATCGTTTCGAGTGGTATGCAATCCGGCCGTCAATGGTGATTCATGGCCTCAGAGATATAAACAACAATAACTCCGCTTCTATTCATCGTATGCGAATCTGCGACATAGCAATTTGTAGCTTAAAACATGGCCCAACGAGCCACCTTATACCGATCAGCGACGAACTTGCATAGTTTCGTCAACCGTCGATCGTTTCGAGTGGTAGGCAATCCAGCCGCCAATGGTGATTCATGGCCTCACATATATAAACAACTATAACTCCGCTTCTATTCATCGAATGCAAATCTGCGACATAGCAATTTGTAGCTTAAAACACGTCACATCGACCCACCTTGTGCCAATCTGCGACGTACTTTTATAGTTTAGACAAACATCGATCGTTTCGAGTGGAAAGCAATCCGGCCGTCAATGGTGATTCATGGCCTCACAGATATAAACAACAATAACTCCGCTTCTATTCATCGTATGCGAATCTGCAACATAGCAGTTTGTAGCTTAAAACACGCCCCGACGGACCACCTTATACCGATCTGCGACGAACTTGCATAGTTTCGTCAAACATCTATCGTTTCGAGTGGTAGGCAATCCGGCCGTCAATGGTGATTCATGGCCTGACAGATATAAACAACTATAACTCCGCTTCTATTCGTCGTATGCGAATCTGCGACCTAGCAATTTGTAGCTTAAAACACGCCCAACGAACCACCTTATACCGATCTGTGACGAACTTGCATAGTTTCGTCAAAAGTCGATCGTTTCGAGTGGTAGGCAATCCGGCCGTCAATGGTGATTCATGGCCTCACAGATATAAACAACAATAACTCCGCTTCTATTCGTCGTATGCGAATCTGCGACATAGCAATTTGTAGATTAAAACACGCCCCAACGAACCACCTTATACCGATCTGCGACGAACTTTCGTCGTTTTGTCAAACATCGATCGTTTCGAGTGGTAGGCAATCCGGCCGTCAATGGTGATTCATGGCCTCACAGATATAAACAACAATAACTCCGCTTCTTTTCGTCGTATGCGAATCTGCGACATAGCAATTTGTAGATTAAAACACGCTCCAACGAACCACCTTATACCGATCTGCGACGTACTCGCATAGTTTTGTCAAACATTGATCGTTTCGAGTGGAAAGCAATCCGGCCGTCAATGGTGATTCATGGCCTCACAGATATAAACAACTATAACTCCGCTTCTATTCGTCGTATGCGAATCTGCGACCTAGCAATTTGTATCTTAAAACACGCCCCAACGAACCACCTTATACCAATCTGCGACGAACTTGCATAGTTTTGTCACACATCGATCGTTTCGAGTGGAAAGCAATCCGGCCGTCAATGGTGATTCATGGCCTGACAGATATAAACAACTATAACTCCGCTTCTATTCGTCGAATGCAAATCTGCGACATAGCAATTTGTAGCTTAAAATACGTCACATCGACCAACCTTGTGCCGATCTGCGACGAACTTGCATAGTTTCGTCAAACATCGATCGTTTCGAGTGGTATGCAATCCGGCCGTCAATGGTGATTCATGGCCTCAGAGATATAAACAACAATAACTCCGCTTCTATTCATCGTATGCGAATCTGCGACATAGCAATTTGTAGCTTAAAACATGGCCCAACGAGCCACCTTATACCGATCTGCGACGAACTTGCATAGTTTCGTCAAACGTCGATCGTTTCGAGTGGTAGGCAATCCGGCCGCCAATGGTGATTCATGGCCTCACATATATAAACAACTATAACTCCGCTTCTATTCATCGAATGCAAATCTGCGACTTAGCAATTTGTAGCTTAAAACACGTCACATCGACCCACCTTGTGCCAATCTGCGACGTACTTTTATAGTTTAGACAAACATCGATCGTTTCGAGTGGTAGGCAATCCGGCCGTCAATGGTGATTCATGGCCTCACAGATATAAACAACAATAACTCCGCTTCTATTCATCGTATGCAAATCTGCAACATAGCAGTTTGTAGCTTAAAACACGCCCCAACGAACCACCTTATACCGATCTGCGACGAACTTGCATAGTTTCGTCAAACATCGATCGTTTCGAGTGGTAGGCAATCCGGCCGTCAATGGTGATTCATGGCCTGACAGATATAAACAACTATAACTCCGCTTCTATTCGTCGTATGCGAATCTGCGACCTAGCAATTTGTAGCTTAAAACACGCCCAACGAACCACCTTATACCGATCTGTGACGAACTTGGATAGTTTCGTCAAAAGTCGATCGTTTCGAGTGGTAGGCAATCCGGCCGTCAATGGTGATTCATGGCCTCACAGATATAAACAACAATAACTCCGCTTCTATTCGTCGTATGCGAATCTGCGACATAGCAATTTGTAGCTTAAAACATGGCCCAACGAGCCACCTTATACCGATCTGCGACGAACTTGCATAGTTTCGACAACCGTCGATCGTTTCGAGTGGTAGGCAATCCAGCCGCCAATGGTGATTCATGGCCTCACATATATAAACAACTATAACTCCGCTTCTATTCATCGAATGCAAATCTGCGACATAGCAATTTGTAGCTTAAAACACGTCACATCGACCCACCTTGTGCCAATCTGCGACGTACTTTTATAGTTTAGACAAACATCGATCGTTTCGAGTGGAAAGCAATCCGGCCGTCAATGGTGATTCATGGCCTCACAGATATAAACAACAATAACTCCGCTTCTATTCATCGTATGCGAATCTGCAACATAGCAGTTTGTAGCTTAAAACACGCCCCGACGGACCACCTTATACCGATCTGCGACGAACTTGCATAGTTTCGTCAAACATCTATCGTTTCGAGTGGTAGGCAATCCGGCCGTCAATGGTGATTCATGGCCTCACAGATATAAACAACTATAACTCCGCTTCTATTCGTCGTATGCGAATCTGCGACCTAGCAATTTGTAGCTTAAAACACGCCCAACGAACCACCTTATACCGATCTGTGACGAACTTGCATAGTTTCGTCAAAAGTCGATCGTTTCGAGTGGTAGGCAATCCGGCCGTCAATGGTGATTCATGGCCTCACAGATATAAACAACAATAACTCCGCTTCTATTCGTCGTATGCGAATCTGCGACATAGCAATTTGTAGATTAAAACACGCCCCAACGAACCACCTTATACCGATCTGCGACGAACTTTCGTCGTTTTGTCAAACATCGATCGTTTCGAGTGGTAGGCAATCCGGCCGTCAATGGTGATTCATGGCCTCACAGATATAAACAACAATAACTCCGCTTCTTTTCGTCGTATGCGAATCTGCGACATAGCAATTTGTAGATTAAAACACGCTCCAACGAACCACCTTATACCGATCTGCGACGTACTCGCATAGTTTTGTCAAACATTGATCGTTTCGAGTGGAAAGCAATCCGGCCGTCAATGGTGATTCATGGCCTCACAGATATAAACAACTATAACTCCGCTTCTATTCGTCGTATGCGAATCTGCGACCTAGCAATTTGTATCTTAAAACACGCCCCAACGAACCACCTTATACCAATCTGCGACGAACTTGCATAGTTTTGTCACACATCGATCGTTTCGAGTGGAAAGCAATCCGGCCGTCAATGGTGATTCATGGCCTGACAGATATAAACAACTATAACTCCGCTTCTATTCGTCGAATGCAAATCTGCGACATAGCAATTTGTAGCTTAAAATACGTCACATCGACCAACCTTGTGCCGATCTGCGACGAACTTGCATAGTTTCGTCAAACATCGATCGTTTCGAGTGGTATGCAATCCGGCCGTCAATGGTGATTCATGGCCTCAGAGATATAAACAACAATAACTCCGCTTCTATTCATCGTATGCGAATCTGCGACATAGCAATTTGTAGCTTAAAACATGGCCCAACGAGCCACCTTATACCAATCTGCGACGAACTTGCATAGTTTCGTCAAACGTCGATCGTTTCGAGTGGTAGGCAATCCGGCCGCCAATGGTGATTCATGGCCTCACATATATAAACAACTATAACTCCGCTTCTATTCATCGAATGCAAATCTGCGACATAGCAATTTGTAGCTTAAAACACGTCACATCGACCCACCTTGTGCCAATCTGCGACGTACTTTTATAGTTTAGACAAACATCGATCGTTTCGAGTGGTAGGCAATCCGGCCGTCAATGGTGATTCATGGCCTCACAGATATAAACAACAATAACTCCGCTTCTATTCGTCGTATGCGAATCTGCGACATAGCAATTTGTAGCTTAAAACATGGCCCAACGAGCCACCTTATACCGATCTGCGACGAACTTGCATAGTTTCGTCAACCGTCGATCGTTTCGAGTGGTAGGCAATCCAGCCGCCAATGGTGATTCATGGCCTCACATATATAAACAACTATAACTCCGCTTCTATTCATCGAATGCAAATCTGCGACATAGCAATTTGTAGCTTAAAACACGTCACATCGACCCACCTTGTGCCAATCTGCGACGTACTTTTATAGTTTAGACAAACATCGATCGTTTCGAGTGGAAAGCAATCCGGCCGTCAATGGTGATTCATGGCCTCACAGATATAAACAACAATAACTCCGCTTCTATTCATCGTATGCGAATCTGCAACATAGCAGTTTGTAGCTTAAAACACGCCCCGACGAACCACCTTATACCGATCTGCGACGAACTTGCATAGTTTCGTCAAACATCTATCTTTTCGAGTGGTAGGCAATCCGGCCGTCAATGGTGATTCATGGCCTGACAGATATAAACAACTATAACTCCGCTTCTATTCGTCGTATGCGAATCTGCGACCTAGCAATTTGTAGCTTAAAACACGCCCAACGAACCACCTTATACCGATCTGTGACAAACTTGCATAGTTTCGTCAAAAGTCGATCGTTTCGAGTGGTAGGCAATCCGGCCGTCAATGGTGATTCATGGCCTCACAGATATAAACAACAAAAACTCCGCTTCTATTCGTCGTATGCGAATCTGCGACATAGCAATTTGTAGATTAAAACACGCCCCAACGAACCACCTTATACCGATCTGCGACGTACTCGCATAGTTTTGTCAAACATTGATCGTTTCGAGTGGAAAGCAATCCGGCCGTCAATGGTGATTCATGGCCTCACAGATATAAACAACTATAACTCCGCTTCTATTCGTCGTATGCGAATCTGCGACCTAGCAATTTGTATCTTAAAACACGCCCCAACGAACCACCTTATACCAATCTGCGACGAACTTGCATAGTTTTGTCACACATCGATCGTTTCGAGTGGAAAGCAATCCGGCCGTCAATGGTGATTCATGGCCTGACAGATATAAACAACTATAACTCCGCTTCTATTCGTCGAATGCAAATCTGCGACATAGCAATTTGTAGCTTAAAATACGTCACATCGACCAACCTTGTGCCGATCTGCGACGAACTTGCATAGTTTCGTCAAACATCGATCGTTTCGAGTGGTATGCAATCCGGCCGTCAATGGTGATTCATGGCCTCAGAGATATAAACAACAATAACTCCGCTTCTATTCATCGTATGCGAATCTGCGACATAGCAATTTGTAGCTTAAAACATGGCCCAACGAGCCACCTTATACCGATCTGCGACGAACTTGCATAGTTTCGTCAACCGTCGATCGTTTCGAGTGGTAGGCAATCCAGCCGCCAATGGTGATTCATGGCCTCACATATATAAACAACTATAACTCCGCTTCTATTCATCGAATGCAAATCTGCGACATAGCAATTTGTAGCTTAAAACACGTCACATCGACCCACCTTGTGCCAATCTGCGACGTAGTTTTATAGTTTAGACAAACATCGATCGTTTCGAGTGGTAGGCAATCCGGCCGTCAATGGTGATTCATGGCCTCAGAGATATAAACAACAATAACTCCGCTTCTATTCATCGTATGCGAATCTGCGACATAGCAATTTGTAGCTTAAAACATGGCCCAACGAGCCACCTTATACCGATCTGCGACGAACTTGCATAGTTTCGTCAACCGTCGATCGTTTCGAGTGGTAGGCAATCCAGCCGCCAATGGTGATTCATGGCCTCACATATATAAACAACTATAACTCCGCTTCTATTCATCGAATGCAAATCTGCGACATAGCAATTTGTAGCTTAAAACACGTCACATCGACCCACCTTGTGCCAATCTGCGACGTACTTTTATAGTTTAGACAAACATCGATCGTTTCGAGTGGAAAGCAATCCGGCCGTCAATGGTGATTCATGGCCTCACAGATATAAACAACAATAACTCCGCTTCTATTCATCGTATGCGAATCTGCAACATAGCAGTTTGTAGCTTAAAACACGCCCCGACGGACCACCTTATACCGATCTGCGACGAACTTGCATAGTTTCGTCAAACATCTATCGTTTCGAGTGGTAGGCAATCCGGCCGTCAATGGTGATTCATGGCCTGACAGATATAAACAACTATAACTCCGCTTCTATTCGTCGTATGCGAATCTGCGACCTAGCAATTTGTAGCTTAAAACACGCCCAACGAACCACCTTATACCGATCTGTGACGAACTTGCATAGTTTCGTCAAAAGTCGATCGTTTCGAGTGGTAGGCAATCCGGCCGTCAATGGTGATTCATGGCCTCACAGATATAAACAACAATAACTCCGCTTCTTTTCGTCGTATGCGAATCTGCGACATAGCAATTTGTAGATTAAAACACGCTCCAACGAACCACCTTATACCGATCTGCGACGTACTCGCATAGTTTTGTCAAACATTGATCGTTTCGAGTGGAAAGCAATCCGGCCGTCAATGGTGATTCATGGCCTCACAGATATAAACAACTATAACTCCGCTTCTATTCGTCGTATGCGAATCTGCGACCTAGCAATTTGTATCTTAAAACACGCCCCAACGAACCACCTTATACCAATCTGCGACGAACTTGCATAGTTTTGTCACACATCGATCGTTTCGAGTGGAAAGCAATCCGGCCGTCAATGGTGATTCATGTCCTGACAGATATAAACAACTATAACTCCGCTTCTATTCGTCGAATGCAAATCTGCGACATAGCAATTTGTAGCTTAAAATACGTCACATCGACCAACCTTGTGCCGATCTGCGACGAACTTGCATAGTTTCGTCAAACATCGATCGTTTCGAGTGGTATGCAACCCGCCGTCAATGGTGATTCATGGCCTCAGAGATATAAACAACAATAACTCCGCTTCTATTCATCGTATGCGAATCTGCGACATAGCAATTTGTAGCTTAAAACATGGCCCAACGAGCCACCTTATAGCGATCTGCGACGAACTTGCATAGTTTCGTCAAACGTCGATCGTTTCGAGTGGTAGGCAATCCGGCCGCCAATGGTGATTCATGGCCTCACATATATAAACAACTATAACTCCGCTTCTATTCATCGAATGCAAATCTGCGACATAGCAATTTGTAGCTTAAAACACGTCACATCGACCCACCTTGTGCCAATCTGCGACGTACTTTTATAGTTTAGACAAACATCGATCGTTTCGAGTGGTAGGCAATCCGGCCGTCAATGGTGATTCATGGCCTCACAGATATAAACAACAATAACTCCGCTTCTATTCGTCGTATGCGAATCTGCGACATAGCAATTTGTAGCTTAAAACATGGCCCAACGAGCCACCTTATACCGATCTGCGACGAACTTGCATAGTTTCGTCAACCGTCGATCGTTTCGAGTGGTAGGCAATCCAGCCGCCAATGGTGATTCATGGCCTCACATATATAAACAACTATAACTCCGCTTCTATTCATCGAATGCAAATCTGCGACATAGCAATTTGTAGCTTAAAACACGTCACATCGACCCACCTTGTGCCAATCTGCGACGTACTTTTATAGTTTAGACAAACATCGATCGTTTCGAGTGGAAACCAATCCGGCCGTCAATGGTGATTCATGGCCTCACAGATATAAACAACAATAACTCCGCTTCTATTCATCGTATGCGAATCTGCAACATAGCAGTTTGTAGCTTAAAACACGCCCCGACGAACCACCTTATACCGATCTGCGACGAACTTGCATAGTTTCGTCAAACATCTATCTTTTCGAGTGGTAGGCAATCCGGCCGTCAATGGTGATTCATGGCCTGACAGATATAAACAACTATAACTCCGCTTCTATTCGTCGTATGCGAATCTGCGACCTAGCAATTTGTAGCTTAAAACACGCCCAACGAACCACCTTATACCGATCTGTGACAAACTTGCATAGTTTCGTCAAAAGTCGATCGTTTCGAGTGGTAGGCAATCCGGCCGTCAATGGTGATTCATGGCCTCACAGATATAAACAACAATAACTCCGCTTCTATTCGTCGTATGCGAATCTGCGACATAGCAATTTGTAGATTAAAACACGCCCCAACGAACCACCTTATACCGATCTGCGACGTACTCGCATAGTTTTGTCAAACATTGATCGTTTCGAGTGGAAAGCAATCCGGCCGTCAATGGTGATTCATGGCCTCACAGATATAAACAACTATAACTCCGCTTCTATTCGTCGTATGCGAATCTGCGACCTAGCAATTTGTATCTTAAAACACGCCCCAACGAACCACCTTATACCAATCTGCGACGAACTTGCATAGTTTTGTCACACATCGATCGTTTCGAGTGGAAAGCAATCCGGCCGTCAATGGTGATTCATGGCCTGACAGATATAAACAACTATAACTCCGCTTCTATTCGTCGAATGCAAATCTGCGACATAGCAATTTGTAGCTTAAAATACGTCACATTGACCAACCTTGTGCCGATCTGCGACGAACTTGCATAGTTTCGTCAAACATCGATCGTTTCGAGTGGTATGCAATCCGGCCGTCAATGGTGATTCATGGCCTCAGAGATATAAACAACAATAACTCCGCTTCTATTCATCGTATGCGAATCTGCGACATAGCAATTTGTAGCTTAAAACATGGCCCAACGAGCCACCTTATACCGATCTGCGACGAACTTGCATAGTTTCGTCAACCGTCGATCGTTTCGAGTGGTAGGCAATCCAGCCGCCAATGGTGATTCATGGCCTCACATATATAAACAACTATAACTCCGCTTCTATTCATCGAATGCAAATCTGCGACATAGCAATTTGTAGCTTAAAACACGTCACATCGACCCACCTTGTGCCAATCTGCGACGTACTTTTATAGTTTAGACAAACATCGATCGTTTCGAGTGGAAAGCAATCCGGCCGTCAATGGTGATTCATGGCCTCACAGATATAAACAACAATAACTCCGCTTCTATTCATCGTATGCGAATCTGCAACATAGCAGTTTGTAGCTTAAAACACGCCCCGACGGACCACCTTATACCGATCTGCGACGAACTTGCATAGTTTCGTCAAACATCTATCGTTTCGAGTGGTAGGCAATCCGGCCGTCAATGGTGATTCATGGCCTGACAGATATAAACAACTATAACTCCGCTTCTATTCGTCGTATGCGAATCTGCGACCTAGCAATTTGTAGCTTAAAACACGCCCAACGAACCACCTTATACCGATCTGTGACGAACTTGCATAGTTTCGTCAAAAGTCGATCGTTTCGAGTGGTAGGCAATCCGGCCGTCAATGGTGATTCATGGCCTCACAGATATAAACAACAATAACTCCGCTTCTATTCGTCGTATGCGAATCTGCGACATAGCAATTTGTAGATTAAAACACGCCCCAACGAACCACCTTATACCGATCTGCGACGAACTTTCGTCGTTTTGTCAAACATCGATCGTTTCGAGTGGTAGGCAATCCGGCCGTCAATGGTGATTCATGGCCTCACAGATATAAACAACAATAACTCCGCTTCTTTTCGTCGTATGCGAATCTGCGACATAGCAATTTGTAGATTAAAACACGCTCCAACGAACCACCTTATACCGATCTGCGACGTACTCGCATAGTTTTGTCAAACATTGATCGTTTCGAGTGGAAAGCAATCCGGCCGTCAATGGTGATTCATGGCCTCACAGATATAAACAACTATAATTCCGCTTCTATTCGTCGTATGCGAATCTGCGACCTAGCAATTTGTATCTTAAAACACGCCCCAACGAACCACCTTATACCAATCTGCGACGAACTTGCATAGTTTTGTCACACATCGATCGTTTCGAGTGGAAAGCAATCCGGCCGTCAATGGTGATTCATGGCCTGACAGATATAAACAACTATAACTCCGCTTCTATTCGTCGAATGCAAATCTGCGACATAGCAATTTGTAGCTTAAAATACGTCACATCGACCAACCTTGTGCCGATCTGCGACGAACTTGCATAGTTTCGTCAAACATCGATCGTTTCGAGTGGTATGCAATCCGGCCGTCAATGGTGATTCATGGCCTCAGAGATATAAACAACAATAACTCCGCTTCTATTCATCGTATGCGAATCTGCGACATAGCAATTTGTAGCTTAAAACATGGCCCAACGAGCCACCTTATACCGATCTGCGACGAACTTGCATAGTTTCGTCAAACGTCGATCGTTTCGAGTGGTAGGCAATCCGGCCGCCAATGGTGATTCATGGCCTCACATATATAAACAACTATAACTCCGCTTCTATTCATCGAATGCAAATCTGCGACATAGCAATTTGTAGCTTAAAACACGTCACATCGACCCACCTTGTGCCAATCTGCGACGTACTTTTATAGTTTAGACAAACATCGATCGTTTCGAGTGGTAGGCAATCCGGCCGTCAATGGTGATTCATGGCCTCACAGATATAAACAACAATAACTCCGCTTCTATTCATCGTATGCGAATCTGCAACATAGCAGTTTGTAGCTTAAAACACGCCCCAACGAACCACCTTATACCGATCTGCGACGAACTTGCATAGTTTCGTCAAACATCGATCGTTTCGAGTGGTAGGCAATCCGGCCGTCAATGGTGATTCATGGCCTGACAGATATAAACAACTATAACTCCGCTTCTATTCGTCGTATGCGAATCTGCGACCTAGCAATTTGTAGCTTAAAACACGCCCAACGAACCACCTTATACCGATCTGTGACGAACTTGGATAGTTTCGTCAAAAGTCGATCGTTTCGAGTGGTAGGCAATCCGGCCGTCAATGGTGATTCATGGCCTCACAGATATAAACAACAATAACTCCGCTTCTATTCGTCGTATGCGAATCTGCGACATAGCAATTTGTAGCTTAAAACACGCCCTAACGAACCACCTTATACCGATCTGCGACGAACTTTCGTCGTTTTGTCAAACATCGATCGTTTCGAGTGGTAGGCAATCCGGCCGTCAATGGTGATTCATGGCCTCACAGATATAAACAACAATAACTCCGCTTGTTTTCGTCGTATGCGAATCTGCGACATAGCAATTTGTAGATTAAAACACGCTCCAACGAACCACCTTATACCGATCTGCGACGTACTCGCATAGTTTTGTCAATCATTGATCGTTTCGAGTGGAAAGCAATCCGGCCGTCAATGGTGATTCATGGCCTCACAGATATAAACAACTATAACACCGCTTCTATTCGTCGTATGCGAATCTGCGACCTAGCAATTTGTAGCTTAAAACACGCCCAACGAACCACCTTATACCGATCTGTGACGAACTTGCATAGTTTCGTCAAAAGTCGATCGTTTCGAGTGGTAGGCAATCCGGCCGTCAATGGTGATTCATGGCCTCACAGATATAAACAACAATAACTCCGCTTCTATTCGTCGTATGCGAATCTGCGACATAGCAATTTGTAGATTAAAACACGCCCCAACGAACCACCTTATACCGATCTGCGACGAACTTTCGTCGTTTTGTCAAACATCGATCGTTTCGAGTGGTAGGCAATCCGGCCGTCAATGGTGATTCATGGCCTCACAGATATAAACAACAATAACTCCGCTTCTTTTCGTCGTATGCGAATCTGCGACATAGCAATTTGTAGATTAAAACACGCTCCAACGAACCACCTTATACCGATCTGCGACGTACTCGCATAGTTTTGTCACACATTGATCGTTTCGAGTGGAAAGCAATCCGGCCGTCAATGGTGATTCATGGCCTCACAGATATAAACAACTATAACTCCGCTTCTATTCATCGTATGCGAATCTGCAACATAGCAGTTTGTAGCTTAAAACACGCCCCAACGAACCACCTTATACCGATCTGCGACGAACTTGCATAGTTTTGTCACACATCGATCGTTTCGAGTGGAAAGCAATCCGGCCGTCAATGGTGATTCATGGCCTGACAGATATAAACAACTATAACTCCGCTTCTATTCATCGAATGCAAATCTGCGACATAGCAATTTGTAGCTTAAAACACGTCACATCGACCCACCTTGTGCCAATCTGCGACGTACTTTTATAGTTTAGACAAACATCGATCGTTTCGAGTGGTAGGCAATCCGGCCGTCAATGGTGATTCATGGCCTCACAGATATAAACAACAATAACTCCGCTTCTATTCATCGTATGCGAATCTGCAACATAGCAGTTTGTAGCTTAAAACACGCCCCAACGAACCACCTTATACCGATCTGCGACGAACTTGCATAGTTTCGTCAAACATCTATCGTTTCGAGTGGTAGGCAATCCGGCCGTCAATGGTGATTCATCGCCTGACAGATATAAACAACTATAACTCCGCTTCTATTCGTCGTATGCGAATCTGCGACCTAGCAATTTGTAGCTTAAAACACGCCCAACGAACCACCTTATACCGATCTGTGACGAACTTGCATAGTTTCGTCAAACGTCGATCGTTTCGAGTGGTAGGCAATCCGGCCGTCAATGGTGATTCATGGCCTCACAGATATAAACAACAATAACTCCGCTTCTTTTCGTCGTATGCGAATCTGCGACATAGCAATTTGTAGCTTAAAACATGGCCCAACGAGCCACCTTATACCGATCTGCGACGAACTTGCATAGTTTCGCCAAACGTCGATCGTTTCGAGTGGTAGGCAATCCGGCCGCCAATGGTGATTCATGGCCTCACATGTATAGACAACTATAACTCCGCTTCTATTCATCGAATGCAAATCTGCGACATAGCAATTTGTAGCTTAAAACACGTCACATCGACCCACCTTGTGCCAATCTGCGACGTACTTTTATAGTATAGACAAACATCGATCGTTTCGAGTGGTAGGCAATCCGGCCGTCAATGGTGATTCATGGCCTCACAGATATAAACAACAATAACTCCGCTTCTATTCATCGTATGCGAATCTGCAACATAGCATTTTGTAGCTTAAAACACGCCCCAACGAACCACCTTATACCGATCTGCGACGAACTTGCATAGTTTCGTCAAACATCTATCGTTTCGAGTGGTAGGCAATCCGGCCGTCAATGGTGATTCATAGCCTGACAGATATAAACAACTATAACTCCGCTTCTATTCGTGGTATGCGAATCTGCGACCTAGCAATTTGTAGCTTAAAACACGTCACATCGACCCACCTCATGCCGATCTGCGACGTACTTGTATAGATTCGTCAAACGTCGATCGTTTCGAGTGGTAGGCAATCCGGCCGTCAATGGTGATTCAAGGCCTCACAGATATAAACAACAATAACTCCCCTTCTATTCGTCGTATGCGAATCTGCGACATAGCAATTTGTAGCTTAAAACACGCCCCAACGAACCACCTTATACCGATCTGCGACGAACTTTCGTCGTTTTGTCAAACATCGATCGTTTCGAGTGGTAGGCAATCCGGCCGTCAATGGTGATTCATGGCCTCACAGATATAAACAACAATAACTCCGCTTCTTTTCGTCGTATGCGAATCTGCGACATAGCAATTTGTAGCTTAAAACACGCCCCAACGAACCACCTTATACCGATCTGCGACGAACTTTCGTCGTTTTGTCAAACATCGATCGTTTCGAGTGGTAGGCAATCCGGCCGTCAATGGTGATTCATGGCCTCACAGATATAAACAACAATAACTCCGCTTCTATTCGTCGTATGCGAATCTGCGACATAGCAATTTGTAGCTTAAAACACGCCCCAACGAACCACCTTATACCGATCTGCGACGAACTTTCGTCGTTTTGTCAAACATCGATCGTTTCGAGTGGTAGGCAATCCGGCCGTCAATGGTGATTCATGGCCTCACAGATATAAACAACAATAACTCCGCTTCTTTTCGTCGTAGGCGAATCTGCGACATAGCAATTTGTAGATTAAAACACGCTCCAACGAACCACCTTATACCGATCTGCGACGAACTTGCATAGTTTCGTCAAACATCTATCTTTTCGAGTGGTAGGCAATCCGGCCGTCAATGGTGATTCATGGCCTGACAGATATAAACAACTATAACTCCGCTTCTATTCGTCGTATGCGAATCTGCGACCTAGCAATTTGTAGCTTAAAACACGCCCAACGAACCACCTTATACCGATCTGTGACGAACTTGCATAGTTTCGTCAAAAGTCGATCGTTTCGAGTGGTAGGCAATCCGGCCGTCAATGGTGATTCATGGCCTCACAGATATAAACAACAATAACTCCGCTTCTATTCGTCGTATGCGAATCTGCGACATAGCAATTTGTAGATTAAAACACGCCCCAACGAACCACCTTATACCGATCTGCGACGTACTCGCATAGTTTTGTCAAACATTGATCGTTTCGAGTGGAAAGCAATCCGGCGGTCAATGGTGATTCATGGCCTCACAGATATAAACAACTATAACTCCGCTTCTATTCGTCGTATGCGAATCTGCGACCTAGCAATTTGTATCTTAAAACACGCCCCAACGAACCACCTTATACCAATCTGCGACGAACTTGCATAGTTTTGTCACACATCGATCGTTTCGAGTGGAAAGCAATCCGGCCGTCAATGGTGATTCATGGCCTGACAGATATAAACAACTATAACTCCGCTTCTATTCGTCGAATGCAAATCTGCGACATAGCAATTTGTAGCTTAAAATACGTCACATCGACCAACCTTGTGCCGATCTGCGACGAACTTGCATAGTTTCGTCAAACATCGATCGTTTCGAGTGGTATGCAATCCGGCCGTCAATGGTGATTCATGGCCTCAGAGATATAAACAACAATAACTCCGCTTCTATTCATCGTATGCGAATCTGCGACATAGCAATTTGTAGCTTAAAACATGGCCCAACGAGCCACCTTATACCGATCTGCGACGAACTTGCATAGTTTCGTCAACCGTCGATCGTTTCGAGTGGTAGGCAATCCAGCCGCCAATGGTGATTCATGGCCTCACATATATAAACAACTATAACTCCGCTTCTATTCATCGAATGCAAATCTGCGACATAGCAATTTGTAGCTTAAAACACGTCACATCGACCCACCTTGTGCCAATCTGCGACGTACTTTTATAGTTTAGACAAACATCGATCGTTTCGAGTGGAAAGCAATCCGGCCGTCAATGGTGATTCATGGCGTCACAGATATAAACAACAATAACTCCGCTTCTATTCATCGTATGCGAATCTGCAACATAGCAGTTTGTAGCTTAAAACACGCCCCGACGGACCACCTTATACCGATCTGCGACGAACTTGCATAGTTTCGTCAAACATCTATCGTTTCGAGTGGTAGGCAATCCGGCCGTCAATGGTGATTCATGGCCTGACAGATATAAACAACTATAACTCCGCTTCTATTCGTCGTATGCGAATCTGCGACCTAGCAATTTGTAGCTTAAAACACGCCCAACGAACCACCTTATACCGATCTGTGACGAACTTGCATAGTTTCGTCAAAAGTCGATCGTTTCGAGTGGTAGGCAATCCGGCCGTCAATGGTGATTCATGGCCTCACAGATATAAACAACAATAACTCCGCTTCTATTCGTCGTATGCGAATCTGCGACATAGCAATTTGTAGCTTAAAACACGCCCTAACGAACCACCTTATACCGATCTGCGACGAACTTTCGTCGTTTTGTCAAACATCGATCGTTTCGAGTGGTAGGCAATCCGGCCGTCAATGGTGATTCATGGCCTCACAGATATAAACAACAATAACTCCGCTTGTTTTCGTCGTATGCGAGTCTGCGACATAGCAATTTGTAGATTAAAACACGCTCCAACGAACCACCTTATACTGATCTGCGACGTACTCGCATAGTTTTGTCAAACATTGATCGTTTCGAGTGGAAAGCAATCCGGCCGTCAATGGTGATTCATGGCCTCACAGATATAAACAACTATAACACCGCTTCTATTCGTCGTATGCGAATCTGCGACCTAGCAATTTGTAGCTTAAAACACGCCCAACGAACCACCTTATACCGATCTGTGACGAACTTGCATAGTTTCGTCAAAAGTCGATCGTTTCGAGTGGTAGGCAATCCGGCCGTCAATGGTGATTCATGGCCTCACAGATATAAACAACAATAACTCCGCTTCTATTCGTCGTATGCGAATCTGCGACATAGCAATTTGTAGATTAAAACACGCCCCAACGAACCACCTTATACCGATCTGCGACGAACTTTCGTCGTTTTGTCAAACATCGATCGTTTCGAGTGGTAGGCAATCCGGCCGTCAATGGTGATTCATGGCCTCACAGATATAAACAACAATAACTCCGCTTCTTTTCGTCGTATGCGAATCTGCGACATAGCAATTTGTAGATTAAAACACGCTCCAACGAACCACCTTATACCGATCTGCGACGTACTCGCATAGTTTTGTCAAACATTGATCGTTTCGAGTGGAAAGCAATCCGGCCGTCAATGGTGATTCATGGCCTCACAGATATAAACAACAATAACTCCGCTTCTATTCATCGTATGCGAATCTGCAACATAGCAGTTTGTAGCTTAAAACACGCCCCAACGAACCACCTTATACCGATCTGCGACGAACTTGCATAGTTTTGTCACACATCGATCGTTTCGAGTGGAAAGCAATCCGGCCGTCAATGGTGATTCATGGCCTGACAGATATAAACAACTATAACTCCGCTTCTATTCATCGAATGCAAATCTGCGACATAGCAATTTGTAGCTTAAAACACGTCACATCGACCCACCTTGTGCCAATCTGCGACGTACTTTTATAGTTTAGACAAACATCGATCGTTTCGAGTGGTAGGCAATCCGGCCGTCAATGGTGATTCATGGCCTCACAGATATAAACAACAATAACTCCGCTTCTATTCATCGTATGCGAATCTGCAACATAGCAGTTTGTAGCTTAAAACACGCCCCAACGAACCACCTTATACCGATCTGCGACGAACTTGCATAGTTTCGTCAAACATCTATCGTTTCGAGTGGTAGGCAATCCGGCCGTCAATGGTGATTCATCGCCTGACAGATATAAACAACTATAACTCCGCTTCTATTCGTCGTATGCGAATCTGCGACCTAGCAATTTGTAGCTTAAAACACGCCCAACGAACCACCTTATACCGATCTGTGACGAACTTGCATAGTTTCGTCAAACGTCGATCGTTTCGAGTGGTAGGCAATCCGGCCGTCAATGGTGATTCATGGCCTCACAGATATAAACAACAATAACTCCGCTTCTTTTCGTCGTATGCGAATCTGCGACATAGCAATTTGTAGCTTAAAACATGGCCCAACGAGCCACCTTATACCGATCTGCGACGAACTTGCATAGTTTCGCCAAACGTCGATCGTTTCGAGTGGTAGGCAATCCGGCCGCCAATGGTGATTCATGGCCTCACATGTATAGACAACTATAACTCCGCTTCTATTCATCGAATGCAAATCTGCGACATAGCAATTTGTAGCTTAAAACACGTCACATCGACCCACCTTGTGCCAATCTGCGACGTACTTTTATAGTATAGACAAACATCGATCGTTTCGAGTGGTAGGCAATCCGGCCGTCAATGGTGATTCATGGCCTCACAGATATAAACAACAATAACTCCGCTTCTATTCATCGTATGCGAATCTGCAACATAGCAGTTTGTAGCTTAAAACACGCCCCAACGAACCACCTTATACCGATCTGCGACGAACTTGCATAGTTTCGTCAAACATCTATCGTTTCGAGTGGTAGGCAATCCGGCCGTCAATGGTGATTCATAGCCTGACAGATATAAACAACTATAACTCCGCTTCTATTCGTGGTATGCGAATCTGCGACCTAGCAATTTGTAGCTTAAAACACGTCACATCGACCCACCTCATGCCGATCTGCGACGTACTTGTATAGATTCGTCAAACGTCGATCGTTTCGAGTGGTAGGCAATCCGGCCGTCAATGGTGATTCAAGGCCTCACAGATATAAACAACAATAACTCCCCTTCTATTCGTCGTATGCGAATCTGCGACATAGCAATTTGTAGCTTAAAACACGCCCCAACGAACCACCTTATACCGATCTGCGACGAACTTTCGTCGTTTTGTCAAACATCGATCGTTTCGAGTGGTAGGCAATCCGGCCGTCAATGGTGATTCATGGCCTCACAGATATAAACAACAATAACTCCGCTTCTTTTCGTCGTATGCGAATCTGCGACATAGCAATTTGTAGCTTAAAACACGCCCCAACGAACCACCTTATACCGATCTGCGACGAACTTTCGTCGTTTTGTCAAACATCGATCGTTTCGAGTGGTAGGCAATCCGGCCGTCAATGGTGATTCATGGCCTCACAGATATAAACAACAATAACTCCGCTTCTATTCGTCGTATGCGAATCTGCGACATAGCAATTTGTAGCTTAAAACACGCCCCAACGAACCACCTTATACCGATCTGCGACGAACTTTCGTCGTTTTGTCAAACATCGATCGTTTCGAGTGGTAGGCAATCCGGCCGTCAATGGTGATTCATGGCCTCACAGATATAAACAACAATAACTCCGCTTCTTTTCGTCGTAGGCGAATCTGCGACATAGCAATTTGTAGATTAAAACACGCTCCAACGAACCACCTTATACCGATCTGCGACGAACTTGCATAGTTTCG
The DNA here is from genome assembly GCA_914767735.1 of Anoplius nigerrimus. Classification (NCBI taxonomy): domain Eukaryota; kingdom Metazoa; phylum Arthropoda; class Insecta; order Hymenoptera; family Pompilidae; genus Anoplius; species Anoplius nigerrimus. The sequence continues at coordinate 418,932 of CAJZBX010001045.1, read as the reverse complement.
TCAAACATCTATCTTTTCGAGTGGTAGGCAATCCGGCCGTCAATGGTGATTCATGGCCTGACAGATATAAACAACTATAACTCCGCTTCTATTCGTCGTATGCGAATCTGCGACCTAGCAATTTGTAGCTTAAAACACGCCCAACGAACCACCTTATACCGATCTGTGACGAACTTGCATAGTTTCGTCAAAAGTCGATCGTTTCGAGTGGTAGGCAATCCGGCCGTCAATGGTGATTCATGGCCTCACAGATATAAACAACAATAACTCCGCTTCTATTCGTCGTATGCGAATCTGCGACATAGCAATTTGTAGATTAAAACACGCCCCAACGAACCACCTTATACCGATCTGCGACGTACTCGCATAGTTTTGTCAAACATTGATCGTTTCGAGTGGAAAGCAATCCGGCCGTCAATGGTGATTCATGGCCTCACAGATATAAACAACTATAACTCCGCTTCTATTCGTCGTATGCGAATCTGCGACCTAGCAATTTGTATCTTAAAACACGCCCCAACGAACCACCTTATACCAATCTGCGACGAACTTGCATAGTTTTGTCACACATCGATCGTTTCGAGTGGAAAGCAATCCGGCCGTCAATGGTGATTCATGGCCTGACAGATATAAACAACTATAACTCCGCTTCTATTCGTCGAATGCAAATCTGCGACATAGCAATTTGTAGCTTAAAATACGTCACATCGACCAACCTTGTGCCGATCTGCGACGAACTTGTATAGTTTCGTCAAACATCGATCGTTTCGAGTGGTATGCAATCCGGCCGTCAATGGTGATTCATGGCCTCAGAGATATAAACAACAATAACTCCGCTTCTATTCATCGTATGCGAATCTGCGACATAGCAATTTGTAGCTTAAAACATGGCCCAACGAGCCACCTTATACCGATCTGCGACGAACTTGCATAGTTTCGTCAACCGTCGATCGTTTCGAGTGGTAGGCAATCCAGCCGCCAATGGTGATTCATGGCCTCACATATATAAACAACTATAACTCCGCTTCTATTCATCGAATGCAAATCTGCGACATAGCAATTTGTAGCTTAAAACACGTCACATCGACCCACCTTGTGCCAATCTGCGACGTACTTTTATAGTTTAGACAAACATCGATCGTTTCGAGTGGAAAGCAATCCGGCCGTCAATGGTGATTCATGGCGTCACAGATATAAACAACAATAACTCCGCTTCTATTCATCGTATGCGAATCTGCAACATAGCAGTTTGTAGCTTAAAACACGCCCCGACGGACCACCTTATACCGATCTGCGACGAACTTGCATAGTTTCGTCAAACATCTATCGTTTCGAGTGGTAGGCAATCCGGCCGTCAATGGTGATTCATGGCCTGACAGATATAAACAACTATAACTCCGCTTCTATTCGTCGTATGCGAATCTGCGACCTAGCAATTTGTAGCTTAAAACACGCCCAACGAACCACCTTATACCGATCTGTGACGAACTTGCATAGTTTCGTCAAAAGTCGATCGTTTCGAGTGGTAGGCAATCCGGCCGTCAATGGTGATTCATGGCCTCACAGATATAAACAACAATAACTCCGCTTCTATTCGTCGTATGCGAATCTGCGACATAGCAATTTGTAGATTAAAACACGCCCCAACGAACCACCTTATACCGATCTGCGACGAACTTTCGTCGTTTTGTCAAACATCGATCGTTTCGAGTGGTAGGCAATCCGGCCGTCAATGGTGATTCATGGCCTCACAGATATAAACAACAATAACTCCGCTTCTATTCGTCGTATGCGAATCTGCGACATAGCAATTTGTAGATTAAAACACGCCCCAACGAACCACCTTATACCGATCTGCGACGTACTCGCATAGTTTTGTCAAACATTGATCGTTTCGAGTGGAAAGCAATCCGGCCGTCAATGGTGATTCATGGCCTCACAGATATAAACAACTATAACTCCGCTTCTATTCGTCGTATGCGAATCTGCGACCTAGCAATTTGTATCTTAAAACACGCCCCAACGAACCACCTTATACCAATCTGCGACGAACTTGCATAGTTTTGTCACACATCGATCGTTTCGAGTGGAAAGCAATCCGGCCGTCAATGGTGATTCATGGCCTGACAGATATAAACAACTATAACTCCGCTTCTATTCGTCGAATGCAAATCTGCGACATAGCAATTTGTAGCTTAAAATACGTCACATCGACCAACCTTGTGCCGATCTGCGACGAACTTGCATAGTTTCGTCAAACATCGATCGTTTCGAGTGGTATGCAATCCGGCCGTCAATGGTGATTCATGGCCTCAGAGATATAAACAACAATAACTCCGCTTCTATTCATCGTATGCGAATCTGCGACATAGCAATTTGTAGCTTAAAACATGGCCCAACGAGCCACCTTATACCGATCTGCGACGAACTTGCATAGTTTCGTCAACCGTCGATCGTTTCGAGTGGTAGGCAATCCAGCCGCCAATGGTGATTCATGGCCTCACATATATAAACAACTATAACTCCGCTTCTATTCATCGAATGCAAATCTGCGACATAGCAATTTGTAGCTTAAAACACGTCACATCGACCCACCTTGTGCCAATCTGCGACGTACTTTTATAGTTTAGACAAACATCGATCGTTTCGAGTGGAAAGCAATCCGGCCGTCAATGGTGATTCATGGCGTCACAGATATAAACAACAATAACTCCGCTTCTATTCATCGTATGCGAATCTGCAACATAGCAGTTTGTAGCTTAAAACACGCCCCGACGGACCACCTTATACCGATCTGCGACGAACTTGCATAGTTTCGTCAAACATCTATCGTTTCGAGTGGTAGGCAATCCGGCCGTCAATGGTGATTCATGGCCTGACAGATATAAACAACTATAACTCCGCTTCTATTCGTCGTATGCGAATCTGCGACCTAGCAATTTGTAGCTTAAAACACGCCCAACGAACCACCTTATACCGATCTGTGACGAACTTGCATAGTTTCGTCAAAAGTCGATCGTTTCGAGTGGTAGGCAATCCGGCCGTCAATGGTGATTCATGGCCTCACAGATATAAACAACAATAACTCCGCTTCTATTCGTCGTATGCGAATCTGCGACATAGCAATTTGTAGATTAAAACACGCCCCAACGAACCACCTTATACCGATCTGCGACGAACTTTCGTCGTTTTGTCAAACATCGATCGTTTCGAGTGGTAGGCAATCCGGCCGTCAATGGTGATTCATGGCCTCACAGATATAAACAACAATAACTCCGCTTCTTTTCGTCGTATGCGAATCTGCGACATAGCAATTTGTAGATTAAAACACGCTCCAACGAACCACCTTATACCGATCTGCGACGTACTCGCATAGTTTTGTCAAACATTGATCGTTTCGAGTGGAAAGCAATCCGGCCGTCAATGGTGATTCATGGCCTCACAGATATAAACAACTATAACTCCGCTTCTATTCGTCGTATGCGAATCTGCGACCTAGCAATTTGTATCTTAAAACACGCCCCAACGAACCACCTTATACCAATCTGCGACGAACTTGCATAGTTTTGTCACACATCGATCGTTTCGAGTGGAAAGCAATCCGGCCGTCAATGGTGATTCATGGCCTGACAGATATAAACAACTATAACTCCGCTTCTATTCGTCGAATGCAAATCTGCGACATAGCAATTTGTAGCTTAAAATACGTCACATCGACCAACCTTGTGCCGATCTGCGACGAACTTGCATAGTTTCGTCAAACATCGATCGTTTCGAGTGGTATGCAATCCGGCCGTCAATGGTGATTCATGGCCTCAGAGATATAAACAACAATAACTCCGCTTCTATTCATCGTATGCGAATCTGCGACATAGCAATTTGTAGCTTAAAACATGGCCCAACGAGCCACCTTATACCGATCTGCGGCGAACTTGCATAGTTTCGTCAAACGTCGATCGTTTCGAGTGGTAGGCAATCCGGCCGCCAATGGTGATTCATGGCCTCACATATATAAACAACTATAACTCCGCTTCTATTCATCGAATGCAAATCTGCGACATAGCAATTTGTAGCTTAAAACACGTCACATCGACCCACCTTGTGCCAATCTGCGACGTACTTTTATAGTTTAGACAAACATCGATCGTTTCGAGTGGTAGGCAATCCGGCCGTCAATGGTGATTCATGGCCTCACAGATATAAACAACAATAACTCCGCTTCTATTCATCGTATGCGAATCTGCAACATAGCAGTTTGTAGCTTAAAACACGCCCCAACGAACCACCTTATACCGATCTGCGACGAACTTGCATAGTTTCGTCAAACATCGATCGTTTCGAGTGGTAGGCAATCCGGCCGTCAATGGTGATTCATGGCCTGACAGATATAAACAACTATAACTCCGCTTCTATTCGTCGTATGCGAATCTGCGACCTAGCAATTTGTAGCTTAAAACACGCCCAACGAACCACCTTATACCGATCTGTGACGAACTTGGATAGTTTCGTCAAAAGTCGATCGTTTCGAGTGGTAGGCAATCCGGCCGTCAATGGTGATTCATGGCCTCACAGATATAAACAACAATAACTCCGCTTCTATTCGTCGTATGCGAATCTGCGACATAGCAATTTGTAGCTTAAAACACGCCCTAACGAACCACCTTATACCGATCTGCGACGAACTTTCGTCGTTTTGTCAAACATCGATCGTTTCGAGTGGTAGGCAATCCGGCCGTCAATGGTGATTCATGGCCTCACAGATATAAACAACAATAACTCCGCTTGTTTTCGTCGTATGCGAATCTGCGACATAGCAATTTGTAGATTAAAACACGCTCCAACGAACCACCTTATACCGATCTGCGACGTACTCGCATAGTTTTGTCAAACATTGATCGTTTCGAGTGGAAAGCAATCCGGCCGTCAATGGTGATTCATGGCCTCACAGATATAAACAACTATAACACCGCTTCTATTCGTCGTATGCGAATCTGCGACCTAGCAATTTGTAGCTTAAAACACGCCCAACGAACCACCTTATACCGACCTGTGACGAACTTGCATAGTTTCGTCAAAAGTCGATCGTTTCGAGTGGTAGGCAATCCGGCCGTCAATGGTGATTCATGGCCTCACAGATATAAACAACAATAACTCCGCTTCTATTCGTCGTATGCGAATCTGCGACATAGCAATTTGTAGATTAAAACACGCCCCAACGAACCACCTTATACCGATCTGCGACGAACTTTCGTCGTTTTGTCAAACATCGATCGTTTCGAGTGGTAGGCAATCCGGCCGTCAATGGTGATTCATGGCCTCACAGATATAAACAACAATAACTCCGCTTCTTTTCGTCGTATGCGAATCTGCGACATAGCAATTTGTAGATTAAAACACGCTCCAACGAACCACCTTATACCGATCTGCGACGTACTCGCATAGTTTTGTCAAACATTGATCGTTTCGAGTGGAAAGCAATCCGGCCGTCAATGGTGATTCATGGCCTCACAGATATAAACAACTATAACTCCGCTTCTATTCATCGTATGCGAATCTGCAACATAGCAGTTTGTAGCTTATAACACGCCCCAACGAACCACCTTATACCGATCTGCGACGAACTTGCATAGTTTTGTCACACATCGATCGTTTCGAGTGGAAAGCAATCCGGCCGTCAATGGTGATTCATGGCCTGACAGATATAAACAACTATAACTCCGCTTCTATTCATCGAATGCAAATCTGCGACATAGCAATTTGTAGCTTAAAACACGTCACATCGACCCACCTTGTGCCAATCTGCGACGTACTTTTATAGTTTAGACAAACATCGATCGTTTCGAGTGGTAGGCAATCCGGCCGTCAATGGTGATTCATGGCCTCACAGATATAAACAACAATAACTCCGCTTCTATTCATCGTATGCGAATCTGCAACATAGCAGTTTGTAGCTTAAAACACGCCCCAACGAACCACCTTATACCGATCTGCGACGAACTTGCATAGTTTCGTCAAACATCTATCGTTTCGAGTGGTAGGCAATCCGGCCGTCAATGGTGATTCATCGCCTGACAGATATAAACAACTATAACTCCGCTTCTATTCGTCGTATGCGAATCTGCGACCTAGCAATTTGTAGCTTAAAACACGCCCAACGAACCACCTTATACCGATCTGTGACGAACTTGCATAGTTTCGTCAAACGTCGATCGTTTCGAGTGGTAGGCAATCCGGCCGTCAATGGTGATTCATGGCCTCACAGATATAAACAACAATAACTCCGCTTCTTTTCGTCGTATGCGAATCTGCGACATAGCAATTTGTAGCTTAAAACATGGCCCAACGAGCCACCTTATACCGATCTGCGACGAACTTGCATAGTTTCGTCAAACGTCGATCGTTTCGAGTGGTAGGCAATCCGGCCGCCAATGGTGATTCATGGCCTCACATGTATAAACAACTATAACTCCGCTTCTATTCATCGAATGCAAATCTGCGACATAGCAATTTGTAGCTTAAAACACGTCACATCGACCCACCTTGTGCCAATCTGCGACGTACTTTTATAGTTTAGACAAACATCGATCGTTTCGAGTGGTAGGCAATCCGGCCGTCAATGGTGATTCATGGCCTCACAGATATAAACAACAATAACTCCGCTTCTATTCATCGTATGCGAATCTGCAACATAGCAGTTTGTAGCTTAAAACACGCCCCAACGAACCACCTTATACCGATCTGCGACGAACTTGCATAGTTTCGTCAAACATCTATCGTTTCCAGTGGTAGGCAATCCGGCCGTCAATGGTGATTCATGGCCTGACAGATATAAACAACTATAACTCCGCTTCTATTCGTGGTATGCGAATCTGCGACCTAGCAATTTGTAGCTTAAAACACGTCACATCGACCCACCTCATGCCGATCTGCGACGTACTTGTATAGATTCGTCAAACGTCGATCGTTTCGAGTGGTAGGCAATCCGGCCGTCAATGGTGATTCAAGGCCTCACAGATATAAACAACAATAACTCCCCTTCTATTCGTCGTATGCGAATCTGCGACATAGCAATTTGTAGCTTAAAACACGCCCCAACGAACCACCTTATACCGATCTGCGACGAACTTTCGTCGTTTTGTCAAACATCGATCGTTTCGAGTGGTAGGCAATCCGGCCGTCAATGGTGATTCATGGCCTCACAGATATAAACAACAATAACTCCGCTTCTTTTCGTCGTATGCGAATCTGCGACATAGCAATTTGTAGCTTAAAACACGCCCCAACGAACCACCTTATACCGATCTGCGACGAACTTTCGTCGTTTTGTCAAACATCGATCGTTTCGAGTGGTAGGCAATCCGGCCGTCAATGGTGATTCATGGCCTCACAGTTATAAACAACAATAACTCCGCTTCTATTCGTCGTATGCGAATCTGCGACATAGCAATTTGTAGCTTAAAACACGCCCCAACGAACCACCTTATACCGATCTGCGACGAACTTTCGTCGTTTTGTCAAACATCGATCGTTTCGAGTGGTAGGCAATCCGGCCGTCAATGGTGATTCATGGCCTCACAGATATAAACAACAATAACTCCGCTTCTTTTCGTCGTAGGCGAATCTGCGACATAGCAATTTGTAGATTAAAACACGCTCCAACGAACCACCTTATACCGATCTGCGACGTACTCGCATAGTTTGGTCAAATATTGATCGTTTCGAGTGGAAAGCAATCCGGCCGTCAATGGTGATTCATGGCCTCACAGATATAAACAACTATAATTCCGCTTCTATTCGTCGTATGCGAATCTGCGACCTAGCAATTTGTATCTTAAAACACGCCCCAACGAACCACCTTATACCAATCTGCGACGAACTTGCATAGTTTTGTCACACATCGATCGTTTCGAGTGGAAAGCAATCCGGCCGTCAATGGTGATTCATGGGCTGACAGATATAAACAACTATAACTCCGCTTCTATTCGTCGAATGCAAATCTGCGACATAGCAATTTGTAGCTTAAAATACGTCACATCGACCAACCTTGTGCCGATCTGCGACGAACTTGCATAGTTTCGTCAAACATCGATCGTTTCGAGTGGTATGCAATCCGGCCGTCAATGGTGATTCATGGCCTCAGAGATATAAACAACAATAACTCCGCTTCTATTCATCGTATGCGAATCTGCGACATAGCAATTTGTAGCTTAAAACATGGCCCAACGAGCCACCTTATACCGATCTGCGACGAACTTGCATAGTTTCGTCAAACGTAGATCGTTTCGAGTGGTAGGCAATCCGGCCGCCAATGGTGATTCATGGCCTCACATATATAAACAACTATAACTCCGCTTCTATTCATCGAATGCAAATCTGCGACATAGCAATTTGTAGCTTAAAACACGTCACATCGACCCACCTTGTGCCAATCTGCGACGTACTTTTATAGTTTGGACAAACATCGATCGTTTCGAGTGGTAGGCAATCCGGCCGTCAATGGTGATTCATGGCCTCACAGATATAAACAACAATAACTCCGCTTCTATTCATCGTTTGCGAATCTGCAACATAGCAGTTTGTAGCTTAAAACACGCCCCAACGAACCACCTTATACCGATCTGCGACGAACTTGCATAGTTTCGTCAAACGTCGATCGTTTCGAGTGGTAGGCAATCCGGCCGTCAATGGTGATTCATGGCCTCACAGATATAAACAACTATAACTCCGCTTCTATTCGTCGAATGCAAATCTGCGACATAGCAATTTGTAGCTTAAAATACGTCACATCGACCAACCTTGTGCCGATCTGCGACGAACTTGCATAGTTTCGTCAAACATCGATCGTTTCGAGTGGTAAGCAATCCGGCCGTCAATGGTGATTCATGGCCTGTCAGATATAAACAACTATAACTCCGCTTCTATTCGTCGTATGCGAATCTGCGACCTAGCAATTTGTAGCTTAAAACACGCCCAACGAACCACCTTATACCGATCTGTGACGAACTTGCATAGTTTCGTCAAACATCGATCGTTTCGAGTGGTATGCAATCCGGCCGTCAATGGTGATTCATGGCCTCAGAGATATAAACAACAATAACTCCGCTTCTATTCATCGTATGCGAATCTGCGACATAGCAATTTGTAGCTTAAAACATGGCCAAACGAGCCACCTTATACCGATCTGCGACGAACTTGCATAGTTTCGTCAAACGTCGATCGTTTCGAGTGGAAGGCAATCCGGCCGCCAATGGTGATTCATGGCCTCACATATATAAACAACTATAACTCCGCTTCTATTCATCGAATGCAAATCTGCGACATAGCAATTGGTAGCTTAAAACACGCTCCAACGAACCACCTTATACCGATCTGCGATGAACTTGCATAGTTTTGTCAAACATCGATCGTTTCGAGTGGAAAGCAATCCGGCCGTCAATGGTGATTCATGGCCTCACAGATATAAACAACTATAACTCCGCTTCTATTCGCCGTATGCAAATCTGCGACATAGCAATTTGTAGCTTAAAACACGTCACATCGAACCACCTTGTGCCGATCTGCGACGAACTTGCATGGTTTCGTCAAACAACGATCGTTTCGAGTGGTAGGCAATCCGGCCGTCAATGGTGATTCATGGCCTCACAGATATAAACAACAATAACTCCGCTTCTATTCGTCGTATGCGAATATGCGACATAGCAATTTGTAGCTTAAAACACGTCACATCGACCCACCTTGTGCCGATCTGCGACGCACTTGCATAGTTTCGTCAAGCATCGATCGTTTCGAGTGGTAGGCAATCCGGCCGTCAATGGTGATTCATGGCCTCACAGATATAAACAACAATAACTCCGCTTCTTTTCGTCGTATGCGAATCTGCGACATAGCAATTTGTAGATTAAAACACGCCCCAACGAACCACCTTATACCGATCTGCGACGAACTCGCATAGTTTTGTCACACATTGATCGTTTCGAGTGGAAAGCAATCCGGCCGTCAATGGTGATTCATGGCCTCTCAGATATAAACAACTATAACTCCGCTTCTATTCGTCGTATGCGAATCTGCGACCTAGCAATTTGTAGCTTAAAACACGCCCCAACGAACCACCTTACACCGATCTGCGACGAACTTGCATAGTTTTGTCACACATCGATCGTTTCGAGTGGAAAGCAATCCGGCCGTCAATGGTGATTCATGGCCTGACAGATATAAACAACTATAACTCCGCTTCTATTCGTCGAATGCAAATCTGCGACATAGCAATTTGTAGCTTAAAACACGTCACATCGACCCACCTTGTGCCAATCTACGACGTACTTTTATAGTTTAGACAAACATCGATCGTTTCGAGTGGTAGGCAATCCGGCCGTCACTGGTGATTCATGGCCTCACAGATATAAACAACAATAACTCCGCTTCTATTCATCGTATGCGAATCTGCAACATAGCAGTTTGTAGCTTAAAACACGCCCCAACGAACCACCTTATACCGATCTGCGACGAACTTGCATAGTTTCGTCAAACATCTATCGTTTCGAGTGGTAGGCAATCCGGCCGTCAATGGTGATTCATCGCCTGACAGATATAAACAACTATAACTCCGCTTCTATTCGTCGTATGCGAATCTGCGACCTAGCAATTTGTAGCTTAAAACACGCCCCAACGAACCACCTTATACCAATCTGCGACGAACTTGCATAGTTTTGTCACACATCGATCGTTTCGAGTGGAAAGCAATCCGGCCGTCAATGGTGATTCATGGCCTGACAGATATAAACAACTATAACTCCGCTTCTATTCGTCGAATGCAAATCTGCGACATAGCAATTTGTAGCTTAAAATACGTCACATCGACCAACCTTGTGCCGATCTGCGACGAACTTGCATAGTTTCGTCAAACATCGATCGTTTCGAGTGGTATGCAATCCGGCCGTCAATGGTGATTCATGGCCTCAGGGATATAAACAACAATAACTCCGCTTCTATTCATCGTATGCGAATCTGCGACATAGCAATTTGTAGCTTAAAACATGGCCCAACGAGCCACCTTATACCGATCTACGACGAACTTGCATAGTTTCGTCAAACGTCGATCGTTTCGAGTGGTAGGCAATCCGGCCGCCAATGGTGATTCATGGCCTCACATATATAAACAACTATAACTCCGCTTCTATTCATCGAATGCAAATCTGCGACATAGCAATTTGTAGCTTAAAACACGTCACATCGACCCACCTTGTGCCAATCTGCGACGTACTTTTATAGTTTAGACAAACATCGATCGTTTCGAGTGGTAGGCAATCCGGCCGTCAATGGTGATTCATGGCCTCACAGATATAAACAACAATAACTCCGCTTCTATTCATCGTATGCGAATCTGCAACATAGCAGTTTGTAGCTTAAAACACGCCCCAACGAACCACCTTATACCGATCTGCGACGAACTTGCATAGTTTCGTCAAACATCGATCGTTTCGAGTGGTAGGCAATCCGGCCGTCAATGGTGATTCATGGCCTGACAGATATAAACAACTATAACTCCGCTTCTATTCGTCGTATGCGAATCTGCGACCTAGCAATTTGTAGCTTAAAACACGCCCAACGAACCACCTTATACCGATCTGTGACGAACTTGGATAGTTTCGTCAAAAGTCGATCGTTTCGAGTGGTAGGCAATCCGGCCATCAATGGTGATTCATGGCCTCACGGATATAAACAACAATAACTCCGCTTCTATTCGTCGTATGCGAATCTGCGACATAGCAATTTGTAGCTTAAAACACGCCCTAACGAACCACCTTATACCGATCTGCGACGAACTTTCGTCGTTTTGTCAAACATCGATCGTTTCGAGTGGTAGGCAATCCGGCCGTCAATGGTGGTTCATGGCCTCACAGATATAAACAACAATAACTCCGCTTCTTTTCGTCGTATGCGAATCTGCGACATAGCAATTTGTAGCTTAAAACACGCCCCAACGAACCACCTTATACCGATCTGCGACGAACTTTCGTCGTTTTGTCAAACATCGATCGTTTCGAGTGGTAGGCAATCCGGCCGTCAATGGTGATTCATGGCCTCACAGTTATAAACAACAATAACTCCGCTTCTATTCGTCGTATGCGAATCTGCGACATAGCAATTTGTAGCTTAAAACACGCCCCAACGAACCACCTTATACCGATCTGCGACGAACTTTCGTCGTTTTGTCAAACATCGATCGTTTCGAGTGGTAGGCAATCCGGCCGTCAATGGTGATTCATGGCCTCACAGATATAAACAACAATAACTCCGCTTCTTTTCGTCGTAGGCGAATCTGCGACATAGCAATTTGTAGATTAAAACACGCTCCAACGAACCACCTTATACCGATCTGCGACGTACTCGCATAGTTTGGTCAAATATTGATCGTTTCGAGTGGAAAGCAATCCGGCCGTCAATGGTGATTCATGGCCTCACAGATATAAACAACTATAATTCCGCTTCTATTCGTCGTATGCGAATCTGCGACCTAGCAATTTGTATCTTAAAACACGCCCCAACGAACCACCTTATACCAATCTGCGACGAACTTGCATAGTTTTGTCACACATCGATCGTTTCGAGTGGAAAGCAATCCGGCCGTCAATGGTGATTCATGGGCTGACAGATATAAACAACTATAACTCCGCTTCTATTCGTCGAATGCAAATCTGCGACATAGCAATTTGTAGCTTAAAATACGTCACATCGACCAACCTTGTGCCGATCTGCGACGAACTTGCATAGTTTCGTCAAACATCGATCGTTTCGAGTGGTATGCAATCCGGCCGTCAATGGTGATTCATGGCCTCAGAGATATAAACAACAATAACTCCGCTTCTATTCATCGTATGCGAATCTGCGACATAGCAATTTGTAGCTTAAAACATGGCCCAACGAGCCACCTTATACCGATCTGCGACGAACTTGCATAGTTTCGTCAAACGTAGATCGTTTCGAGTGGTAGGCAATCCGGCCGCCAATGGTGATTCATGGCCTCACATATATAAACAACTATAACTCCGCTTCTATTCATCGAATGCAAATCTGCGACATAGCAATTTGTAGCTTAAAACACGTCACATCGACCCACCTTGTGCCAATCTGCGACGTACTTTTATAGTTTAGACAAACATCGATCGTTTCGAGTGGTAGGCAATCCGGCCGTCAATGGTGATTCATGGCCTCACAGATATAAACAACAATAACTCCGCTTCTATTCATCGTTTGCGAATCTGCAACATAGCAGTTTGTAGCTTAAAACACGCCCCAACGAACCACCTTATACCGATCTGCGACGAACTTGCATAGTTTCGTCAAACGTCGATCGTTTCGAGTGGTAGGCAATCCGGCCGTCAATGGTGATTCATGGCCTCACAGATATAAACAACTATAACTCCGCTTCTATTCGTCGAATGCAAATCTGCGACATAGCAATTTGTAGCTTAAAATACGTCACATCGACCAACCTTGTGCCGATCTGCGACGAACTTGCATAGTTTCGTCAAACATCGATCGTTTCGAGTGGTAAGCAATCCGGCCGTCAATGGTGATTCATGGCCTGTCAGATATAAACAACTATAACTCCGCTTCTATTCGTCGTATGCGAATGTGCGACCTAGCAATTTGTAGCTTAAAACACGCCCAACGAACCACCTTATACCGATCTGTGACGAACTTGCATAGTTTCGTCAAACATCGATCGTTTCGAGTGGTATGCAATCCGGCCGTCAATGGTGATTCATGGCCTCACAGATATAAACAACAATAACTCCGCTTCTATTCATCGTATGCGAATCTGCGACATAGCAATTTGTAGCTTAAAACATGGCCAAACGAGCCACCTTATACCGATCTGCGACGAACTTGCATAGTTTCGTCAAACGTCGATCGTTTCGAGTGGTAGGCAATCCGGCCGCCAATGGTGATTCATGGCCTCACATATATAAACAACTATAACTCCGCTTCTATTCATCGAATGCAAATCTGCGACATAGCAATTGGTAGCTTAAAACACGCTCCAACGAACCACCTTATACCGATCTGCGATGAACTTGCATAGTTTTGTCAAACATCGATCGTTTCGAGTGGAAAGCAATCCGGCCGTCAATGGTGATTCATGGCCTCACAGATATAAACAACTATAACTCCGCTTCTATTCGCCGTATGCAAATCTGCGACATAGCAATTTGTAGCTTAAAACACGTCACATCGAACCACCTTGTGCCGATCTGCGACGAACTTGCATGGTTTCGTCAAACAACGATCGTTTCGAGTGGTAGGCAATCCGGCCGTCAATGGTGATTCATGGCCTCACAGATATAAACAACAATAACTCCGCTTCTATTCGTCGTATGCGAATATGCGACATAGCAATTTGTAGCTTAAAACACGTCACATCGACCCACCTTGTGCCGATCTGCGACGCACTTGCATAGTTTCGTCAAGCATCGATCGTTTCGAGTGGTAGGCAATCCGGCCGTCAATGGTGATTCATGGCCTCACAGATATAAACAACAATAACTCCGCTTCTTTTCGTCGTATGCGAATCTGCGACATAGCAATTTGTAGATTAAAACACGCCCCAACGAACCACCTTATACCGATCTGCGACGAACTCGCATAGTTTTGTCAAACATTGATCGTTTCGAGTGGAAAGCAATCCGGCCGTCAATGGTGATTCATGGCCTCTCAGATATAAACAACTATAACTCCGCTTCTATTCGTCGTATGCGAATCTGCGACCTAGCAATTTGTAGCTTAAAACACGCCCCAACGAACCACCTTACACCGATCTGCGACGAACTTGCATAGTTTTGTCACACATCGATCGTTTCGAGTGGAAAGCAATCCGGCCGTCAATGGTGATTCATGGCCTGACAGATATAAACAACTATAACTCCGCTTCTATTCGTCGAATGCAAATCTGCGACATAGCAATTTGTAGCTTAAAACATGGCCCAACGAGCCACCTTATACCGATCTGCGACGAACTTGCATAGTTTCGTCAAACGTAGATCGTTTCGAGTGGTAGGCAATCCGGCCGCCAATGGTGATTCATGGCCTCACATATATAAACAACTATAACTCCGCTTCTATTCATCGAATGCAAATCTGCGACATAGCAATTTGTAGCTTAAAACACGTCACATCGACCCACCTTGTGCCAATCTGCGACGTACTTTTATAGTTTAGACAAACATCGATCGTTTCGAGTGGTAGGCAATCCGGCCGTCAATGGTGATTCATGGCCTCACAGATATAAACAACAATAACTCCGCTTCTATTCATCGTTTGCGAATCTGCAACATAGCAGTTTGTAGCTTAAAACACGCCCCAACGAACCACCTTATACCGATCTGCGACGAACTTGCATAGTTTCGTCAAACGTCGATCGTTTCGAGTGGTAGGCAATCCGGCCGTCAATGGTGATTCATGGCCTCACAGATATAAACAACTATAACTCCGCTTCTATTCGTCGAATGCAAATCTGCGACATAGCAATTTGTAGCTTAAAATACGTCACATCGACCAACCTTGTGCCGATCTGCGACGAACTTGCATAGTTTCGTCAAACATCGATCGTTTCGAGTGGTAAGCAATCCGGCCGTCAATGGTGATTCATGGCCTGTCAGATATAAACAACTATAACTCCGCTTCTATTCGTCGTATGCGAATGTGCGACCTAGCAATTTGTAGCTTAAAACACGCCCAACGAACCACCTTATACCGATCTGTGACGAACTTGCATAGTTTCGTCAAACATCGATCGTTTCGAGTGGTATGCAATCCGGCCGTCAATGGTGATTCATGGCCTCAGAGATATAAACAACAATAACTCCGCTTCTATTCATCGTATGCGAATCTGCGACATAGCAATTTGTAGCTTAAAACATGGCCAAACGAGCCACCTTATACCGATCTGCGACGAACTTGCATAGTTTCGTCAAACGTCGATCGTTTCGAGTGGTAGGCAATCCGGCCGCCAATGGTGATTCATGGCCTCACATATATAAACAACTATAACTCCGCTTCTATTCATCGAATGCAAATCTGCGACATAGCAATTGGTAGCTTAAAACACGCTCCAACGAACCACCTTATACCGATCTGCGATGAACTTGCATAGTTTTGTCAAACATCGATCGTTTCGAGTGGAAAGCAATCCGGCCGTCAATGGTGATTCATGGCCTCACAGATATAAACAACTATAACTCCGCTTCTATTCGCCGTATGCAAATCTGCGACATAGCAATTTGTAGCTTAAAACACGTCACATCGAACCACCTTGTGCCGATCTGCGACGAACTTGCATGGTTTCGTCAAACAACGATCGTTTCGAGTGGTAGGCAATCCGGCCGTCAATGGTGATTCATGGCCTCACAGATATAAACAACAATAACTCCGCTTCTATTCGTCGTATGCGAATATGCGACATAGCAATTTGTAGCTTAAAACACGTCACATCGACCCACCTTGTGCCGATCTGCGACGCACTTGCATAGTTTCGTCAAGCATCGATCGTTTCGAGTGGTAGGCAATCCGGCCGTCAATGGTGATTCATGGCCTCACAGATATAAACAACAATAACTCCGCTTCTTTTCGTCGTATGCGAATCTGCGACATAGCAATTTGTAGATTAAAACACGCCCCAACGAACCACCTTATACCGATCTGCGACGAACTCGCATAGTTTTGTCAAACATTGATCGTTTCGAGTGGAAAGCAATCCGGCCGTCAATGGTGATTCATGGCCTCTCAGATATAAACAACTATAACTCCGCTTCTATTCGTCGTATGCGAATCTGCGACCTAGCAATTTGTAGCTTAAAACACGCCCCAACGAACCACCTTACACCGATCTGCGACGAACTTGCATAGTTTTGTCACACATCGATCGTTTCGAGTGGAAAGCAATCCGGCCGTCAATGGTGATTCATGGCCTGACAGATATAAACAACTATAACTCCGCTTCTATTCGTCGAATGCAAATCTGCGACATAGCAATTTGTAGCTTAAAACACGTCACATCGACCCACCTTGTGCCAATCTACGACGTACTTTTATAGTTTAGACAAACATCGATCGTTTCGAGTGGTAGGCAATCCGGCCGTCACTGGTGATTCATGGCCTCACAGATATAAACAACAATAACTCCGCTTCTATTCATCGTATGCGAATCTGCAACATAGCAGTTTGTAGCTTAAAACACGCCCCAACGAACCACCTTATACCGATCTGCGACGAACTTGCATAGTTTCGTCAAACATCTATCGTTTCGAGTGGTAGGCAATCCGGCCGTCAATGGTGATTCATCGCCTGACAGATATAAACAACTATAACTCCGCTTCTATTCGTCGTATGCGAATCTGCGACCTAGCAATTTGTAGCTTAAAACACGCCCCAACGAACCACCTTATACCAATCTGCGACGAACTTGCATAGTTTTGTCACACATCGATCGTTTCGAGTGGAAAGCAATCCGGCCGTCAATGGTGATTCATGGCCTGACAGATATAAACAACTATAACTCCGCTTCTATTCGTCGAATGCAAATCTGCGACATAGCAATTTGTAGCTTAAAATACGTCACATCGACCAACCTTGTGCCGATCTGCGACGAACTTGCATAGTTTCGTCAAACATGGATCGTTTCGAGTGGTATGCAATCCGGCCGTCAATGGTGATTCATGGCCTCAGGGATATAAACAACAATAACTCCGCTTCTATTCATCGTATGCGAATCTGCGACATAGCAATTTGTAGCTTAAAACATGGCCCAACGAGCCACCTTATACCGATCTACGACGAACTTGCATAGTTTCGTCAAACGTCGATCGTTTCGAGTGGTAGGCAATCCGGCCGCCAATGGTGATTCATGGCCTCACATATATAAACAACTATAACTCCGCTTCTATTCATCGAATGCAAATCTGCGACATAGCAATTTGTAGCTTAAAACACGTCACATCGACCCACCTTGTGCCAATCTGCGACGTACTTTTATAGTTTAGACAAACATCGATCGTTTCGAGTGGTAGGCAATCCGGCCGTCAATGGTGATTCATGGCCTCACAGATATAAACAACAATAACTCCGCTTCTATTCATCGTATGCGAATCTGCAACATAGCAGTTTGTAGCTTAAAACACGCCCCAACGAACCACCTTATACCGATCTGCGACGAACTTGCATAGTTTCGTCAAACATCGATCGTTTCGAGTGGTAGGCAATCCGGCCGTCAATGGTGATTCATGGCCTGACAGATATAAACAACTATAACTCCGCTTCTATTCGTCGTATGCGAATCTGCGACCTAGCAATTTGTAGCTTAAAACACGCCCAACGAACCACCTTATACCGATCTGTGACGAACTTGGATAGTTTCGTCAAAAGTCGATCGTTTCGAGTGGTAGGCAATCCGGCCGTCAATGGTGATTCATGGCCTCACGGATATAAACAACAATAACTCCGCTTCTATTCGTCGTATGCGAATCTGCGACATAGCAATTTGTAGCTTAAAACACGCCCTAACGAACCACCTTATACCGATCTGCGACGAACTTTCGTCGTTTTGTCAAACATCGATCGTTTCGAGTGGTAGGCAATCCGGCCGTCAATGGTGATTCATGGCCTCACAGATATAAACAACAATAACTCCGCTTGTTTTCGTCGTATGCGAATCTGCGACATAGCAATTTGTAGATTAAAACACGCTCCAACGAACCACCTTATACCGATCTGCGACGTACTCGCATAGTTTTGTCAAACATTGATCGTTTCGAGTGGAAAGCAATCCGGCCGTCAATGGTGATTCATGGCCTCACAGATATAAACAACTATAACACCGCTTCTATTCGTCGTATGCGAATCTGCGACCTAGCAATTTGTAGCTTAAAACACGCCCAACGAACCACCTTATACCGATCTGTGACGAACTTGCATAGTTTCGTCAAAAGTCGATCGTTTCGAGTGGTAGGCAATCCGGCCGTCAATGGTGATTCATGGCCTCACAGATATAAACAACAATAACTCCGCTTCTATTCGTCGTATGCGAATCTGCGACATAGCAATTTGTAGATTAAAACACGCCCCAACGAACCACCTTATACCGATCTGCGACGAACTTTCGTCGTTTTGTCAAACATCGATCGTTTCGAGTGGTAGGCAATCCGGCCGTCAATGGTGATTCATGGCCTCACAGATATAAACAACAATAACTCCGCTTCTTTTCGTCGTAGGCGAATCTGCGACATAGCAATTTGTAGATTAAAACACGCTCCAACGAACCACCTTATACCGATCTGCGACGTACTCGCATAGTTTGGTCAAATATTGATCGTTTCGAGTGGAAAGCAATCCGGCCGTCAATGGTGATTCATGGCCTCACAGATATAAACAACTATAATTCCGCTTCTATTCGTCGTATGCGAATCTGCGACCTAGCAATTTGTATCTTAAAACACGCCCCAACGAACCACCTTATACCAATCTGCGACGAACTTGCATAGTTTTGTCACACATCGATCGTTTCGAGTGGAAAGCAATCCGGCCGTCAATGGTGATTCATGGGCTGACAGATATAAACAACTATAACTCCGCTTCTATTCGTCGAATGCAAATCTGCGACATAGCAATTTGTAGCTTAAAATACGTCACATCGACCAACCTTGTGCCGATCTGCGACGAACTTGCATAGTTTCGTCAAACATCGATCGTTTCGAGTGGTATGCAATCCGGCCGTCAATGGTGATTCATGGCCTCAGAGATATAAACAACAATAACTCCGCTTCTATTCATCGTATGCGAATCTGCGACATAGCAATTTGTAGCTTAAAACATGGCCCAACGAGCCACCTTATACCGATCTGCGACGAACTTGCATAGTTTCGTCAAACGTAGATCGTTTCGAGTGGTAGGCAATCCGGCCGCCAATGGTGATTCATGGCCTCACATATATAAACAACTATAACTCCGCTTCTATTCATCGAATGCAAATCTGCGACATAGCAATTTGTAGCTTAAAACACGTCACATCGACCCACCTTGTGCCAATCTGCGACGTACTTTTATAGTTTAGACAAACATCGATCGTTTCGAGTGGTAGGCAATCCGGCCGTCAATGGTGATTCATGGCCTCACAGATATAAACAACAATAACTCCGCTTCTATTCATCGTTTGCGAATCTGCAACATAGCAGTTTGTAGCTTAAAACACGCCCCAACGAACCACCTTATACCGATCTGCGACGAACTTGCATAGTTTCGTCAAACGTCGATCGTTTCGAGTGGTAGGCAATCCGGCCGTCAATGGTGATTCATGGCCTCACAGATATAAACAACTATAACTCCGCTTCTATTCGTCGAATGCAAATCTGCGACATAGCAATTTGTAGCTTAAAATACGTCACATCGACCAACCTTGTGCCGATCTGCGACGAACTTGCATAGTTTCGTCAAACATCGATCGTTTCGAGTGGTAAGCAATCCGGCCGTCAATGGTGATTCATGGCCTGTCAGATATAAACAACTATAACTCCGCTTCTATTCGTCGTATGCGAATCTGCGACCTAGCAATTTGTAGCTTAAAACACGCCCAACGAACCACCTTATACCGATCTGTGACGAACTTGCATAGTTTAGTCAAACATCGATCGTTTCGAGTGGTATGCAATCCGGCCGTCAATGGTGATTCATGGCCTCAGAGATATAAACAACAATAACTCCGCTTCTATTCATCGTATGCGAATCTGCGACATAGCAATTTGTAGCTTAAAACATGGCCAAACGAGCCACCTTATACCGATCTGCGACGAACTTGCATAGTTTCGTCAAACGTCGATCGTTTCGAGTGGTAGGCAATCCGGCCGCCAATGGTGATTCATGGCCTCACATATATAAACAACTATAACTCCGCTTCTATTCATCGAATGCAAATCTGCGACATAGCAATTGGTAGCTTAAAACACGCTCCAACGAACCACCTTATACCGATCTGCGATGAACTTGCATAGTTTTGTCAAACATCGATCGTTTCGAGTGGAAAGCAATCCGGCCGTCAATGGTGATTCATGGCCTCACAGATATAAACAACTATAACTCCGCTTCTATTCGCCGTATGCAAATCTGCGACATAGCAATTTGTAGCTTAAAACACATCACATCGAACCACCTTGTGCCGATCTGCGACGAACTTGCATGGTTTCGTCAAACAACGATCGTTTCGAGTGGTAGGCAATCCGGCCGTCAATGGTGATTCATGGCCTCACAGATATAAACAACAATAACTCCGCTTCTATTCGTCGTATGCGAATATGCGACATAGCAATTTGTAGCTTAAAACACGTCACATCGACCCACCTTGTGCCGATCTGCGACGCACTTGCATAGTTTCGTCAAGCATCGATCGTTTCGAGTGGTAGGCAATCCGGCCGTCAATGGTGATTCATGGCCTCACAGATATAAACAACAATAACTCCGCTTCTTTTCGTCGTATGCGAATCTGCGACATAGCAATTTGTAGATTAAAACACGCCCCAACGAACCACCTTATACCGATCTGCGACGAACTCGCATAGTTTTGTCAAACATTGATCGTTTCGAGTGGAAAGCAATCCGGCCGTCAATGGTGATTCATGGCCTCTCAGATATAAACAACTATAACTCCGCTTCTATTCGTCGTATGCGAATCTGCGACCTAGCAATTTGTAGCTTAAAACACGCCCCAACGAACCACCTTACACCGATCTGCGACGAACTTGCATAGTTTTGTCACACATCGATCGTTTCGAGTGGAAAGCAATCCGGCCGTCAATGGTGATTCATGGCCTGACAGATATAAACAACTATAACTCCGCTTCTATTCGTCGAATGCAAATCTGCGACATAGCAATTTGTAGCTTAAAATACGTCACATCGACCAACCTTGTGCCGATCTGCGACGAACTTGCATAGTGTCGTCAAACATCGATCGTTTCGAGTGGTATGCAATCCGGCCGTCAATGGTGATTCATGGCTTCAGAGATATAAACAACAATAACTCCGCTTCTATTCATCGTATGCGAATCTGCGACATAGCAATTTGTAGCTTAAAACATGGCCCAACGAGCCACCTTATACCGATCTGCGACGAACTTGCATAGTTTCGTCAAACGTCGGTCGTTTCAAGTGGTAGGCAATCCGGCCGCCAATGGTGATTCATGGCCTCACATATATAAACAACTATAACTCCGCTTCTATTCATCGAATGCAAATCTGCGACATAGCAATTTGTAGCTTAAAACACGTCACATCGACCCACCTTGTGCCAATCTACGACGTACTTTTATAGTTTAGACAAACATCGATCGTTTCGAGTGGTAGGCAATCCGGCCGTCACTGGTGATTCATGGCCTCACAGATATAAACAACAATAACTCCGCTTCTATTCATCGTATGCGAATCTGCAACATAGCAGTTTGTAGCTTAAAACACGCCCCAACGAACCACCTTATACCGATCTGCGACGAACTTGCATAGTTTCGTCAAACATCTATCGTTTCGAGTGGTAGGCAATCCGGCCGTCAATGGTGATTCATCGCCTGACAGATATAAACAACTATAACTCCGCTTCTATTCGTCGTATGCGAATCTGCGACCTAGCAATTTGTAGCTTAAAACACGCCCCAACGAACCACCTTATACCAATCTGCGGCGAACTTGCATAGTTTTGTCACACATCGATCGTTTCGAGTGGAAAGCAATCCGGCCGTCAATGGTGATTCATGGCCTGACAGATATAAACAACTATAACTCCGCTTCTATTCGTCGAATGCAAATCTGCGACATAGCAATTTGTAGCTTAAAATACGTCACATCGACCAACCTTGTGCCGATCTGCGACGAACTTGCATAGTTTCGTCAAACATCGATCGTTTCGAGTGGTATGCAATCCGGCCGTCAATGGTGATTCATGGCCTCAGAGATATAAACAACAATAACTCCGCTTCTATTCATCGTATGCGAATCTGCGACATAGCAATTTGTAGCTTAAAACATGGCCCAACGAGCCACCTTATACCGATCTACGACGAACTTGCATAGTTTCGTCAAACGTCGATCGTTTCGAGTGGTAGGCAATCCGGCCGCCAATGGTGATTCATGGCCTCACATATATAAACAACTATAACTCCGCTTCTATTCATCGAATGCAAATCTGCGACATAGCAATTTGTAGCTTAAAACACGTCACATCGACCCACCTTGTGCCAATCTGCGACGTACTTTTATAGTTTAGACAAACATCGATCGTTTCGAGTGGTAGGCAATCCGGCCGTCAATGGTGATTCATGGCCTCACAGATATAAACAACAATAACTCCGCTTCTATTCATCGTATGCGAATCTGCAACATAGCAGTTTGTAGCTTAAAACACGCCCCAACGAACCACCTTATACCGATCTGCGACGAACTTGCATAGTTTCGTCAAACATCGATCGTTTCGAGTGGTAGGCAATCCGGCCGTCAATGGTGATTCATGGCCTGACAGATATAAACAACTATAACTCCGCTTCTATTCGTCGTATGCGAATCTGCGACCTAGCAATTTGTAGATTAAAACACGCCCCAACGAACCACCTTATACCGATCTGCGACGTACTCGCATAGTTTTGTCAAACATTGATCGTTTCGAGTGGAAAGCAATCCGGCCGTCAATGGTGATTCATGGCCTCACAGATATAAACAACTATAACTCCGCTTCTATTCGTCGTATGCGAATCTGCGACCTAGCAATTTGTATCTTAAAACACGCCCCAACGAACCACCTTATACCAATCTGCGACGAACTTGCATAGTTTTGTCACACATCGATCGTTTCGAGTGGAAAGCAATCCGGCCGTCAATGGTGATTCATGGCCTGACAGATATAAACAACTATAACTCCGCTTCTATTCGTCGAATGCAAATCTGCGACATAGCAATTTGTAGCTTAAAATACGTCACATCGACCAACCTTGTGCCGATCTGCGACGAACTTGCATAGTTTCGTCAAACATCGATCGTTTCGAGTGGTATGCAATCCGGCCGTCAATGGTGATTCATGGCCTCAGAGATATAAACAACAATAACTCCGCTTCTATTCATCGTATGCGAATCTGCGACATAGCAATTTGTAGCTTAAAACATGGCCCAACGAGCCACCTTATACCGATCTGCGACGAACTTGCATAGTTTCGTCAACCGTCGATCGTTTCGAGTGGTAGGCAATCCAGCCGCCAATGGTGATTCATGGCCTCACATATATAAACAACTATAACTCCGCTTCTATTCATCGAATGCAAATCTGCGACATAGCAATTTGTAGCTTAAAACACGTCACATCGACCCACCTTGTGCCAATCTGCGACGTACTTTTATAGTTTAGACAAACATCGATCGTTTCGAGTGGAAAGCAATCCGGCCGTCAATGGTGATTCATGGCGTCACAGATATAAACAACAATAACTCCGCTTCTATTCATCGTATGCGAATCTGCAACATAGCAGTTTGTAGCTTAAAACACGCCCCGACGGACCACCTTATACCGATCTGCGACGAACTTGCATAGTTTCGTCAAACATCTATCGTTTCGAGTGGTAGGCAATCCGGCCGTCAATGGTGATTCATGGCCTGACAGATATAAACAACTATAACTCCGCTTCTATTCGTCGTATGCGAATCTGCGACCTAGCAATTTGTAGCTTAAAACACGCCCAACGAACCACCTTATACCGATCTGTGACGAACTTGCATAGTTTCGTCAAAAGTCGATCGTTTCGAGTGGTAGGCAATCCGGCCGTCAATGGTGATTCATGGCCTCACAGATATAAACAACAATAACTCCGCTTCTATTCGTCGTATGCGAATCTGCGACATAGCAATTTGTAGATTAAAACACGCCCCAACGAACCACCTTATACCGATCTGCGACGAACTTTCGTCGTTTTGTCAAACATTGATCGTTTCGAGTGGAAAGCAATCCGGCCGTCAATGGTGATTCATGGCCTCACAGATATAAACAACTATAACTCCGCTTCTATTCGTCGTATGCGAATCTGCGACCTAGCAATTTGTATCTTAAAACACGCCCCAACGAACCACCTTATACCAATCTGCGACGAACTTGCATAGTTTTGTCACACATCGATCGTTTCGAGTGGAAAGCAATCCGGCCGTCAATGGTGATTCATGGCCTGACAGATATAAACAACTATAACTCCGCTTCTATTCGTCGAATGCAAATCTGCGACATAGCAATTTGTAGCTTAAAATACGTCACATCGACCAACCTTGTGCCGATCTGCGACGAACTTGCATAGTTTCGTCAAACATTGATCGTTTCGAGTGGTATGCAATCCGGCCGTCAATGGTGATTCATGGCCTCAGAGATATAAACAACAATAACTCCGCTTCTATTCATCGTATGCGAATCTGCGACATAGCAATTTGTAGCTTAAAACATGGCCCAACGAGCCACCTTATACCGATCTGCGACGAACTTGCATAGTTTCGTCAAACGTCGATCGTTTCGAGTGGTAGGCAATCCGGCCGCCAATGGTGATTCATGGCCTCACATATATAAACAACTATAACTCCGCTTCTATTCATCGAATGCAAATCTGCGACATAGCAATTTGTAGCTTAAAACACGTCACATCGACCCACCTTGTGCCAATCTGCGACGTACTTTTATAGTTTAGACAAACATCGATCGTTTCGAGTGGTAGGCAATCCGGCCGTCAATGGTGATTCATGGCCTCACAGATATAAACAACAATAACTCCGCTTCTATTCATCGTATGCGAATCTGCAACATAGCAGTTTGTAGCTTAAAACACGCCCCAACGAACCACCTTATACCGATCTGCGACGAACTTGCATAGTTTCGTCAAACATCGATCGTTTCGAGTGGTAGGCAATCCGGCCGTCAATGGTGATTCATGGCCTGACAGATATAAACAACTATAACTCCGCTTCTATTCGTCGTATGCGAATCTGCGACCTAGCAATTTGTAGCTTAAAACACGCCCAACGAACCACCTTATACCGATCTGTGACGAACTTGGATAGTTTCGTCAAAAGTCGATCGTTTCGAGTGGTAGGCAATCCGGCCGTCAATGGTGATTCATGGCCTCACAGATATAAACAACAATAACTCCGCTTCTATTCGTCGTATGCGAATCTGCGACATAGCAATTTGTAGCTTAAAACACGCCCTAACGAACCACCTTATACCGATCTGCGACGAACTTTCGTCGTTTTGTCAAACATCGATCGTTTCGAGTGGTAGGCAATCCGGCCGTCAATGGTGATTCATGGCCTCACAGATATAAACAACAATAACTCCGCTTGTTTTCGTCGTATGCGAATCTGCGACATAGCAATTTGTAGATTAAAACACGCTCCAACGAACCACCTTATACCGATCTGCGACGTACTCGCATAGTTTTGTCAAACATTGATCGTTTCGAGTGGAAAGCAATCCGGCCGTCAATGGTGATTCATGGCCTCACAGATATAAACAACTATAACACCGCTTCTATTCGTCGTATGCGAATCTGCGACCTAGCAATTTGTAGCTTAAAACACGCCCAACGAACCACCTTATACCGATCTGTGACGAACTTGCATAGTTTCGTCAAAAGTCGATCGTTTCGAGTGGTAGGCAATCCGGCCGTCAATGGTGATTCATGGCCTCACAGATATAAACAACAATAACTCCGCTTCTATTCGTCGTATGCGAATCTGCGACATAGCAATTTGTAGATTAAAACACGCCCCAACGAACCACCTTATACCGATCTGCGACGAACTTTCGTCGTTTTGTCAAACATCGATCGTTTCGAGTGGTAGGCAATCCGGCCGTCAATGGTGATTCATGGCCTCACAGATATAAACAACAATAACTCCGCTTCTTTTCGTCGTATGCGAATCTGCGACATAGCAATTTGTAGATTAAAACACGCTCCAACGAACCACCTTATACCGATCTGCGACGTACTCGCATAGTTTTGTCAAACATTGATCGTTTCGAGTGGAAAGCAATCCGGCCGTCAATGGTGATTCATGGCCTCACAGATATAAACAACTATAACTCCGCTTCTATTCATCGTATGCGAATCTGCAACATAGCAGTTTGTAGCTTAAAACACGCCCCAACGAACCACCTTATACCGATCTGCGACGAACTTGCATAGTTTTGTCACACATCGATCGTTTCGAGTGGAAAGCAATCCGGCCGTCAATGGTGATTCATGGCCTGACAGATATAAACAACTATAACTCCGCTTCTATTCATCGAATGCAAATCTGCGACATAGCAATTTGTAGCTTAAAACACGTCACATCGACCCACCTTGTGCCAATCTGCGACGTACTTTTATAGTTTAGACAAACATCGATCGTTTCGAGTGGTAGGCAATCCGGCCGTCAATGGTGATTCATGGCCTCACAGATATAAACAACAATAACTCCGCTTCTATTCATCGTATGCGAATCTGCAACATAGCAGTTTGTAGCTTAAAACACGCCCCAACGAACCACCTTATACCGATCTGCGACGAACTTGCATAGTTTCGTCAAACATCTATCGTTTCGAGTGGAAAGCAATCCGGCCGTCAATGGTGATTCATGGCCTGACAGATATAAACAACTATAACTCCGCTTCTATTCGTCGAATGCAAATCTGCGACATAGCAATTTGTAGCTTAAAATACGTCACATCGACCAACCTTGTGCCGATCTGCGACGAACTTGCATAGTTTCGTCAAACATTGATCGTTTCGAGTGGTATGCAATCCGGCCGTCAATGGTGATTCATGGCCTCAGAGATATAAACAACAATAACTCCGCTTCTATTCATCGTATGCGAACCTGCGACATAGCAATTTGTAGCTTAAAACATGGCCCAACGAGCCACCTTATACCGATCTGCGACGAACTTGCATAGTTTCGTCAAACGTCGATCGTTTCGAGTGGTAGGCAATCCGGCCGCCAATGGTGATTCATGGCCTCACATATATAAACAACTATAACTCCGCTTCTATTCATCGAATGCAAATCTGCGACATAGCAATTTGTAGCTTAAAACACGTCACATCGACCCACCTTGTGCCAATCTGCGACGTACTTTTATAGTTTAGACAAACATCGATCGTTTCGAGTGGTAGGCAATCCGGCCGTCAATGGTGATTCATGGCCTCACAGATATAAACAACAATAACTCCGCTTCTATTCATCGTATGCGAATCTGCAACATAGCAGTTTGTAGCTTAAAACACGCCCCAACGAACCACCTTATACCGATCTGCGACGAACTTGCATAGTTTCGTCAAACATCGATCGTTTCGAGTGGTAGGCAATCCGGCCGTCAATGGTGATTCATGGCCTGACAGATATAAACAACTATAACTCCGCTTCTATTCGTCGTATGCGAATCTGCGACCTAGCAATTTGTAGCTTAAAACACGCCCAACGAACCACCTTATACCGATCTGTGACGAACTTGGATAGTTTCGTCAAAAGTCGATCGTTTCGAGTGGTAGGCAATCCGGCCGTCAATGGTGATTCATGGCCTCACAGATATAAACAACAATAACTCCGCTTCTATTCGTCGTATGCGAATCTGCGACATAGCAATTTGTAGCTTAAAACACGCCCTAACGAACCACCTTATACCGATCTGCGACGAACTTTCGTCGTTTTGTCAAACATCGATCGTTTCGAGTGGTAGGCAATCCGGCCGTCAATGGTGATTCATGGCCTCACAGATATAAACAACAATAACTCCGCTTGTTTTCGTCGTATGCGAATCTGCGACATAGCAATTTGTAGATTAAAACACGCTCCAACGAACCACCTTATACCGATCTGCGACGTACTCGCATAGTTTTGTCAAACATTGATCGTTTCGAGTGGAAAGCAATCCGGCCGTCAATGGTGATTCATGGCCTCACAGATATAAACAACTATAACACCGCTTCTATTCGTCGTATGCGAATCTGCGACCTAGCAATTTGTAGCTTAAAACACGCCCAACGAACCACCTTATACCGATCTGTGACGAACTTGCATAGTTTCGTCAAAAGTCGATCGTTTCGAGTGGTAGGCAATCCGGCCGTCAATGGTGATTCATGGCCTCACAGATATAAACAACAATAACTCCGCTTCTATTCGTCGTATGCGAATCTGCGACATAGCAATTTGTAGATTAAAACACGCCCCAACGAACCACCTTATACCGATCTGCGACGAACTTTCTTCGTTTTGTCAAACATCGATCGTTTCGAGTGGTAGGCAATCCGGCCGTCAATGGTGATTCATGGCCTCACAGATATAAACAACAATAACTCCGCTTCTTTTCGTCGTATGCGAATCTGCGACATAGCAATTTGTAGATTAAAACACGCTCCAACGAACCACCTTATACCGATCTGCGACGAACTCGCATAGTTTTGTCAAACATTGATCGTTTCGAGTGGAAAGCAATCCGGCCGTCAATGGTGATTCATGGCCTGACAGATATAAACAACTATAACTCCGCTTCTATTCATCGTATGCGAATCTGCAACATAGCAGTTTGTAGCTTAAAACACGCCCCAACGAACCACCTTATACCGATCTGCGACGAACTTGCATAGTTTTGTCACACATCGATCGTTTCGAGTGGAAAGCAATCCGGCCGTCAATGGTGATTCATGGCCTGACAGATATAAACAACTATAACTCCGCTTCTATTCATCGAATGCAAATCTGCGACATAGCAATTTGTAGCTTAAAACACGTCACATCGACCCACCTTGTGCCAATCTGCGACGTACTTTTATAGTTTAGACAAACATCGATCGTTTCGAGTGGTAGGCAATCCGGCCGTCAATGGTGATTCATGGCCTCACAGATATAAACAACAATAACTCCGCTTCTATTCATCGTATGCGAATCTGCAACATAGCAGTTTGTAGCTTAAAACACGCCCCAACGAACCACCTTATACCGATCTGCGACGAACTTGCATAGTTTCGTCAAACATCTATCGTTTCGAGTGGTAGGCAATCCGGCCGTCAATGGTGATTCATCGCCTGACAGATATAAACAACTATAACTCCGCTTCTATTCGTCGTATGCGAATCTGCGACCTAGCAATTTGTAGCTTAAAACACGCCCAACGAACCACCTTATACCGATCTGTGACGAACTTGCATAGTTTCGTCAAACGTCGATCGTTTCGAGTGGTAGGCAATCCGGCCGTCAATGGTGATTCATGGCCTCACAGATATAAACAACAATAACTCCGCTTCTTTTCGTCGTATGCGAACCTGCGACATAGCAATTTGTAGCTTAAAACATGGCCCAACGAGCCACCTTATACCGATCTGCGACGAACTTGCATAGTTTCGTCAAACGTCGATCGTTTCGAGTGGTAGGCAATCCGGCCGCCAATGGTGATTCATGGCCTCACATGTATAAACAACTATAACTCCGCTTCTATTCATCGAATGCAAATCTGCGACATAGCAATTTGTAGCTTAAAACACGTCACATCGACCCAACTTGTGCCAATCTGCGACGTACTTTTATAGTTTAGACAAACATCGATCGTTTCGAGTGGTAGGCAATCCGGCCGTCAATGGTGATTCATGGCCTCACAGATATAAACAACAATAACTCCGCTTCTATTCATCGTATGCGAATCTGCAACATAGCAGTTTGTAGCTTAAAACACGCCCCAACGAACCACCTTATACCGATCTGCGACGAACTTGCATAGTTTCGTCAAACATCTATCGTTTCGAGTGGTAGGCAATCCGGCCGTCAATGGTGATTCATGGCCTGACAGATATAAACAACTATAACTCCGCTTCTATTCGTGGTATGCGAATCTGCGACCTAGCAATTTGTAGCTTAAAACACGTCACATCGACCCACCTCATGCCGATCTGCGACGTACTTGTATAGATTCGTCAAACGTCGATCGTTTCGAGTGGTAGGCAATCCGGCCGTCAATGGTGATTCAAGGCCTCACAGATATAAACAACAATAACTCCCCTTCTATTCGTCGTATGCGAATCTGCGACATAGCAATTTGTAGCTTAAAACACGCCCCAACGAACCACCTTATACCGATCTGCGACGAACTTTCGTCGTTTTGTCAAACATCGATCGTTTCGAGTGGTAGGCAATCCGGCCGTCAATGGTGATTCATGGCCTCACAGATATAAACAACAATAACTCCGCTTCTTTTCGTCGTATGCGAATCTGCGACATAGCAATTTGTAGCTTAAAACACGCCCCAACGAACCACCTTATACCGATCTGCGACGAACTTTCGTCGTTTTGTCAAACATCGATCGTTTCGAGTGGTAGGCAATCCGGCCGTCAATGGTGATTCATGGCCTCACAGATATAAACAACAATAACTCCGCTTCTATTCGTCGTATGCGAATCTGCGACATAGCAATTTGTAGCTTAAAACACGCCCCAACGAACCACCTTATACCGATCTGCGACGAACTTTCGTCGTTTTGTCAAACATCGATCGTTTCGAGTGGTAGGCAATCCGGCCGTCAATGGTGATTCATGGCCTCACAGATATGAACAACAATAACTCCGCTTCTTTTCGTCGTAGGCGAATCTGCGACATAGCAATTTGTAGATTAAAACACGCTCCAACGAACCACCTTATACCGATCTGCGACGTACTCGCATAGTTTGGTCAAATATTGATCGTTTCGAGTGGAAAGCAATCCGGCCGTCAATGGTGATTCATGGCCTCACAGATATAAACAACTATAATTCCGCTTCTATTCGTCGTATGCGAATCTGCGACCTAGCAATTTGTATCTTAAAACACGCCCCAACGAACCACCTTATACCAATCTGCGACGAACTTGCATAGTTTTGTCACACATCGATCGTTTCGAGTGGAAAGCAATCCGGCCGTCAATGGTGATTCATGGGCTGACAGATATAAACAACTATAACTCCGCTTCTATTCGTCGAATGCAAATCTGCGACATAGCAATTTGTAGCTTAAAATACGTCACATCGACCAACCTTGTGCCGATCTGCGACGAACTTGCATAGTTTCGTCAAACATCGATCGTTTCGAGTGGTATGCAATCCGGCCGTCAATGGTGATTCATGGCCTCAGAGATATAAACAACAATAACTCCGCTTCTATTCATCGTATGCGAATCTGCGACATAGCAATTTGTAGCTTAAAACATGGCCCAACGAGCCACCTTATACCGATCTGCGACGAACTTGCATAGTTTCGTCAAACGTAGATCGTTTCGAGTGGTAGGCAATCCGGCCGCCAATGGTGATTCATGGCCTCACATATATAAACAACTATAACTCCGCTTCTATTCATCGAATGCAAATCTGCGACATAGCAATTTGTAGCTTAAAACACGTCACATCGACCCACCTTGTGCCAATCTGCGACGTACTTTTATAGTTTAGACAAACATCGATCGTTTCGAGTGGTAGGCAATCCGGCCGTCAATGGTGAATCATGGCCTCACAGATATAAACAACAATAACTCCGCTTCTATTCATCGTTTGCGAATCTGCAACATAGCAGTTTGTAGCTTAAAACACGCCCCAACGAACCACCTTATACCGATCTGCGACGAACTTGCATAGTTTCGTCAAACGTCGATCGTTTCGAGTGGTAGGCAATCCGGCCGTCAATGGTGATTCATGGCCTCACAGATATAAACAACTATAACTCCGCTTCTATTCGTCGAATGCAAATCTGCGACATAGCAATTTGTAGCTTAAAATACGTCACATCGACCAACCTTGTGCCGATCTGCGACGAACTTGCATAGTTTCGTCAAACATCGATCGTTTCGAGTGGTAAGCAATCCGGCCGTCAATGGTGATTCATGGCCTGTCAGATATAAACAACTATAACTCCGCTTCTATTCGTCGTATGCGAATCTGCGACCTAGCAATTTGTAGCTTAAAACACGCCCAACGAACCACCTTATACCGATCTGTGACGAACTTGCATAGTTTCGTCAAACATCGATCGTTTCGAGTGGTATGCAATCCGGCCGTCAATGGTGATTCATGGCCTCAGAGATATAAACAACAATAACTCCGCTTCTATTCATCGTATGCGAATCTACGACATAGCAATTTGTAGCTTAAAACATGGCCAAACGAGCCACCTTATACCGATCTGCGACGAACTTGCATAGTTTCGTCAAACGTCGATCGTTTCGAGTGGTAGGCAATCCGGCCGCCAATGGTGATTCATGGCCTCACATATATAAACAACTATAACTCCGCTTCTATTCATCGAATGCAAATCTGCGACATAGCAATTGGTAGCTTAAAACACGCTCCAACGAACCACCTTATACCGATCTGCGATGAACTTGCATAGTTTTGTCAAACATCGATCGTTTCGAGTGGAAAGCAATCCGGCCGTCAATGGTGATTCATGGCCTCACAGATATAAACAACTATAACTCCGCTACTATTCGCCGTATGCAAATCTGCGACATAGCAATTTGTAGCTTAAAACACGTCACATCGAACCACCTTGTGCCGATCTGCGACGAACTTGCATGGTTTCGTCAAACAACGATCGTTTCGAGTGGTAGGCAATCCGGCCGTCAATGGTGATTCATGGCCTCACAGATATAAACAACAATAACTCCGCTTCTATTCGTCGTATGCGAATATGCGACATAGCAATTTGTAGCTTAAAACACGTCACATCGACCCACCTTGTGCCGATCTGCGACGCACTTGCATAGTTTCGTCAAGCATCGATCGTTTCGAGTGGTAGGCAATCCGGCCGTCAATGGTGATTCATGGCCTCACAGATATAAACAACAATAACTCCGCTTCTTTTCGTCGTATGCGAATCTGCGACATAGCAATTTGTAGATTAAAACACGCCCCAACGAACCACCTTATACCGATCTGCGACGAACTCGCATAGTTTTGTCAAACATTGATCGTTTCGAGTGGAAAGCAATCCGGCCGTCAATGGTGATTCATGGCCTCTCAGATATAAACAACTATAACTCCGCTTCTATTCGTCGTATGCGAATCTGCGACCTAGCAATTTGTAGCTTAAAACACGCCCCAACGAACCACCTTACACCGATCTGCGACGAACTTGCATAGTTTTGTCACACATCGATCGTTTCGAGTGGAAAGCAATCCGGCCGTCAATGGTGATTCATGGCCTGACAGATATAAACAACTATAACTCCGCTTCTATTCGTCGAATGCAAATCTGCGACATAGCAATTTGTAGCTTAAAATACGTCACATCGACCAACCTTGTGCCGATCTGCGACGAACTTGCATAGTGTCGTCAAACATCGATCGTTTCGAGTGGTATGCAATCCGGCCGTCAATGGTGATTCATGGCTTCAGAGATATAAACAACAATAACTCCGCTTCTATTCATCGTATGCGAATCTGCGACATAGCAATTTGTAGCTTAAAACATGGCCCAACGAGCCACCTTATACCGATCTGCGACGAACTTGCATAGTTTCGTCAAACGTCGGTCGTTTCAAGTGGTAGGCAATCCGGCCGCCAATGGTGATTCATGGCCTCACATATATAAACAACTATAACTCCGCTTCTATTCATCGAATGCAAATCTGCGACATAGCAATTTGTAGCTTAAAACACGTCACATCGACCCACCTTGTGCCAATCTACGACGTACTTTTATAGTTTAGACAAACATCGATCGTTTCGAGTGGTAGGCAATCCGGCCGTCACTGGTGATTCATGGCCTCACAGATATAAACAACAATAACTCCGCTTCTATTCATCGTATGCGAATCTGCAACATAGCAGTTTGTAGCTTAAAACACGCCCCAACGAACCACCTTATACCGATCTGCGACGAACTTGCATAGTTTCGTCAAACATCTATCGTTTCGAGTGGTAGGCAATCCGGCCGTCAATGGTGATTCATGGCCTCACAGATATAAACAACAATAACTCCGCTTCTATTCGTCGTATGCGAATCTGCGACATAGCAATTTGTAGCTTAAAACATGGCCCAACGAGCCACCTTATACCGATCTGCGACGAACTTGCATAGTTTCGTCAAACGTCGATCGTTTCGAGTGGTAGGCAATCCGGCCGCCAATGGTGATTCATGGCCTCACATGTATAAACAACTATAACTCCGCTTCTATTCATCGAATGCAAATCTACGACATAGCAATTTGTAGCTTAAAACACGTCACATCGACCCACCTTGTGCCAATCTGCGACGTACTTGTATAGTTTAGACAAACATCGATCGTTTCGAGTGGTCGGCAATCCGGCCGTCAATGGTGATTCATGGCCTCACAGATATAAACAACAATAACTCCGCTTCTATTCATCGTATGCGAATCTGCAACATAGCAGTTTGTAGCTTAAAACACGCCCCAACGAACCACCTTATACCGATCTGCGACGAACTTGCATAGTTTCGTCAAACATCTATCGTTTCGAGTGGAAGGCAATCCGGCCGTCAATGGTGATTCATGGCCTGACAGATATAAACAACTATAACTCCGCTTCTATTCGTCGTAAGCGAATCTGCGACCTAGCAATTTGTAGCTTAAAACACGTCACATCGACCCACCTCATGCCGATCTGCGACGTACTTGTATAGATTCGTCAAACGTCGATCGTTTCGAGTGGTAGGCAATCCGGCCGTCAATGGTGATTCATGGCCTCACAGATATAAACAACAATAACTCCGCTTCTTTTCGTCGTATGCGAATCTGCGACATAGCAATTTGTAGCTTAAAACACGCCCAACGAACCACCTCATGCCGATCTGCGACGTACTTGTATAGATTCGTCAAACGTCGATCGTTTCGAGTGGTAGGCAATCCGGCCGTCAATGGTGATTCATGGCCTCACAGATATAAACAACAATAACTCCCCTTCTATTCGTCGTATGCGAATCTGCGACATAGCAATTTGTAGCTAAAAACACGCCCCAACGAACCACCTTATACCGATCTGCGACGAACTTTCGTCGTTTTGTCAAACATCGATCGTTTCGAGTGGTAGGCAATCCGGCCGTCAATGGTGATTCATGGCCTCACAGATATAAACAACAATAACTCCGCTTCTTTTCGTCGTATGCGAATCTGCGACATAGCAATTTGTAGCTTAAAACACGCCCAACGAACCACCTTATACCGATCTGTGACGAACTTGCATAGTTTCGTCAAACGTCGATCGTTTCGAGTGGTAGGCAATCCGGCCGTCAATGGTGATTCATGGCCTCACAGATATAAACAACTATAACTCCGCTTCTATTCGTCGAATGCAAATCTGCGACATAGCAATTTGTAGCTTAAAACACGTCACATCGACCCACCTTGTGCCAATCTGCGACGTACTTTTATAGTTTAGACAAACATCGATCGTTTCGAGTGGTAGGCAATCCGGCCGTCAATGGTGATTCATGGCCTCACAGATATAAACAACAATAACTCCGCTTCTATTCATCGTATGCGAATCTGCAACATAGCAGTTTGTAGCTTAAAACACGCCCCAACGAACCACCTTATACCGATCTGCGACGAACTTGCATAGTTTCGTCAAACATCTATCGTTTCGAGTGGAAGGCAATCCGGCCGTCAATGGTGATTCATGGCCTGACAGATATAAACAACTATAACTCCCCTTCTATTCGTCGTATGCGAATCTGCGACCTAGCAATTTGTAGCTTAAAACACGTCACATCGACCCACCTCATGCCGATCTGCGACGTACTTGTATAGATTCGTCAAACGTCGATCGTTTCGAGTGGTAAGCAATCCGGCCGTCAATGGTGATTCATGGCCTCACAGACATAAACAACAATAACTCAGCTTCTATTCGTCGAATGCAAATTTGCGACATAGCGATTTGTAGCTTAAAACACGACACATCGACCCACCTCATGCCGATCTGCGACGTACTTGTATAGATTCGTCAAACGTCGATCGTTTCGAGTGGTAGGCAATCCGGCCGTCAATGGTGATTCATGGCCTCACAGATATAAACAACAATAACTCCGCTTCTATTCGTCGTATGCGAATCTGCGACATAGCAATTTGTAGCTAAAAACACGCCCCAACGAACCACCTTATACCGATCTGCGACGAACTTTCGTCGTTTTGTCAAACATCGATCGTTTCGAGTGGTAGGCAATCCGGCCGTCAATGGTGATTCATGGCCTCACAGATATAAACAATAATAACTCCGCTTCTTTTCGTCGTATGCGAGTCTGCGACATAGCAATTTGTAGATTAAAACACGCCCCAACGAACCACCTAATACCGATCTGCGACGAACTCGCATAGTTTTGTCAAACATTGATCGTTTCGAGTGGAAAGCAATCCGGCCGTCAATGGGGATTCATAGCCTGACAGATATAAACAACTATAACTCCGCTTCTATTCGTCGAATGCAAATCTGCGACATAGCAATTGGTAGCTTAAAATACGTCACATCGACCAACCTTGTGCCGATCTGCGACGAACTTGCATAGTTTCGTCAAACATCGATCGTTTCGAGTGGTATGCAATCCGGCCGTCAATGGTGATTCATGGCCTCAGAGATATAAACAACAATAACTCCGCTTCTATTCATCGTATGCGAATCTGCGACATAGCAATTTGTAGCTTAAAACATGGCCCAACGAGCCACCTTATACCGATCTGCGACGAACTTGCATAGTTTCGTCAACCGTCGATCGTTTCGAGTGGTAGGCAATCCAGCCGCCAATGGTGATTCATGGCCTCACATATATAAACAACTATAACTCCGCTTCTATTCATCGAATGCAAATCTGCGACATAGCAATTTGTAGCTTAAAACACGTCACATCGACCCACCTTGTGCCAATCTGCGACGTACTTTTATAGTTTAGACAAACATCGATCGTTTCGAGTGGAAAGCAATCCGGCCGTCAATGGTGATTCATGGCCTCACAGATATAAACAACAATAACTCCGCTTCTATTCATCGTATGCGAATCTGCAACATAGCAGTTTGTAGCTTAAAACACGCCCCAACGAACCACCTTATACCGATCTGCGACGAACTTGCATAGTTTCGTCAAACATCTATCGTTTCGAGTGGTAGGCAATCCGGCCGTCAATGGTGATTCATGGCCTGACAGATATAAACAACTATAACTCCGCTTCTATTCGTCGTATGCGAGTCTGCGACATAGCAATTTGTAGATTAAAACACGCCCCAACGAACCACCTAATACCGACCTGCGACGAACTCGCATAGTTTTGTCAAACATTGATCGTTTCGAGTGGAAAGCAATCCGGCCGTCAATGGGGATTCATAGCCTGACAGATATAAACAACTATAACTCCCCTTCTATTCGTCGTATGCGAATCTGCGACCTAGCAATTTGTAGCTTAAAACACGTCACATCGACCCACCTCATGCCGATCTGCGACGTACTTGTATAGATTCGTCAAACGTCGATCGTTTCGAGTGGTAAGCAATCCGGCCGTCAATGGTGATTCATGGCCTCACAGACATAAACAACAATAACTCAGCTTCTATTCGTCGAATGCAAATTTGCGACATAGCGATTTGTAGCTTAAAACACGACACATCGACCCACCTCATGCCGATCTGCGACGTACTTGTATAGATTCGTCAAACGTCGATCGTTTCGAGTGGTAGGCAATCCGGCCGTCAATGGTGATTCATGGCCTCACAGATATAAACAACAATAACTCCGCTTCTATTCGTCGTATGCGAATCTGCGACATAGCAATTTGTAGCTAAAAACACGCCCCAACGAACCACCTTATACCGATCTGCGACGAACTTTCGTCGTTTTGTCAAACATCGATCGTTTCGAGTGGTAGGCAATCCGGCCGTCAATGGTGATTCATGGCCTCACAGATATAAACAACTATAACTCCGCTTCTATTCGTCGTATGCGAATCTGCGACCTAGCAATTTGTAGCTTAAAACACGCCCCAACGAACCACCTTATACCGATCTGCGACGAACTTGCATAGTTTTGTCACACATCGATCGTTTCGAGTGGAAAGCAATCCGGCCGTCAATGGTGATTCATGGCCTGACAGATATAAACAACTATAACTCCGCTTCTATTCGTCGAATGCAAATCTGCGACATAGCAATTTGTAGCTTAAAATACGTCACATCGACCAACCTTGTGCCGATCTGCGACGAACTTGCATAGTTTCGTCAAACATCGATCGTTTCGAGTGGTATGCAATCCGGCCGTCAATGGTGATTCATGGCTTCAGAGATATATACAACAATAACTCCGCTTCTATTCATCGTATGCGAATCTGCGACATAGCAATTTGTAGCTTAAAACATGGCCCAACGAGCCACCTTATACCGATCTGCGACGAACTTGCATAGTTTCGTCAAACGTCGATCGTTTCAAGAGGTAGGCAATCCGGCCGCCAATGGTGATTCATGGCCTCACATATATAAACAACTATAACTCCGCTTCTATTCATCGAATGCAAATCTGCGACATAGCAATGTGTAGCTTAAAACACGTCACATCGACCCACCTTGTGCCAATCTACGACGTACTTTTATAGTTTAGACAAACATCGATCGTTTCGAGTGGTAGGCAATCCGGCCGTCAATGGTGATTCATGGCCTCACAGATATAAACAACTATAACTCCGCTTCTATTCGTCGAATGCAAATCTGCGACATAGCAATTTGTAGCTTAAAATACGTCACATCGACCAACCTTGTGCCGATCTGCGACGAACTTGCATAGTTTCGTCAAACATCGATCGTTTCGAGTGGTAGGCAATCCGGCCGTCAATGGTGATTCATGGCCTCACAGATATAAACAACAATAACTCCGCTTCTTTTCGTCGTATGCGAATCTGCGACATAGCAATTTGTAGATTAAAACACGCCCCAACGAACCACCTTATACCGATCTGCGACGAACTCGCATAGTTTTGTCAAACATTGATCGTTTCGAGTGGAAAGCAATCCGGCCGTCAATGGTGATTCATGGCCTCACAGATATAAACAACTATAACTCCGCTTCTATTCGTCGTATGCGAATCTGCAAATTAGCAATTTGTAGCTTAAAACACGCCCCAACGAACCACCTTATACCGATCTGCGACGAACTTGCATAGTTTCGTCAAACATCTATCGTTTCGAGTGGAAGGCAATCCGGCCGTCAATGGTGATTCATGGCCTGACAGATATAAACAACTATAACTCCGCTTCTATTCGTCGTATGCGAATCTGCGACCTAGCAATTTGTAGCTTAAAACACGTCACATCGACCCACCTCATGCCGATCTGCGACGTACTTGTATAGATTCGTCAAACGTCGATCGATTCGAGTGGTAGGCAATCCGGCCGTCAATGGTGATTCATGGCCTCACAGATATAAACAACAATAACTCCCCTTCTATTCGTCGTATGCGAATCTGCGACATAGCAATTTGTAGCTAAAAACACGCCCCAACGAACCACCTTATACCGATCTGCGACGAACTTTCGTCGTTTTATCAAACATCGATCGTTTCGAGTGGTAGGCAATCCGGCCGTCAATGGTGATTCATGGCCTCACAGATATAAACAACAATAACTCCCCTTCTTTTCGTCGTATGCGAATCTGCGACATAGCAATTTGTAGCTTAAAACACGCCCAACGAACCACCTTATACCGATCTGTGACGAACTTGCATAGTTTCGTCAAACGTCGATCGTTTCGAGTGGTAGGCAATCCGGCCGTCAATGGTGATTCATGG
This sequence comes from Anoplius nigerrimus, assembly GCA_914767735.1. Taxonomy (NCBI): domain Eukaryota; kingdom Metazoa; phylum Arthropoda; class Insecta; order Hymenoptera; family Pompilidae; genus Anoplius; species Anoplius nigerrimus. The sequence continues at coordinate 378,103 of CAJZBX010001045.1, read as the reverse complement.
CCTCACAGATATAAACAACTATAACTCCGCTTCTATTCGTCGAATTCAAATCTGCGACATAGCAATTTGTAGCTTAAAACACGTCACATCGACCCACCTTGTGCCAATCTGCGACGTACTTTTATAGTTTAGACAAACATCGATCGTTTCGAGTGGTAGGCAATCCGGCCGTCAATGGTGATTCATGGCCTCACAGATATAAACAACAATAACTCCGCTTCTATTCATCGTATGCGAATCTGCAACATAGCAGTTTGTAGCTTAAAACACGCCCCAACGAACCACCTTATACCGATCTGCGACGAACTTGCATAGTTTCGTCAAACATCTATCGTTTCGAGTGGAAGGCAATCCGGCCGTCAATGGTGATTCATGGCCTCACAGATATAAACAACTATAACTCCGCTTCTATTCGTCGTATGCGAATCTGCGACCTAGCAATTTGTAGCTAAAAACACGCCCCAACGAACCACCTTATACCGATCTGCGACGAACTTTCGTCGTTTTGTCAAACATCGATCGTTTCGAGTGGTAGGCAATCCGGCCGTCAATGGTGATTCATGGCCTCACAGATATAAACAACAATAACTCCGCTTCTTTTCGTCGTATGCGAATCTGCGACATAGCAATTTGTAGATTAAAACACGCCCCAACGAACCACCTAATACCGATCTGCGACGAACTCGCATAGTTTTGTCAAACATTGATCGTTTCGAGTGGAAAGCAATCCGGCCGTCAATGGTGATTCATAGCCTGACAGATATAAACAACTATAACTCCGCTTCTATTCGTCGACTGCAAATCTGCGACATAGCAATTTGTAGCTTAAAATACGTCACATCGACCAACCGTGTGCCGATCTGCGACGAACTTGCATAGTTTCGTCAAACATCGATCGTTTCGAGTGGTATGCAATCCGGCCGTCAATGGTGATTCATGGCCTCAGAGATATAAACAACAATAACTCCGCTTCTATTCATCGTATGCGAATCTGCGACATAGCAATTTGTAGCTTAAAACATGGCCCAACGAGCCACCTTATACCGATCTGCGACGAACTTGCATAGTTTCGTCAACCGTCGATCGTTTCGAGTGGTAGGCAATCCAGCCGCCAATGGTGATTCATGGCCTCACATATATAAACAACTATAACTCCGCTTCTATTCATCGAATGCAAATCTGCGACATAGCAATTTGTAGCTTAAAACACGTCACATCGACCCACCTTGTGCCAATCTGCGACGTACTTTTATAGTTTAGACAAACATCGATCGTTTCGAGTGGAAAGCAATCCGGCCGTCAATGGTGATTCATGGCCTCACAGATATAAACAACAATAACTCCGCTTCTATTCATCGTATGCGAATCTGCAACATAGCAGTTTGTAGCTTAAAACACGCCCCAACGAACCACCTTATACCGATCTGCGACGAACTTGCATAGTTTCGTCAAACATCTATCGTTTCGAGTGGTAGGCAATCCGGCCGTCAATGGTGATTCATGGCCTGACAGATATAAACAACTATAACTCCGCTTCTATTCGTCGTATGCGAATCTGCGACCTAGCAATTTGTAGCTTAAAACACGCCCAACGAACCACCTTATACCGATCTGTGACGAACTTGCATAGTTTCGTCAAAAGTCGATCGTTTCGAGTGGTAGGCAATCCGGCCGTCAATGGTGATTCATGGCCTCACAGATATAAACAACAATAACTCCGCTTCTATTCGTCGTATGCGAATCTGCGACATAGCAATTTGTAGATTAAAACACGCCCCAGCGAACCACCGTATACCGATCTGCGACGAACTTTCGTCGTTTTGTCAAACATCGATCGTTTCGAGTGGTAGGCAATCCGGCCGTCAATGGTGATTCATGGCCTCACAGATATAAACAACAATAACTCCGCTTCTTTTCGTCGTATGCGAATCTGCGACATAGCAATTTGTAGATTAAAACACGCTCCAACGAACCACCTTATACCGATCTGCGACGTACTCGCATAGTTTTGTCAAACATTGATCGTTTCGAGTGGAAAGCAATCCGGCCGTCAATGGTGATTCATGGCCTCACAAATATAAACAACTATAACTCCGCTTCTATTCGTCGTATGCGAATCTGCGACCTAGCAATTTGTATCTTAAAACACGCCCCAACGAACCACCTTATACCAATCTGCGACGAACTTGCATAGTTTTGTCACACATCGATCGTTTCGAGTGGAAAGCAATCCGGCCGTCAATGGTGATTCATGGCCTGACAGATATAAACAACTATAACTCCGCTTCTATTCGTCGAATGCAAATCTGCGACATAGCAATTTGTAGCTTAAAATACGTCACATCGACCAACCTTGTGCCGATCTGCGACGAACTTGCATAGTTTCGTCAAACATCGATCGTTTCGAGTGGTATGCAATCTGGCCGTCAATGGTGATTCATGGCCTCAGAGATATAAACAACAATAACTCCGCTTCTATTCATCGTATGCGAATCTGCGACATAGCAATTTGTAGCTTAAAACATGGCCCAACGAGCCACCTTATACCGATCTGCGACGAACTTTCGTCGTTTTGTCAAACATCGATCCTTTCGAGTGGTAGGCAATCCGGCCGTCAATGGTGATTCATGGCCTCACAGATATAAACAACAATAACTCCGCTTCTTTTCGTCGTATGCGAATCTGCGACATAGCAATTTGTAGATTAAAACACGCCCCAACGAACCACCTTATACCGATCTGCGACGAACTCGCATAGTTTTGTCAAACATTGATCGTTTCGAGTGGAAAGCAATCCGGCCGTCAATGGTGATTCATGGCCTCACAGATATAAACAACTATAACTCCGCTTCTATTCGTCGTATGCGAATCTGCGACCTAGCAATTTGTAGCTTAAAACACGCCCCAACGAACCACCTTATACCGATCTGCGACGAACTTGCATAGTTTTGTCACACATCGATCGTTTCGAGTGGTAGGCAATCCGGCCGTCAATGGTGATTCATGGCCTGACAGATATAAACAACAATAACTCCGCTTCTATTCATCGTATGCGAATCTGCAACATAGCAGTTTGTAGCTTAAAACACGCCCCAACGAACCACCTTATACCGATCTGCGACGAACTTGCATAGTTTCGTCAAACATCTATCGTTTCGAGTGGTAGGCAATCCGGCCGTCAATGGTGATTCATGGCCTGACAGATATAAACAACTATAACTCCGCTTCTATTCGTCGTATGCGAATCTGCGACCTAGCAATTTGTAGCTTAAAACACGTCACATCGACCCACCTCATGCCGATCTGCGACGTACTTGTATAGATTCGTCAAACGTCGATCGTTTCGAGTGGTAGGCAATCCGGCCGTCAATGGTGATTCATGGCCTCACAGATATAAACAACAATAACTCCCCTTCTATTCGTCGTATGCGAATCTGCGACATAGCAATTTGTAGCTAAAAACACGCCCCAACGAACCACCTTATACCGATCTGCGACGAACTTTCGTCGTTTTGTCAAACATCGATCGTTTCGAGTGGTAGGCAATCCGGCCGTCAATGGTGATTCATGGCCTCACAGATATAAACAACAATAACTCCGCTTCTTTTCGTCGTATGCGAATCTGCGACATAGCAATTTGTAGCTTAAAACACGCCCAACGAACCACCTTATACCGATCTGTGACGAACTTGCATAGTTTCGTCAAACGTCGATCGTTTCGAGTGGTAGGCAATCCGGCCGTCAATGGTGATTCATGGCCTCACAGATATAAACAACTATAACTCCGCTTCTATTCGTCGAATGCAAATCTGCGACATAGCAATTTGTAACTTAAAATACGTCACATCGACCAACCTTGTGCCGATCTGCGACGAACTTGCATAGTTTCGTCAAACATCGATCGTTTCGAGTGGTAAGCAATCCGGCCGTCAATGGTGATTCATGGCCTCACAGACATAAACAACAATAACTCAGCTTCTATTCGTCGAATGCAAATTTGCGACATAGCGATTTGTAGCTTAAAACACGACACATCGACCCACCTCATGCCGATCTGCGACGTACTTGTATAGATTCGTCAAACGTCGATCGTTTCGAGTGGTAGGCAATCCGGCCGTCAATGGTGATTCATGGCCTCACAGATATAAACAACAATAACTCCGCTTCTATTCGTCGTATGCGAATCTGCGACATAGCAATTTGTAGCTAAAAACACGCTCCAACGAACCACCTTATACCGATCTGCGACGAACTTTCGTCGTTTTGTCAAACATCGATCGTTTCGAGTGGTAGGCAATCCGGCCGTCAATGGTGATTCATGGCCTCACAGATATAAACAACAATAACTCCGCTTCTTTTCGTCGTATGCGAATCTGCGACATAGCAATTTGTAGATTAAAACACGCTCCAACGAACCACCTTATACCGATCTGCGACGTACTCGCATAGTTTTGTCAAACATTGATCGTTTCGAGTGGAAAGCAATCCGGCCGTCAATGGTGATTCATGGCCTCACAGATATAAACAACTATAACTCCGCTTCTATTCGTCGTATGCGAATCTGCGACCTAGCAATTTGTATCTTAAAACACGCCCCAACGAACCACCTTATACCAATCTGCGACGAACTTGCATAGTTTTGTCACACATCGATCGTTTCGAGTGGAAAGCAATCCGGCCGTCAATGGTGATTCATGGCCTGACAGATATAAACAACTATAACTCCGCTTCTATTCGTCGAATGCAAATCTGCGACATAGCAATTTGTAGCTTAAAATACGTCACATCGACCAACCTTGTGCCGATCTGCGACGAACTTGCATAGTTTCGTCAAACATCGATCGTTTCGAGTGGTATGCAATCCGGCCGTCAATGGTGATTCATGGCCTCAGAGATATAAACAACAATAACTCCGCTTCTATTCATCGTATGCGAATCTGCGACATAGCAATTTGTAGCTTAAAACATGGCCCAACGAGCCACCTTATACCGATCTGCGATGAACTTGCATAGTTTCGTCAACCGTCGATCGTTTCGAGTGGTAGGCAATCCAGCCGCCAATGGTGATTCATGGCCTCACATATATAAACAACTATAACTCCGCTTCTATTCATCGAATGCAAATCTGCGACATAGCAATTTGTAGCTTAAAACACGTCACATCGACCCACCTTGTGCCAATCTGCGACGTTCTTTTATAGTTTAGACAAACATCGATCGTTTCGAGTGGAAAGCAATCCGGCCGTCAATGGTGATTCATGGCCTCACAGATATAAACAACAATAACTCCGCTTCTATTCATCGTATGCGAATCTGCAACATAACAGTTTGTAGCTTAAAACACGCCCCGACGGACCACCTTATACCGATCTGCGACGAACTTGCATAGTTTCGTCAAACATCTATCGTTTCGAGTGGTAGGCAATCCGGCCGTCAATGGTGATTCATGGCCTGACAGATATAAACAACTATAACTCCGCTTCTATTCGTCGTATGCGAATCTGCGACCTAGCAATTTGTAGCTTAAAACACGCCCAACGAACCACCTTATACCGATCTGTGACGAACTTGCATAGTTTCGTCAAAAGTCGATCGTTTCGAGTGGTAGGCAATCCGGCCGTCAATGGTGATTCATGGCCTCACAGATATAAACAACAATAACTCCGCTTCTATTCGTCGTATGCGAATCTGCGACATAGCAATTTGTAGATTAAAACACGCCCCAACGAACCACCTTATACCGATCTGCGACGAACTTTCGTCGTTTTGTCAAACATCGATCGTTTCGAGTGGTAGGCAATCCGGCCGTCAATGGTGATTCATGGCCTCACAGATATAAACAACAATAACTCCGCTTCTTTTCGTCGTATGCGAATCTGCGACATAGCAATTTGTAGATTAAAACACGCTCCAACGAACCACCTTATACCGATCTGCGACGTACTCGCATAGTTTTGTCAAACATTGATCGTTTCGAGTGGAAAGCAATCCGGCCGTCAATGGTGATTCATGGCCTCACAGATATAAACAACTATAACTCCGCTTCTATTCGTCGTATGCGAATCTGCGACCTAGCAATTTGTATCTTAAAACACGCCCCAACGAACCACCTTATACCAATCTGCGACGAACTTGCATAGTTTTGTCACACATCGATCGTTTCGAGTGGAAAGCAATCCGGCCGTCAATGGTGATTCATGGCCTGACAGATATAAACAACTATAACTCCGCTTCTATTCGTCGAATGCAAATCTGCGACATAGCAATTTGTAGCTTAAAATACGTCACATCGACCAACCTTGTGCCGATCTGCGACGAACTTGCATAGTTTCGTCAAACATCGATCGTTTCGAGTGGTATGCAATCCGGCCGTCAATGGTGATTCATGGCCTCAGAGATATAAACAACAATAACTCCGCTTCTATTCATCGTATGCGAATCTGCGACATAGCAATTTGTAGCTTAAAACATGGCCCAACGAGCCACCTTATACCGATCTGCGACGAACTTGCATAGTTTCGTCAAACGTAGATCGTTTCGAGTGGTAGGCAATCCGGCCGCCAATGGTGATTCATGGCCTCACATATATAAACAACTATAACTCCGCTTCTATTCATCGAATGCAAATCTGCGACATAGCAATTTGTAGCTTAAAACACGTCACATCGACCCACCTTGTGCCAATCTGCGACGTACTTTTATAGTTTAGACAAACATCGATCGTTTCGAGTGGTAGGCAATCCGGCCGTCAATGGTGATTCATGGCCTCACAGATATAAACAACAATAACTCCGCTTCTATTCATCGTTTGCGAATCTGCAACATAGCAGTTTGTAGCTTAAAACACGCCCCAACGAACCACCTTATACCGATCTGCGACGAACTTGCATAGTTTCGTCAAACGTCGATCGTTTCGAGTGGTAGGCAATCCGGCCGTCAATGGTGATTCATGGCCTCACAGATATAAACAACTATAACTCCGCTTCTATTCGTCGAATGCAAATCTGCGACATAGCAATTTGTAGCTTAAAATACGTCACATCGACCAACCTTGTGCCGATCTGCGACGAACTTGCATAGTTTCGTCAAACATCGATCGTTTCGAGTGGTAAGCAATCCGGCCGTCAATGGTGATTCATGGCCTGTCAGATATAAACAACTATAACTCCGCTTCTATTCGTCGTATGCGAATCTGCGACCTAGCAATTTGTAGCTTAAAACACGCCCAACGAACCACCTTATACCGATCTGTGACGAACTTGCATAGTTTCGTCAAACATCGATCGTTTCGAGTGGTATGCAATCCGGCCGTCAATGGTGATTCATGGCTTCAGAGATATAAACAACAATAACTCCGCTTCTATTCATCGTATGCGAATCTGCGACATAGCAATTTGTAGCTTAAAACATGGCCCAACGAGCCACCTTATACCGATCTGCGACGAACTTGCATAGTTTCGTCAAACGTCGGTCGTTTCAAGTGGTAGGCAATCCGGCCGCCAATGGTGATTCATGGCCTCACATATATAAACAACTATAACTCCGCTTCTATTCATCGAATGCAAATCTGCGACATAGCAATTTGTAGCTTAAAACACGTCATATCGACCCACCTTGTGCCAATCTACGACGTACTTTTATAGTTTAGACAAACATCGATCGTTTCGAGTGGTAGGCAATCCGGCCGTCACTGGTGATTCATGGCCTCACAGATATAAACAACAATAACTCCGCTTCTATTCATCGTATGCGAATCTGCAACATAGCAGTTTGTAGCTTAAAACACGCCCCAACGAACCACCTTATACCGATCTGCGACGAACTTGCATAGTTTCGTCAAACATCTATCGTTTCGAGTGGTAGGCAATCCGGCCGTCAATGGTGATTCATGGCCTCACAGATATAAACAACAATAACTCCGCTTCTTTTCGTCGTATGCGAATCTGCGACATAGCAATTTGTAGCTTAAAACATGGCCCAACGAGCCACCTTATACCGATCTGCGACGAACTTGCATAGTTTCGTCAAACGTCGATCGTTTCGAGTGGTAGGCAATCCGGCCGCCAATGGTGATTCATGGCCTCACATGTATAAACAACTATAACTCCGCTTCTATTCATCGAATGCAAATCTACGACATAGCAATTTGTAGCTTAAAACACGTCACATCGACCCACCTTGTGCCAATCTGCGACGTACTTTTATAGTTTAGACAAACATCGATCGTTTCGAGTGGTAGGCAATCCGGCCGTCAATGGTGATTCATGGCCTCACAGATATAAACAACAATAACTCCGCTTCTATTCATCGTATGCGAATCTGCAACATAGCAGTTTGTAGCTTAAAACACGCCCCAACGAACCACCTTATACCGATCTGCGACGAACTTGCATAGTTTCGTCAAACATCTATCGTTTCGAGTGGAAGGCAATCCGGCCGTCAATGGTGATTCATGGCCTGACAGATATAAACAACTATAACTCCGCTTCTATTCGTCGTAAGCGAATCTGCGACCTAGCAATTTGTAGCTTAAAACACGTCACATCGACCCACCTCATGCCGATCTGCGACGTACTTGTATAGATTCGTCAAACGTCGATCGTTTCGAGTGGTAGGCAATCCGGCCGTCAATGGTGATTCATGGCCTCACAGATATAAACAACAATAACTCCCCTTCTATTCGTCGTATGCGAATCTGCGACATAGCAATTTGTAGCTTAAAACACGCCCCAACGAACCACCTTATACCGATCTGCGACGAACTTGCATAGTTTTGTCACACATCGATCGTTTCGAGTGGAAAGCAATCCGGCCGTCAATGGTGATTCATGGCCTGACAGATATAAACAACTATAACTCCGCTTCTATTCGTCGAATGCAAATCTGCGACATAGCAATTTGTAGCTTAAAATACGTCACATCGACCAACCTTGTGCCGATCTGCGACGAACTTGCATAGTTTCGTCAAACATCGATCGTTTCGAGTGGTAAGCAATCCGGCCGTCAATGGTGATTCATGGCCTGTCAGATATAAACAACTATAACTCCGCTTCTATTCGTCGTATGCGAATCTGCGACCTAGCAATTTGTAGCTTAAAACACGCCCAACGAACCACCTTATACCGATCTGTGACGAACTTGCATAGTTTCGTCAAACATCGATCGTTTCGAGTGGTATGCAATCCGGCCGTCAATGGTGATTCATGGCCTCAGAGATATAAACAACAATAACTCCGCTTCTATTCATCGTATGCGAATCTGCGACATAGCAATTTGTAGCTTAAAACATGGCCAAACGAGCCACCTTATACCGATCTGCGACGAACTTGCATAGTTTCGTCAAACGTCGATCGTTTCGAGTGGTAGGCAATCCGGCCGCCAATGGTGATTCATGGCCTCACATATATAAACAACTATAACTCCGCTTCTATTCATCGAATGCAAATCTGCGACATAGCAATTGGTAGCTTAAAACACGCTCCAACGAACCACCTTATACCGATCTGCGATGAACTTGCATAGTTTTGTCAAACATCGATCGTTTCGAGTGGAAAGCAATCCGGCCGTCAATGGTGATTCATGGCCTCACAGATATAAACAACTATAACTCCGCTTCTATTCGCCGTATGCAAATCTGCGACATAGCAATTTGTAGCTTAAAACACGTCACATCGAACCACCTTGTGCCGATCTGCGACGGACTTGCATGGTTTCGTCAAACAACGATCGTTTCGAGTGGTAGGCAATCCGGCCGTCAATGGTGATTCATGGCCTCACAGATATAAACAACAATAACTCCGCTTCTATTCGTCGTATGCGAATATGCGACATAGCAATTTGTAGCTTAAAACACGTCACATCGACCCACCTTGTGCCGATCTGCGACGCACTTGCATAGTTTCGTCAAGCATCGATCGTTTCGAGTGGTAGGCAATCCGGCCGTCAATGGTGATTCATGGCCTCACAGATATAAACAACAATAACTCCGCTTCTTTTCGTCGTATGCGAATCTGCGACATAGCAATTTGTAGATTAAAACACGTCCCAACGAACCACCTTATACCGATCTGCGACGAACTCGCATAGTTTTGTCAAACATTGATCGTTTCGAGTGGAAAGCAATCCGGCCGTCAATGGTGATTCATGGCCTCTCAGATATAAACAACTATAACTCCGCTTCTATTCGTCGTATGCGAATCTGCGACCTAGCAATTTGTAGCTTAAAACACGCCCCAACGAACCACCTTACACCGATCTGCGACGAACTTGCATAGTTTTGTCACACATCGATCGTTTCGAGTGGAAAGCAATCCGGCCGTCAATGGTGATTCATGGCCTGACAGATATAAACAACTATAACTCCGCTTCTATTCGTCGAATGCAAATCTGCGACATAGCAATTTGTAGCTTAAAATACGTCACATCGACCAACCTTGTGCCGATCTGCGACGAACTTGCATAGTTTCGTCAAACATCGATCGTTTCGAGTGGTATGCAATCCGGCCGTCAATGGTGATTCATGGCTTCAGAGATATAAACAACAATAACTCCGCTTCTATTCATCGTATGCGAATCTGCGACATAGCAATTTGTAGCTTAAAACATGGCCCAACGAGCCACCTTATACCGATCTGCGACGAACTTGCATCGTTTCGTCAAACGTCGGTCGTTTCAAGTGGTAGGCAATCCGGCCGCCAATGGTGATTCATGGCCTCACATATATAAACAACTATAACTCCGCTTCTATTCATCGAATGCAAATCTGCGACATAGCAATTTGTAGCTTAAAACACGTCACATCGACCCACCTTGTGCCAATCTACGACGTACTTTTATAGTTTAGACAAACATCGATCGTTTCGAGTGGTAGGCAATCCGGCCGTCACTGGTGATTCATGGCCTCACAGATATAAACAACAATAACTCCGCTTCTATTCATCGTATGCGAATCTGCAACATAGCAGTTTGTAGCTTAAAACACGCCCCAACGAACCACCTTATACCGATCTGCGACGAACTTGCATAGTTTCGTCAAACATCTATCGTTTCGAGTGGTAGGCAATCCGGCCGTCAATGGTGATTCATGGCCTCACAGATATAAACAACAATAACTCCGCTTCTTTTCGTCGTATGCGAATCTGCGACATAGCAATTTGTAGCTTAAAACATGGCCCAACGAGCCACCTTATACCGATCTGCGACGAACTTGCATAGTTTCGTCAAACGTCGATCGTTTCGAGTGGTAGGCAATCCGGCCGCCAATGGTGATTCATGGCCTCACATGTATAAACAATTATAACTCCGCTTCTATTCATCGAATGCAAATCTACGACATAGCAATTTGTAGCTTAAAACACGTCACATCGACCCACCTTGTGCCAATCTGCGACGTACTTTTATAGTTTAGACAAACATCGATCGTTTCGAGTGGTAGGCAATCCGGCCGTCAATGGTGATTCATGGCCTCACAGATATAAACAACAATAACTCCGCTTCTATTCATCGTATGCGAATCTGCAACATAGCAGTTTGTAGCTTAAAACACGCCCCAACGAACCACCTTATACCGATCTGCGACGAACTTGCATAGTTTCGTCAAACATCTATCGTTTCGAGTGGAAGGCAATCCGGCCGTCAATGGTGATTCATGGCCTGACAGATATAAACAACTATAACTCCGCTTCTATTCGTCGTAAGCGAATCTGCGACCTAGCAATTTGTAGCTTAAAACACGTCACATCGACCCACCTCATGCCGATCTGCGACGTACTTGTATAGATTCGTCAAACGTCGATCGTTTCGAGTGGTAGGCAATCCGGCCGTCAATGGTGATTCATGGCCTCACAGATATAAACAACAATAACTCCCCTTCTATTCGTCGTATGCGAATCTGCGACATAGCAATATGTAGCTTAAAACACGCCCCAACGAACCACCTTATACCGATCTGCGACGTACTTTTATAGTTTAGACAAACATCGATCGTTTCGAGTGGTAGGCAATCCGGCCGTCAATGGTGATTCATGGCCTCACAGATATAAACAACAATAACTCCGCTTCTATTCATCGTATGCGAATCTGCAACATAGCAGTTTGTAGCTTAAAACACGCCCCAACGAACCACCTTATACCGATCTGCGACGAACTTGCATAGTTTCGTCAAACATCTATCGTTTCGAGTGGAAGGCAATCCGGCCGTCAATGGTGATTCATGGCCTGACAGATATAAACAACTATAACTCCGCTTCTATTCGTCGTAAGCGAATCTGCGACCTAGCAATTTGTAGCTTAAAACACGTCACATCGACCCACCTCATGCCGATCTGCGACGTACTTGTATAGATTCGTCAAACGTCGATCGTTTCGAGTGGTAGGCAATCCGGCCGTCAATGGTGATTCATGGCCTCACAGATATAAACAACAATAACTCCCCTTCTATTCGTCGTATGCGAATCTGCGACATAGCAATTTGTAGCTTAAAACACGCCCCAACGAACCACCTTATACCGATCTGCGACGAACTTGCATAGTTTTGTCACACATCGATCGTTTCGAGTGGAAAGCAATCCGGCCGTCAATGGTGATTCATGGCCTGACAGATATAAACAACTATAACTCCGCTTCTATTCGTCGAATGCAAATCTGCGACATAGCAATTTGTAGCTTAAAATACGTCACATCGACCAACCTTGTGCCGATCTGCGACGAACTTGCATAGTTTCGTCAAACATCGATCGTTTCGAGTGGTATGCAATCCGGCCGTCAATGGTGATTCATGGCTTCAGAGATATAAACAACAATAACTCCGCTTCTATTCATCGTATGCGAATCTGCGACATAGCAATTTGTAGCTTAAAACACGGCCCAACGAGCCACCTTATACCGATCTGCGACGAACTTGCATAGTTTCGTCAAACGTCGATCGTTTCAAGAGGTAGGCAATCCGGCCGCCAATGGTGATTCATGGCCTCACATATATAAACAACTATAACTCCGCTTCTATTCGTCGAATGCAAATCTGCGACATAGCAATGTGTAGCTTAAAACACGTCACATCGACCCACCTTGTGCCAATCTACGACGTACTTTTATAGTTTAGACAAACATCGATCGTTTCGAGTGGTAGGCAATCCGGCCGTCAATGGTGATTCATGGCCTCACAGATATAAACAACTATAACTCCGCTTCTATTCGTCGAATGCAAATCTGCGACATAGCAATTTGTAGCTTAAAATACGTCACATCGACCAACCTTGTGCCGATCTGCGACGAACTTGCATAGTTTCGTCAAACATCGATCGTTTCGAGTGGTAGGCAATCCGGCCGTCAATGGTGATTCATGGCCTCACAGATATAAACAACAATAACTCCGCTTCTTTTCGTCGTATGCGAATCTGCGACATAGCAATTTGTAGATTAAAACACGCCCCAACGAACCACCTTATACCGATCTGCGACGAACTCGCATAGTTTTGTCAAACATTGATCGTTTCGAGTGGAAAGCAATCCGGCCGTCAATGGTGATTCATGGCCTCACAGATATAAACAACTATAACTCCGCTTCTATTCGTCGTATGCGAATCTGCAAATTAGCAATTTGTAGCTTAAAACACGCCCCAACGAACCACCTTATACCGATCTGCGACGAACTTGCATAGTTTCGTCAAACATCTATCGTTTCGAGTGGAAGGCAATCCGGCCGTCAATGGTGATTCATGGCCTGACAGATATAAACAACTATAACTCCGCTTCTATTCGTCGTATGCGAATCTGCGACCTAGCAATTTGTAGCTTAAAACACGTCACATCGACCCACCTCATGCCGATCTGCGACGTACTTGTATAGATTCGTCAAACGTCGATCGATTCGAGTGGTAGGCAATCCGGCCGTCAATGGTGATTCATGGCCTCACAGATATAAACAACAATAACTCCCCTTCTATTCGTCGTATGCGAATCTGCGACATAGCAATTTGTAGCTTAAAACACGCCCCAACGAACCACCTTATACCGATCTGCGACGAACTTGCATAGTTTTGTCACACATCGATCGTTTCGAGTGGAAAGCAATCCGGCCGTCAATGGTGATTCATGGCCTGACAGATATAAACAACTATAACTCCGCTTCTATTCGTCGAATGCAAATCTGCGACATAGCAATTTGTAGCTTAAAATACGTCACATCGACCAACCTTGTGCCGATCTGCGACGAACTTGCATAGTTTCGTCAAACATCGATCGTTTCGAGTGGTATGCAATCCGGCCGTCAATGGTGATTCATGGCTTCAGAGATATAAACAACAATAACTCCGCTTCTATTCATCGTATGCGAATCTGCGACATAGCAATTTGTAGCTTAAAACACGGCCCAACGAGCCACCTTATACCGATCTGCGACGAACTTGCATAGTTTCGTCAAACGTCGATCGTTTCAAGAGGTAGGCAATCCGGCCGCCAATGGTGATTCATGGCCTCACATATATAAACAACTATAACTCCGCTTCTATTCATCGAATGCAAATCTGCGACATAGCAATGTGTAGCTTAAAACACGTCACATCGACCCACCTTGTGCCAATCTACGACGTACTTTTATAGTTTAGACAAACATCGATCGTTTCGAGTGGTAGGCAATCCGGCCGTCAATGGTGATTCATGGCCTCACAGATATAAACAACTATAACTCCGCTTCTATTCGTCGAATGCAAATCTGCGACATAGCAATTTGTAGCTTAAAATACGTCACATCGACCAACCTTGTGCCGATCTGCGACGAACTTGCATAGTTTCGTCAAACATCGATCGTTTCGAGTGGTAGGCAATCCGGCCGTCAATGGTGATTCATGGCCTCACAGATATAAACAACAATAACTCCGCTTCTTTTCGTCGTATGCGAATCTGCGACATAGCAATTTGTAGATTAAAACACGCCCCAACGAACCACCTTATACCGATCTGCGACGAACTCGCATAGTTTTGTCAAACATTGATCGTTTCGAGTGGAAAGCAATCCGGCCGTCAATGGTGATTCATGGCCTCACAGATATAAACAACTATAACTCCGCTTCTATTCGTCGTATGCGAATCTGCAAATTAGCAATTTGTAGCTTAAAACACGCCCCAACGAACCACCTTATACCGATCTGCGACGAACTTGCATAGTTTCGTCAAACATCTATCGTTTCGAGTGGAAGGCAATCCGGCCGTCAATGGTGATTCATGGCCTGACAGATATAAACAACTATAACTCCGCTTCTATTCGTCGTATGCGAATCTGCGACCTAGCAATTTGTAGCTTAAAACACGTCACATCGACCCACCTCATGCCGATCTGCGACGTACTTGTATAGATTCGTCAAACGTCGATCGATTCGAGTGGTAGGCAATCCGGCCGTCAATGGTGATTCATGGCCTCACAGATATAAACAACAATAACTCCCCTTCTATTCGTCGTATGCGAATCTGCGACATAGCAATTTGTAGCTAAAAACACGCCCCAACGAACCACCTTATACCGATCTGCGACGAACTTTCGTCGTTTTGTCAAACATCGATCGTTTCGAGTGGTAGGCAATCCGGCCGTCAATGGTGATTCATGGCCTCACAGATATAAACAACAATAACTCCCCTTCTTTTCGTCGTATGCGAATCTGCGACATAGCAATTTGTAGCTTAAAACACGCCCAACGAACCACCTTATACCGATCTGTGACGAACTTGCATAGTTTCGTCAAACGTCGATCGTTTCGAGTGGTAGGCAATCCGGCCGTCAATGGTGATTCATGGCCTCACAGATATAAACAACTATAACTCCGCTTCTATTCGTCGAATTCAAATCTGCGACATAGCAATTTGTAGCTTAAAACACGTCACATCGACCCACCTTGTGCCAATCTGCGACGTACTTTTATAGTTTAGACAAACATCGATCGTTTCGAGTGGTAGGCAATCCGGCCGTCAATGGTGATTCATGGCCTCACAGATATAAACAACAATAACTCCGCTTCTATTCATCGTATGCGAATCTGCAACATAGCAGTTTGTAGCTTAAAACACGCCCCAACGAACCACCTTATACCGATCTGCGACGAACTTGCATAGTTTCGTCAAACATCTATCGTTTCGAGTGGAAGGCAATCCGGCCGTCAATGGTGATTCATGGCCTCACAGATATAAACAACTATAACTCCGCTTCTATTCGTCGTATGCGAATCTGCGACCTAGCAATTTGTAGCTAAAAACACGCCCCAACGAACCACCTTATACCGATCTGCGACGAACTTTCGTCGTTTTGTCAAACATCGATCGTTTCGAGTGGTAGGCAATCCGGCCGTCAATGGTGATTCATGGCCTCACAGATATAAACAACAATAACTCCGCTTCTTTTCGTCGTATGCGAATCTGCGACATAGCAATTTGTAGATTAAAACACGCCCCAACGAACCACCTAATACCGATCTGCGACGAACTCGCATAGTTTTGTCAAACATTGATCGTTTCGAGTGGAAAGCAATCCGGCCGTCAATGGTGATTCATAGCCTGACAGATATAAACAACTATAACTCCGCTTCTATTCGTCGTAAGCGAATCTGCGACCTAGCAATTTGTAGCTTAAAACACGTCACATCGACCCACCTCATGCCGATCTGCGACGTACTTGTATAGATTCGTCAAACGTCGATCGTTTCGAGTGGTAGGCAATCCGGCCGTCAATGGTGATTCATGGCCTCACAGATATAAACAACAATAACTCCCCTTCTATTCGTCGTGCGAATCTGCGACATAGCAATTTGTAGCTTAAAACACGCCCCAACGAACCACCTTATACCGATCTGCGACGAACTTGCATAGTTTTGTCACACATCGATCGTTTCGAGTGGAAAGCAATCCGGCCGTCAATGGTGATTCATGGCCTGACAGATATAAACAACTATAACTCCGCTTCTATTCGTCGAATGCAAATCTGCGACATAGCAATTTGTAGCTTAAAATACGTCACATCGACCAACCTTGTGCCGATCTGCGACGAACTTGCATAGTTTCGTCAAACATCGATCGTTTCGAGTGGTATGCAATCCGGCCGTCAATGGTGATTCATGGCTTCAGAGATATAAACAACAATAACTCCGCTTCTATTCATCGTATGCGAATCTGCGACATAGCAATTTGTAGCTTAAAACATGGCCCAACGAGCCACCTTATACCGATCTGCGACGAACTTGCATAGTTTCGTCAAACGTCGATCGTTTCAAGAGGTAGGCAATCCGGCCGCCAATGGTGATTCATGGGCTCACATATATAAACAACTATAACTCCGCTTCTATTCATCGAATGCAAATCTGCGACATAGCAATGTGTAGCTTAAAACACGTCACATCGACCCACCTTGTGCCAATCTAAGACGTACTTTTATAGTTTAGACAAACATCGATCGTTTCGAGTGGTAGGCAATCCGGCCGTCAATGGTGATTCATGGCCTCACAGATATAAACAACTATAACTCCGCTTCTATTCGTCGAATGCAAATCTGCGACATAGCAATTTGTAGCTTAAAATACGTCACATCGACCAACCTTGTGCCGATCTGCGACGAACTTGCATAGTTTCGTCAAACATCGATCGTTTCGAGTGGTAGGCAATCCGGCCGTCAATGGTGATTCATGGCCTCACAGATATAAACAACAATAACTCCGCTTCTTTTCGTCGTATGCGAATCTGCGACATAGCAATTTGTAGATTAAAACACGCCCCAACGAACCACCTTATACCGATCTGCGACGAACTCGCATAGTTTTGTCAAACATTGATCGTTTCGAGTGGAAAGCAATCCGGCCGTCAATGGTGATTCATGGCCTCACAGATATAAACAACTATAACTCCGCTTCTATTCGTCGTATGCGAATCTGCAAATTAGCAATTTGTAGCTTAAAACACGCCCCAACGAACCACCTTATACCGATCTGCGACGAACTTGCATAGTTTCGTCAAACATCAATCGTTTCGAGTGGAAGGCAATCCGGCCGTCAATGGTGATTCATGGCCTGACAGATATAAACAACTATAACTCCGCTTCTATTCGTCGTATGCGAATCTGCGACCTAGCAATTTGTAGCTTAAAACACGTCACATCGACCCACCTCATGCCGATCTGCGACGTACTTGTATAGATTCGTCAAACGTCGATCGATTCGAGTGGTAGGCAATCCGGCCGTCAATGGTGATTCATGGCCTCACAGATATAAACAACAATAACTCCCCTTCTATTCGTCGTATGCGAATCTGCGACATAGCAATTTGTAGCTAAAAACACGCCCCAACGAACCACCTTATACCGATCTGCGACGAACTTTCGTCGTTTTGTCAATCATCGATCGTTTCGAGTGGTAGGCAATCCGGCCGTCAATGGTGATTCATGGCCTCACAGATATAAACAACAATAACTCCCCTTCTTTTCGTCGTATGCGAATCTGCGACATAGCAATTTGTAGCTTAAAACACGCCCAACGAACCACCTTATACCGATCTGTGACGAACTTGCATAGTTTCGTCAAACGTCGATCGTTTCGAGTGGTAGGCAATCCGGCCGTCAATGGTGATTCATGGCCTCACAGATATAAACAACTATAACTCCGCTTCTATTCGTCGAATTCAAATCTGCGACATAGCAATTTGTAGCTTAAAACACGTCACATCGACCCACCTTGTGCCAATCTGCGACGTACTTTTATAGTTTAGACAAACATCGATCGTTTCGAGTGGTAGGCAATCCGGCCGTCAATGGTGATTCATGGCCTCACAGATATAAACAACAATAACTCCGCTTCTATTCATCGTATGCGAATCTGCAACATAGCAGTTTGTAGCTTAAAACACGCCCCAACGAACCACCTTATACCGATCTGCGACGAACTTGCATAGTTTCGTCAAACATCTATCGTTTCGAGTGGAAGGCAATCCGGCCGTCAATGGTGATTCATGGCCTCACAGATATAAACAACTATAACTCCGCTTCTATTCGTCGTATGCGAATCTGCGACCTAGCAATTTGTAGCTAAAAACACGCCCCAACGAACCACCTTATACCGATCTGCGACGAACTTTCGTCGTTTTGTCAAACATCGATCGTTTCGAGTGGTAGGCAATCCGGCCGTCAATGGTGATTCATGGCCTCACAGATATAAACAACAATAACTCCGCTTCTTTTCGTCGTATGCGAATCTGCGACATAGCAATTTGTAGATTAAAACACGCCCCAACGAACCACCTAATACCGATCTGCGACGAACTCGCATAGTTTTGTCAAACATTGATCGTTTCGAGTGGAAAGCAATCCGGCCGTCAATGGTGATTCATAGCCTGACAGATATAAACAACTATAACTCCGCTTCTATTCGTCGACTGCAAATCTGCGACATAGCAATTTGTAGCTTAAAACACGCCCCAACGAACCACCTTATACCGATCTGCGACGAACTTGCATAGTTTCGTCAAACATCTATCGTTTCGAGTGGTAGGCAATCCGGCCGTCAATGGTGATTCATGGCCTGACAGATATAAACAACTATAACTCCGCTTCTATTCGTCGTATGCGAATCTGCGACCTAGCAATTTGTAGCTTAAAACACGCCCAACGAACCACCTTATACCGATCTGTGACGAACTTGCATAGTTTCGTCAAAAGTCGATCGTTTCGAGTGGTAGGCAATCCGGCCGTCAATGGTGATTCATGGCCTCACAGATATAAACAACAATAACTCCGCTTCTATTCGTCGTATGCGAATCTGCGACATAGCAATTTGTAGATTAAAACACGCCCCAACGAACCACCTTATACCGATCTGCGACGAACTTTCGTCGTTTTGTCAAACATCGATCGTTTCGAGTGGTAGGCAATCCGGCCGTCAATGGTGATTCATGGCCTCACAGATATAAACAACAATAACTCCGCTTCTTTTCGTCGTATGCGAATCTGCGACATAGCAATTTGTAGATTAAAACACGCTCCAACGAACCACCTTATACCGATCTGCGACGTACTCGCATAGTTTTGTCAAACATTGATCGTTTCGAGTGGAAAGCAATCCGGCCGTCAATGGTGATTCATGGCCTCACAGATATAAACAACTATAACTCCGCTTCTATTCGTCGTATGCGAATCTGCGACCTAGCAATTTGTATCTTAAAACACGCCCCAACGAACCACCTTATACCAATCTGCGACGAACTTGCATAGTTTTGTCACACATCGATCGTTTCGAGTGGAAAGCAATCCGGCCGTCAATGGTGATTCATGGCCTGACAGATATAAACAACTATAACTCCGCTTCTATTCGTCGAATGCAAATCTGCGACATAGCAATTTGTAGCTTAAAATACGTCACATCGACCAACCTTGTGCCGATCTGCGACGAACCTGCATAGTTTCGTCAAACATCGATCGTTTCGAGTGGTATGCAATCCGGCCGTCAATGGTGATTCATGGCCTCAGAGATATAAACAACAATAACTCCGCTTCTATTCATCGTATGCGAATCTGCGACATAGCAATTTGTAGATTAAAACACGCCCCAACGAACCACCTTATACCGATCTGCGACGAACTTTCGTCGTTTTGTCAAACATCGATCGTTTCGAGTGGTAGGCAATCCGGCCGTCAATGGTGATTCATGGCCTCACAGATATAAACAACAATAACTCCGCTTCTTTTCGTCGTATGCGAATCTGCGACATAGCAATTTGTAGATTAAAACACGCTCCAACGAACCACCTTATACCGATCTGCGACGTACTCGCATAGTTTTGTCAAACATTGATCGTTTCGAGTGGAAAGCAATCCGGCCGTCAATGGTGATTCATGGCCTCACAGATATAAACAACTATAACTCCGCTTCTATTCGTCGTATGCGAATCTGCGACCTAGCAATTTGTATCTTAAAACACGCCCCAACGAACCACCTTATACCAATCTGCGACGAACTTGCATAGTTTTGTCACACATCGATCGTTTCGAGTGGAAAGCAATCCGGCCGTCAATGGTGATTCATGGCCTGACAGATATAAACAACTATAACTCCGCTTCTATTCGTCGAATGCAAATCTGCGACATAGCAATTTGTAGCTTAAAATACGTCACATCGACCAACCTTGTGCCGATCTGCGACGAACCTGCATAGTTTCGTCAAACATCGATCGTTTCGAGTGGTATGCAATCCGGCCGTCAATGGTGATTCATGGCCTCAGAGATATAAACAACAATAACTCCGCTTCTATTCATCGTATGCGAATCTGCGACATAGCAATTTGTAGCTTAAAACATGGCCCAACGAGCCACCTTATACCGATCTGCGACGAACTTTCGTCGTTTTGTCAAACATCGATCGTTTCGAGTGGTAGGCAATCCGGCCGTCAATGGTGATTCATGGCCTCACAGATATAAACAACAATAACTCCGCTTCTTTTCGTCGTATGCGAATCTGCGACATAGCAATTTGTAGATTAAAACACGCCCCAACGAACCACCTTATACCGATCTGCGACGAACTTGCATAGTTTTGTCACACATCGATCGTTTCGAGTGGAAAGCAATCCGGCCGTCAATGGTGATTCATGGCCTGACAGATGTAAACAACTATAACTCCGCTTCTATTCGTCGAATGCAAATCTGCGACATAGCAATTTGTAGCTTAAAATACGTCACATCGACCAACCTTGTGCCGATCTGCGACGAACTTGCATAGTTTCGTCAAACATCGATCGTTTCGAGTGGTATGCAATCCGGCCGTCAATGGTGATTCATGGCTTCAGAGATATAAACAACAATAACTCCGCTTCTATTCATCGTATGCGAATCTGCGACATAGCAATTTGTAGCTTAAAACATGGCCCAACGAGCCACCTTATACCGATCTGCGACGAACTTGCATAGTTTCGTCAAACGTCGATCGTTTCAAGAGGTAGGCAATCCGGCCGCCAATGGTGATTCATGGGCTCACATATATAAACAACTATAACTCCGCTTCTATTCATCGAATGCAAATCTGCGACATAGCAATGTGTAGCTTAAAACACGTCACATCGACCCACCTTGTGCCAATCTAAGACGTACTTTTATAGTTTAGACAAACATCGATCGTTTCGAGTGGTAGGCAATCCGGCCGTCAATGGTGATTCATGGCCTCACAGATATAAACAACTATAACTCCGCTTCTATTCGTCGAATGCAAATCTGCGACATAGCAATTTGTAGCTTAAAATACGTCACATCGACCAACCTTGTGCCGATCTGCGACGAACTTGCATAGTTTCGTCAAACATCGATCGTTTCGAGTGGTAGGCAATCCGGCCGTCAATGGTGATTCATGGCCTCACAGATATAAACAACAATAACTCCGCTTCTTTTCGTCGTATGCGAATCTGCGACATAGCAATTTGTAGATTAAAACACGCCCCAACGAACCACCTTATACCGATCTGCGACGAACTCGCATAGTTTTGTCAAACATTGATCGTTTCGAGTGGAAAGCAATCCGGCCGTCAATGGTGATTCATGGCCTCACAGATATAAACAACTATAACTCCGCTTCTATTCGTCGTATGCGAATCTGCAAATTAGCAATTTGTAGCTTAAAACACGCCCCAACGAACCACCTTATACCGATCTGCGACGAACTTGCATAGTTTCGTCAAACATCAATCGTTTCGAGTGGAAGGCAATCCGGCCGTCAATGGTGATTCATGGCCTGACAGATATAAACAACTATAACTCCGCTTCTATTCGTCGTATGCGAATCTGCGACCTAGCAATTTGTAGCTTAAAACACGTCACATCGACCCACCTCATGCCGATCTGCGACGTACTTGTATAGATTCGTCAAACGTCGATCGATTCGAGTGGTAGGCAATCCGGCCGTCAATGGTGATTCATGGCCTCACAGATATAAACAACAATAACTCCCCTTCTATTCGTCGTATGCGAATCTGCGACATAGCAATTTGTAGCTAAAAACACGCCCCAACGAACCACCTTATACCGATCTGCGACGAACTTTCGTCGTTTT
Source organism: Anoplius nigerrimus (assembly GCA_914767735.1). Classification (NCBI taxonomy): domain Eukaryota; kingdom Metazoa; phylum Arthropoda; class Insecta; order Hymenoptera; family Pompilidae; genus Anoplius; species Anoplius nigerrimus. The sequence goes on along the minus strand of CAJZBX010001045.1, from coordinate 355,046 downwards.
GTCAATCATCGATCGTTTCGAGTGGTAGGCAATCCGGCCGTCAATGGTGATTCATGGCCTCACAGATATAAACAACAATAACTCCCCTTCTTTTCGTCGTATGCGAATCTGCGACATAGCAATTTGTAGCTTAAAACACGCCCAACGAACCACCTTATTCCGATCTGTGACGAACTTGCATAGTTTCGTCAAACGTCGATCGTTTCGAGTGGTAGGCAATCCGGCCGTCAATGGTGATTCATGGCCTCACAGATATAAACAACTATAACTCCGCTTCTATTCGTCGAATTCAAATATGCGACATAGCAATTTGTAGCTTAAAACACGTCACATCGACCCACCTTGTGCCAATCTGCGACGTACTTTTATAGTTTAGACAAACATCGATCGTTTCGAGTGGTAGGCAATCCGGCCGTCAATGGTGATTCATGGCCTCACAGATATAAACAACAATAACTCCGCTTCTATTCATCGTATGCGAATCTGCAACATAGCAGTTTGTAGCTTAAAACACGCCCCAACGAACCACCTTATACCGATCTGCGACGAACTTGCATAGTTTCGTCAAACATCTATCGTTTCGAGTGGAAGGCAATCCGGCCGTCAATGGTGATTCATGGCCTCACAGATATAAACAACTATAACTCCGCTTCTATTCGTCGTATGCGAATCTGCGACCTAGCAATTTGTAGCTAAAAACACGCCCCAACGAACCACCTTATACCGATCTGCGACGAACTTTCGTCGTTTTGTCAAACATCGATCGTTTCGAGTGGTAGGCAATCCGGCCGTCAATGGTGATTCATGGCCTCACAGATATAAACAACAATAACTCCGCTTCTTTTCGTCGTATGCGAATCTGCGACATAGCAATTTGTAGATTAAAACACGCCCCAACGAACCACCTAATACCGATCTGCGACGAACTCGCATAGTTTTGTCAAACATTGATCGTTTCGAGTGGAAAGCAATCCGGCCGTCAATGGTGATTCATAGCCTGACAGATATAAACAACTATAACTCCGCTTCTATTCGTCGACTGCAAATCTGCGACATAGCAATTTGTAGCTTAAAACACGCCCCAACGAACCACCTTATACCGATCTGCGACGAACTTGCATAGTTTCGTCAAACATCTATCGTTTCGAGTGGTAGGCAATCCGGCCGTCAATGGTGATTCATGGCCTGACAGATATAAACAACTATAACTCCGCTTCTATTCGTCGTATGCGAATCTGCGACCTAGCAATTTGTAGCTTAAAACACGCCCAACGAACCACCTTATACCGATCTGTGACGAACTTGCATAGTTTCGTCAAAAGTCGATCGTTTCGAGTGGTAGGCAATCCGGCCGTCAATGGTGATTCATGGCCTCACAGATATAAACAACAATAACTCCGCTTCTATTCGTCGTATGCGAATCTGCGACATAGCAATTTGTAGATTAAAACACGCCCCAACGAACCACCTTATACCGATCTGCGACGAACTTTCGTCGTTTTGTCAAACATCGATCGTTTCGAGTGGTAGGCAATCCGGCCGTCAATGGTGATTCATGGCCTCACAGATATAAACAACAATAACTCCGCTTCTTTTCGTCGTATGCGAATCTGCGACATAGCAATTTGTAGATTAAAACACGCTCCAACGAACCACCTTATACCGATCTGCGACGTACTCGCATAGTTTTGTCAAACATTGATCGTTTCGAGTGGAAAGCAATCCGGCCGTCAATGGTGATTCATGGCCTCACAGATATAAACAACTATAACTCCGCTTCTATTCGTCGTATGCGAATCTGCGACCTAGCAATTTGTATCTTAAAACACGCCCCAACGAACCACCTTATACCAATCTGCGACGAACTTGCATAGTTTTGTCACACATCGATCGTTTCGAGTGGAAAGCAATCCGGCCGTCAATGGTGATTCATGGCCTGACAGATATAAACAACTATAACTCCGCTTCTATTCGTCGAATGCAAATCTGCGACATAGCAATTTGTAGCTTAAAATACGTCACATCGACCAACCTTGTGCCGATCTGCGACGAACCTGCATAGTTTCGTCAAACATCGATCGTTTCGAGTGGTATGCAATCCGGCCGTCAATGGTGATTCATGGCCTCAGAGATATAAACAACAATAACTCCGCTTCTATTCATCGTATGCGAATCTGCGACATAGCAATTTGTAGATTAAAACACGCCCCAACGAACCACCTTATACCGATCTGCGACGAACTTTCGTCGTTTTGTCAAACATCGATCGTTTCGAGTGGTAGGCAATCCGGCCGTCAATGGTGATTCATGGCCTCACAGATATAAACAACAATAACTCCGCTTCTTTTCGTCGTATGCGAATCTGCGACATAGCAATTTGTAGATTAAAACACGCTCCAACGAACCACCTTATACCGATCTGCGACGTACTCGCATAGTTTTGTCAAACATTGATCGTTTCGAGTGGAAAGCAATCCGGCCGTCAATGGTGATTCATGGCCTCACAGATATAAACAACTATAACTCCGCTTCTATTCGTCGTATGCGAATCTGCGACCTAGCAATTTGTATCTTAAAACACGCCCCAACGAACCACCTTATACCAATCTGCGACGAACTTGCATAGTTTTGTCACACATCGATCGTTTCGAGTGGAAAGCAATCCGGCCGTCAATGGTGATTCATGGCCTGACAGATATAAACAACTATAACTCCGCTTCTATTCGTCGAATGCAAATCTGCGACATAGCAATTTGTAGCTTAAAATACGTCACATCGACCAACCTTGTGCCGATCTGCGACGAACCTGCATAGTTTCGTCAAACATCGATCGTTTCGAGTGGTATGCAATCCGGCCGTCAATGGTGATTCATGGCCTCAGAGATATAAACAACAATAACTCCGCTTCTATTCATCGTATGCGAATCTGCGACATAGCAATTTGTAGCTTAAAACATGGCCCAACGAGCCACCTTATACCGATCTGCGACGAACTTTCGTCGTTTTGTCAAACATCGATCGTTTCGAGTGGTAGGCAATCCGGCCGTCAATGGTGATTCATGGCCTCACAGATATAAACAACAATAACTCCGCTTCTTTTCGTCGTATGCGAATCTGCGACATAGCAATTTGTAGATTAAAACACGCCCCAACGAACCACCTTATACCGATCTGCGACGAACTCGCATAGTTTTGTCAAACATTGATCGTTTCGAGTGGAAAGCAATCCGGCCGTCAATGGTGATTCATGGCCTCACAGATATAAACAACTATAACTCCGCTTCTATTCGTCGTATGCGAATCTGCGACCTAGCAATTTGTAGCTTAAAACACGCCCCAACGAACCACCTTATACCGATCTGCGACGAACTTGCATAGTTTTGTCACACATCGATCGTTTCGAGTGGTAGGCAATCCGGCCGTCAATGGTGATTCATGGCCTCACAGATATAAACAACAATAACTCCGCTTCTATTCATCGTATGCGAATCTGCAACATAGCAGTTTGTAGCTTAAAACACGCCCCAACGAACCACCTTATACCGATCTGCGACGAACTTGCATAGTTTCGTCAAACATCTATCGTTTCGAGTGGTAGGCAATTCGGCCGTCAATGGTGATTCATGGCCTGACAGATATAAACAACTATAACTCCGCTTCTATTCGTCGTATGCGAATCTGCGACCTAGCAATTTGTAGCTTAAAACACGTCACATCGACCCACCTCATGCCGATCTGCGACGTACTTGTATAGATTCGTCAAACGTCGATCGTTTCGAGTGGTAGGCAATCCGGCCGTCAATGGTGATTCATGGCCTCACAGATATAAACAACAATAACTCCCCTTCTATTCGTCGTATGCGAATCTGCGACATAGCAATTTGTAGCTAAAAACACGCCCCAACGAACCACCTTATACCGATCTGCGACGAACTTTCGTCGTTTTGTCAAACATCGATCGTTTCGAGTGGTAGGCAATCCGGCCGTCAATGGTGATTCATGGCCTCACAGATATAAACAACAATAACTCCGCTTCTTTTCGTCGTATGCGAATCTGCGACATAGCAATTTGTAGCTTAAAACACGCCCAACGAACCACCTTATACCGATCTGTGACGAACTTGCATAGTTTCGTCAAACGTCGATCGTTTCGAGTGGTAGGCAATCCGGCCGTCAATGGTGATTCATGGCCTCACAGATATAAACAACTATAACTCCGCTTCTATTCGTCGAATGCAAATCTGCGACATAGCAATTTGTAACTTAAAATACGTCACATCGACCAACCTTGTGCCGATCTGCGACGAACTTGCATAGTTTCGTCAAACATCGATCGTTTCGAGTGGTAAGCAATCCGGCCGTCAATGGTGATTCATGGCCTCACAGACATAAACAACAATAACTCAGCTTCTATTCGTCGAATGCAAATTTGCGACATAGCGATTTGTAGCTTAAAACACGACACATCGACCCACCTCATGCCGATCTGCGACGTACTTGTATAGATTCGTCAAACGTCGATCGTTTCGAGTGGTAGGCAATCCGGCCGTCAATGGTGATTCATGGCCTCACATATATAAACAACAATAACTCCGCTTCTATTCGTCGTATGCGAATCTGCGACATAGCAATTTGTAGCTAAAAACACGCCCCAACGAACCACCTTATACCGATCTGCGACGAACTTTCGTCGTTTTGTCAAACATCGATCGTTTCGAGTGGTAGGCAATCCGGCCGTCAATGGTGATTCATGGCCTCACAGATATAAACAACAATAACTCCGCTTCTTTTCGTCGTATGCGAATCTGCGACATAGCAATTTGTAGATTAAAACACGCCCCAACGAACCACCTAATACCGATCTGCGACGAACTCGCATAGTTTTGTCAAACATTGATCGTTTCGAGTGGAAAGCAATCCGGCCGTCAATGGTGATTCATAGCCTGACAGATATAAACAACTATAACTCCGCTTCTATTCGTCGAATGCAAATCTGCGACATAGCAATTTGTAGCTTAAAATACGTCACATCGACCAACCTTGTGCCGATCTGCGACGAACTTGCATAGTTTCGTCAAACATCGATCGTTTCGAGTGGTATGCAATCCGGCCGTCAATGGTGATTCATGGCCTCAGAGATATAAACAACAATAACTCCGCTTCTATTCATCGTATGCGAATCTGCGACATAGCAATTTGTAGCTTAAAACATGGCCCAACGAGCCACCTTATACCGATCTGCGACGAACTTGCATAGTTTCGTCAACCGTCGATCGTTTCGAGTGGTAGGCAATCCAGCCGCCAATGGTGATTCATGGCCTCACATATATAAACAACTATAACTCCGCTTCTATTCATCGAATGCAAATCTGCGACATAGCAATTTGTAGCTTAAAACACGTCACATCGACCCACCTTGTGCAAATCTGCGACGTACTTTTATAGTTTAGACAAACATCGATCGTTTCGAGTGGAAAGCAATCCGGCCGTCAATGGTGATTCATGGCCTCACAGATATAAACAACTATAACTCCGCTTCTATTCGTCGTATGCGAATCTGCAAATTAGCAATTTGTAGCTTAAAACACGCCCCAACGAACCACCTTATACCGATCTGCGACGAACTTGCATAGTTTCGTCAAACATCAATCGTTTCGAGTGGAAGGCAATCCGGCCGTCAATGGTGATTCATGGCCTGACAGATATAAACAACTATAACTCCGCTTCTATTCGTCGTATGCGAATCTGCGACCTAGCAATTTGTAGCTTAAAACACGTCACATCGACCACCTCATGCCGATCTGCGACGTACTTGTATAGATTCGTCAAACGTCGATCGATTCGAGTGGTAGGCAATCCGGCCGTCAATGGTGATTCATGGCCTCACAGATATAAACAACAATAACTCCCCTTCTATTCGTCGTATGCGAATCTGCGACATAGCAATTTGTAGCTAAAAACACGCCCCAACGAACCACCTTATACCGATCTGCGACGAACTTTCGTCGTTTTGTCAATCATCGATCGTTTCGAGTGGTAGGCAATCCGGCCGTCAATGGTGATTCATGGCCTCACAGATATAAACAACAATAACTCCCCTTCTTTTCGTCGTATGCGAATCTGCGACATAGCAATTTGTAGCTTAAAACACGCCCAACGAACCACCTTATACCGATCTGTGACGAACTTGCATAGTTTCGTCAAACGTCGATCGTTTCGAGTGGTAGGCAATCCGGCCGTCAATGGTGATTCATGGCCTCACAGATATAAACAACTATAACTCCGCTTCTATTCGTCGAATTCAAATCTGCGACATAGCAATTTGTAGCTTAAAACACGTCACATCGACCCACCTTGTGCCAATCTGCGACGTACTTTTATAGTTTAGACAAACATCGATCGTTTCGAGTGGTAGGCAATCCGGCCGTCAATGGTGATTCATGGCCTAACAGATATAAACAACAATAACTCCGCTTCTATTCATCGTATGCGAATCTGCAACATAGCAGTTTGTAGCTTAAAACACGCCCCAACGAACCACCTTATACCGATCTGCGACGAACTTGCATAGTTTCGTCAAACATCTATCGTTTCGAGTGGAAGGCAATCCGGCCGTCAATGGTGATTCATGGCCTCACAGATATAAACAACTATAACTCCGCTTCTATTCGTCGTATGCGAATCTGCGACCTAGCAATTTGTAGCTAAAAACACGCCCCAACGAACCACCTTATACCGATCTGCGACGAACTTTCGTCGTTTTGTCAAACATCGATCGTTTCGAGTGGTAGGCAATCCGGCCGTCAATGGTGATTCATGGCCTCACAGATATAAACAACAATAACTCCGCTTCTTTTCGTCGTATGCGAATCTGCGACATAGCAATTTGTAGATTAAAACACGCCCCAACGAACCACCTAATACCGATCTGCGACGAACTCGCATAGTTTTGTCAAACATTGATCGTTTCGAGTGGAAAGCAATCCGGCCGTCAATGGTGATTCATGGCCTCACAGATATAAACAACAATAACTCCGCTTCTATTCGTCGTATGCGAATCTGCGACATAGCAATTTGTAGATTAAAACACGCCCCAACGAACCACCTTATACCGATCTGCGACGAACTTTCGTCGTTTTGTCAAACATCGATCGTTTCGAGTGGTAGGCAATCCGGCCGTCAATGGTGATTCATGGCCTCACAGATATAAACAACAATAACTCCGCTTCTTTTCGTCGTATGCGAATCTGCGACATAGCAATTTGTAGATTAAAACACGCTCCAACGAACCACCTTATACCGATCTGCGACGTACTCGCATAGTTTTGTCAAACATTGATCGTTTCGAGTGGAATGCAATCCGGCCGTCAATGGTGATTCATGGCCTCACAGATATAAACAACTATAACTCCGCTTCTATTCGTCGTATGCGAATCTGCGACCTAGCAATTTGTATCTTAAAACACGCCCCAACGAACCACCTTATACCAATCTGCGACGAACTTGCATAGTTTTGTCACACATCGATCGTTTCGAGTGGAAAGCAATCCGGCCGTCAATGGTGATTCATGGCCTGACAGATATAAACAACTATAACTCCGCTTCTATTCGTCGAATGCAAATCTGCGACATAGCAATTTGTAGCTTAAAATACGTCACATCGACCAACCTTGTGCCGATCTGCGACGAACTTGCATAGTTTCGTCAAACATCGATCGTTTCGAGTGGTATGCAATCCGGCCGTCAATGGTGATTCATGGCCTCAGAGATATAAACAACAATAACTCCGCTTCTATTCATCGTATGCGAATCTGCGACATAGCAATTTGTAGCTTAAAACATGGCCCAACGAGCCACCTTATACCGATCTGCGACGAACTTTCGTCGTTTTGTCAAACATCGATCGTTTCGAGTGGTAGGCAATCCGGCCGTCAATGGTGATTCATGGCCTCACAGATATAAACAACAATAACTCCGCTTCTTTTCGTCGTATGCGAATCTGCGACATAGCAATTTGTAGATTAAAACACGCCCCAACGAACCACCTTATACCGATCTGCGACGAACTCGCATAGTTTTGTCAAACATTGATCGTTTCGAGTGGAAAGCAATCCGGCCGTCAATGGTGATTCATGGCCTCACAGATATAAACAACTATAACTCCGCTTCTATTCGTCGTATGCGAATCTGCGACCTAGCAATTTGTAGCTTAAAACACGTCACATCGACCCACCTCATGCCGATCTGCGACGTACTTGTATAGATTCGTCAAACGTCGATCGTTTCGAGTGGTAGGCAATCCGGCCGTCAATGGTGATTCATGGCCTCACAGATATAAACAACAATAACTCCCCTTCTATTCGTCGTATGCGAATCTGCGACATAGCAATTTGTAGCTAAAAACACGCCCCAACGAACCACCTTATACCGATCTGCGACGAACTTTCGTCGTTTTGTCAAACATCGATCGTTTCGAGTGGTAGGCAATCCGGCCGTCAATGGTGATTCATGGCCTCACAGATATAAACAACAATAACTCCGCTTCTTTTCGTCGTATGCGAATCTGCGACATAGCAATTTGTAGCTTAAAACACGCCCAACGAACCACCTTATACCGATCTGTGACGAACTTGCATAGTTTCGTCAAACGTCGATCGTTTCGAGTGGTAGGCAATCCGGCCGTCAATGGTGATTCATGGCCTCACAGATATAAACAACTATAACTCCGCTTCTATTCGTCGAATGCAAATCTGCGACATAGCAATTTGTAACTTAAAATACGTCACATCGACCAACCTTGTGCCGATCTGCGACGAACTTGCATAGTTTCGTCAAACATCGATCGTTTCGAGTGGTAAGCAATCCGGCCGTCAATGGTGATTCATGGCCTCACAGACATAAACAACAATAACTCAGCTTCTATTCGTCGAATGCAAATTTGCGACATAGCGATTTGTAGCTTAAAACACGACACATCGACCCACCTCATGCCGATCTGCGACGTACTTGTATAGATTCGTCAAACGTCGATCGTTTCGAGTGGTAGGCAATCCGGCCGTCAATGGTGATTCATGGCCTCACAGATATAAACAACAATAACTCCGCTTCTATTCGTCGTATGCGAATCTGCGACATAGCAATTTGTAGCTAAAAACACGCCCCAACGAACCACCTTATACCGATCTGCGACGAACTTTCGTCGTTTTGTCAAACATCGATCGTTTCGAGTGGTAGGCAATCCGGCCGTCAATGGTGATTCATGGCCTCACAGATATAAACAACAATAACTCCGCTTCTTTTCGTCGTATGCGAATCTGCGACATAGCAATTTGTAGATTAAAACACGCCCCAACGAACCACCTAATACCGATCTGCGACCAACTCGCATAGTTTTGTCAAACATTGATCGTTTCGAGTGGAAAGCAATCCGGCCGTCAATGGTGATTCATAGCCTGACAGATATAAACAACTATAACTCCGCTTCTATTCGTCGAATGCAAATCTGCGACATAGCAATTTGTAGCTTAAAATACGTCACATCGACCAACCTTGTGCCGATCTGCGACGAACTTGCATAGTTTCGTCAAACATCGATCGTTTCGAGTGGTATGCAATCCGGCCGTCAATGGTGATTCATGGCCTCAGAGATATAAACAACAATAACTCCGCTTCTATTCATCGTATGCGAATCTGCGACATAGCAATTTGTAGCTTAAAACATGGCCCAACGAGCCACCTTATACCGATCTGCGACGAACTTGCATAGTTTCGTCAACCGTCGATCGTTTCGAGTGGTAGGCAATCCAGCCGCCAATGGTGATTCATGGCCTCACATATATAAACAACTATAACTCCGCTTCTATTCATCGAATGCAAATCTGCGACATAGCAATTTGTAGCTTAAAACACGTCACATCGACCCACCTTGTGCCAATCTGCGACGTACTTTTATAGTTTAGACAAACATCGATCGTTTCGAGTGGAAAGCAATCCGGCCGTCAATGGTGATTCATGGCCTCACAGATATAAACAACAATAACTCCGCTTCTATTCATCGTATGCGAATCTGCAACATAGCAGTTTGTAGCTTAAAACACGCCCCGACGAACCACCTTATACCGATCTGCGACGAACTTGCATAGTTTCGTCAAACATCTATCTTTTCGAGTGGTAGGCAATCCGGCCGTCAATGGTGATTCATGGCCTGACAGATATAAACAACTATAACTCCGCTTCTATTCGTCGTATGCGAATCTGCGACCTAGCAATTTGTAGCTTAAAACACGCCCAACGAACCACCTTATACCGATCTGTGACGAACTTGCATAGTTTCGTCAAAAGTCGATCGTTTCGAGTGGTAGGCAATCCGGCCGTCAATGGTGATTCATGGCCTCACAGATATAAACAACAATAACTCCGCTTCTATTCGTCGTATGCGAATCTGCGACATAGCAATTTGTAGATTAAAACACGCCCCAACGAACCACCTTATACCGATCTGCGACGAACTTTCGTCGTTTTGTCAAACATCGATCGTTTCGAGTGGTAGGCAATCCGGCCGTCAATGGTGATTCATGGCCTCACAGATATAAACAACAATAACTCCGCTTCTTTTCGTCGTATGCGAATCTGCGACATAGCAATTTGTAGATTAAAACACGCTCCAACGAACCACCTTATACCGATCTGCGACGTACTCGCATAGTTTTGTCAAACATTGATCGTTTCGAGTGGAAAGCAATCCGGCCGTCAATGGTGATTCATGGCCTCACAGATATAAACAACTATAACTCCGCTTCTATTCGTCGTATGCGAATCTGCGACCTAGCAATTTGTATCTTAAAACACGCCCCAACGAACCACCTTATACCAATCTGCGACGAACTTGCATAGTTTTGTCACACATCGATCGTTTCGAGTGGAAAGCAATCCGGCCGTCAATGGTGATTCATGGCCTGACAGATATAAACAACTATAACTCCGCTTCTATTCGTCGAATGCAAATCTGCGACATAGCAATTTGTAGCTTAAAATACGTCACATCGACCAACCTTGTGCCGATCTGCGACGAACTTGTATAGTTTCGTCAAACATCGATCGTTTCGAGTGGTATGCAATCCGGCCGTCAATGGTGATTCATGGCCTCAGAGATATAAACAACAATAACTCCGCTTCTATTCATCGTATGCGAATCTGCGACATAGCAATTTGTAGCTTAAAACATGGCCCAACGAGCCACCTTATACGGATCTGCGATGAACTTGCATAGTTTCGTCAACCGTCGATCGTTTCGAGTGGTAGGCAATCCAGCCGCCAATGGTGATTCATGGCCTCACATATATAAACAACTATAACTCCGCTTCTATTCATCGAATGCAAATCTGCGACATAGCAATTTGTAGCTTAAAACACGTCACATCGACCCACCTTGTGCCAATCTGCGACGTACTTTTATAGTTTAGACAAACATCGATCGTTTCGAGTGGAAAGCAATCCGGCCGTCAATGGTGATTCATGGCCTCACAGATATAAACAACAATAACTCCGCTTCTATTCATCGTATGCGAATCTGCAACATAGCAGTTTGTAGCTTAAAACACGCCCCGACGGACCACCTTATACCGATCTGCGACGAACTTGCATAGTTTCGTCAAACATCTATCGTTTCGAGTGGTAGGCAATCCGGCCGTCAATGGTGATTCATGGCCTGACAGATATAAACAACTATAACTCCGCTTCTATTCGTCGTATGCGAATCTGCGACCTAGCAATTTGTAGCTTAAAACACGCCCAACGAACCACCTTATACCGATCTGTGACGAACTTGCATAGTTTCGTCAAAAGTCGATCGTTTCGAGTGGTAGGCAATCCGGCCGTCAATGGTGATTCATGGCCTCACAGATATAAACAACAATAACTCCGCTTCTATTCGTCGTATGCGAATCTGCGACATAGCAATTTGTAGATTAAAACACGCCCCAACGAACCACCTTATACCGATCTGCGACGAACTTTCGTCGTTTTGTCAAACATCGATCGTTTCGAGTGGTAGGCAATCCGGCCGTCAATGGTGATTCATGGCCTCACAGATATAAACAACAATAACTCCGCTTCTTTTCGTCGTATGCGAATCTGCGACATAGCAATTTGTAGATTAAAACACGCTCCAACGAACCACCTTATACCGATCTGCGACGTACTCGCATAGTTTTGTCAAACATTGATCGTTTCGAGTGGAAAGCAATCCGGCCGTCAATGGTGATTCATGGCCTCACAGATATAAACAACTATAACTCCGCTTCTATTCGTCGTATGCGAATCTGCGACCTAGCAATTTGTATCTTAAAACACGCCCCAACGAACCACCTTATACCAATCTGCGACGAACTTGCATAGTTTTGTCACACATCGATCGTTTCGAGTGGAAAGCAATCCGGCCGTCAATGGTGATTCATGGCCTGACAGATATAAACAACTATAACTCCGCTTCTATTCGTCGAATGCAAATCTGCGACATAGCAATTTGTAGCTTAAAATACGTCACATCGACCAACCTTGTGCCGATCTGCGACGAACTTGCATAGTTTCGTCAAACATCGATCGTTTCGAGTGGTATGCAATCCGGCCGTCAATGGTGATTCATGCCTCAGAGATATAAACAACAATAACTCCGCTTCTATTCATCGTATGCGAATCTGCGACATAGCAATTTGTAGCTTAAAACATGGCCCATCGAGCCACCTTATACCGATCTGCGACGAACTTGCATAGTTTCGTCAAACGTCGATCGTTTCGAGTGGTAGGCAATCCGGCCGCCAATGGTGATTCATGGCCTCACATATATAAACAACTATAACTCCGCTTCTATTCATCGAATGCAAATCTGCGACATAGCAATTTGTAGCTTAAAACACGTCACATCGACCCACCTTGTGCCAATCTGCGACGTACTTTTATAGTTTAGACAAACATCGATCGTTTCGAGTGGTAGGCAATCCGGCCGTCAATGGTGATTCATGGCCTCACAGATATAAACAACAATAACTCCGCTTCTATTCATCGTATGCGAATCTGCAACATAGCAGTTTGTAGCTTAAAACACGCCCCAACGAACCACCTTATACCGATCTGCGACGAACTTGCATAGTTTCGTCAAACATCGATCGTTTCGAGTGGTAGGCAATCCGGCCGTCAATGGTGATTCATGGCCTGACAGATATAAACAACTATAACTCCGCTTCTATTCGTCGTATGCGAATCTGCGACCTAGCAATTTGTAGCTTAAAACACGCCCAACGAACCACCTTATACCGATCTGTGACGAACTTGGATAGTTTCGTCAAAAGTCGATCGTTTCGAGTGGTAGGCAATCCGGCCGTCAATGGTGATTCATGGCCTCACAGATATAAACAACAATAACTCCGCTTCTATTCGTCGTATGCGAATCTGCGACATAGCAATTTGTAGCTTAAAACACGCCCCAACGAACCACCTTATACCGATCTGCGACGAACTTTCGTCGTTTTGTCAAACATCGATCGTTTCGAGTGGTAGGCAATCCGGCCGTCAATGGTGATTCATGGCCTCACAGATATAAACAACAATAACTCCGCTTGTTTTCGTCGTATGCGAATCTGCGACATAGCAATTTGTAGATTAAAACACGCTCCAACGAACCACCTTATACCGATCTGCGACGTACTCGCATAGTTTTGTCAAACATTGATCGTTTCGAGTGGAAAGCAATCCGGCCGTCAATGGTGATTCATGGCCTCACAGATATAAACAACTATAACACCGCTTCTATTCGTCGTATGCGAATCTGCGACCTAGCAATTTGTAGCTTAAAACACGCCCAACGAACCACCTTATACCGATCTGTGACGAACTTGCATAGTTTCGTCAAAAGTCGATCGTTTCGAGTGGTAGGCAATCCGGCCGTCAATGGTGATTCATGGCCTCACAGATATAAACAACAATAACTCCGCTTCTATTCGTCGTATGCGAATCTGCGACATAGCAATTTGTAGATTAAAACACGCCCCAACGAACCACCTTATACCGATCTGCGACGAACTTTCGTCGTTTTGTCAAACATCGATCGTGTCGAGTGGTAGGCAATCCGGCCGTCAATGGTGATTCATGGCCTCACAGATATAAACAACAATAACTCCGCTTCTTTTCGTCGTATGCGAATCTGCGACATAGCAATTTGTAGATTAAAACACGCTCCAACGAACCACCTTATACCGATCTGCGACGTACTCGCATAGTTTTGTCAAACATTGATCGTTTCGAGTGGAAAGCAATCCGGCCGTCAATGGTGATTCATGGCCTCACAGATATAAACAACTATAACTCCGCTTCTATTCGTCGTATGCGAATCTGCGACCTAGCAATTTGTATCTTAAAACACGCCCCAACGAACCACCTTATACCAATCTGCGACGAACTTGCATAGTTTTGTCACACATCGATCGTTTCGAGTGGAAAGCAATCCGGCCGTCAATGGTGATTCATGGCCTGACAGATATAAACAACTATAACTCCGCTTCTATTCGTCGAATGGAAATCTGCGACATAGCAATTTGTAGCTTAAAATACGTCACATCGACCAACCTTGTGCCGATCTGCGACGAACTTGCATAGTTTCGTCAAACATCGATCGTTTCGAGTGGTATGCAATCCGGCCGTCAATGGTGATTCATGGCCTCAGAGATATAAACAACAATAACTCCGCTTCTATTCATCGTATGCGAATCTGCGACATAGCAATTTGTAGCTTAAAACATGGCCCAACGAGCCACCTTATACCGATCTGCGACGAACTTTCGTCGTTTTGTCAAACATCGATCGTTTCGAGTGGTAGGCAATCCGGCCGTCAATGGTGATTCATGGCCTCACAGATATAAACAACAATAACTCCGCTTCTTTTCGTCGTATGCGAATCTGCGACATAGCAATTTGTAGATTAAAACACGCCCCAACGAACCACCTTATACCGATCTGCGACGAACTCGCATAGTTTTGTCAAACATTGATCGTTTCGAGTGGAAAGCAATCCGGCCGTCAATGGTGATTCATGGCCTCACAGATATAAACAACTATAACTCCGCTTCTATTCGTCGTATGCGAATCTGCGACCTAGCAATTTGTAGCTTAAAACACGCCCCAACGAACCACCTTATACCGATCTGCGACGAACTTGCATAGTTTTGTCACACATCGATCGTTTCGAGTGGTAGGCAATCCGGCCGTCAATGGTGATTCATGGCCTCACAGATATAAACAACAATAACTCCGCTTCTATTCATCGTATGCGAATCTGCAACATAGCAGTTTGTAGCTTAAAACACGCCCCAACGAACCACCTTATACCGATCTGCGACGAACTTGCATAGTTTCGTCAAACATCTATCGTTTCGAGTGGTAGGCAATCCGGCCGTCAATGGTGATTCATGGCCTGACAGATATAAACAACTATAACTCCGCTTCTATTCGTCGTATGCGAATCTGCGACCTAGCAATTTGTAGCTTAAAACACGCCCAACGAACCACCTTATACCGATCTGTGACGAACTTGCATAGTTTCGTCAAACGTCGATCGTTTCGAGTGGTAGGCAATCCGGCCGTCAATGGTGATTCATGGCCTCACAGATATAAACAACAATAACTCCGCTTCTTTTCGTCGTATGCGAATCTGCGACATAGCAATTTGTAGCTTAAAACATGGCCCAACGAGCCACCTTATACCGATCTGCGACGAACTTGCATAGTTTCGTCAAACGTCGATCGTTTCGAGTGGTAGGCAATCCGGCCGTCAATGGTGATTCATGGCCTCACAGATATAAACAACAATAACTCCGCTTCTATTCATCGTATGCGAATCTGCAACATAGCAGTTTGTAGCTTAAAACACGCCCCAACGAACCACCTTATACCGATCTGCGACGAACTTGCATAGTTTCGTCAAACATCTATCGTTTCGAGTGGAAGGCAATCCGGCCGTCAATGGTGATTCATGGCCTGACAGATATAAACAACTATAACTCCGCTTCTATTCGTCGTATGCGAATCTGCGACCTAGCAATTTGTAGCTTAAAACACGTCACATCGACCCACCTCATGCCGATCTGCGACGTACTTGTATAGATTCGTCAAACGTCGATCGTTTCGAGTGGTAGGCAATCCGGCCGTCAATGGTGATTCATGGCCTCACAGATATAAACAACTATAACTCCGCTTCTATTCGTCGTATGCGAATCTGCGACCTAGCAATTTGTAGCTTAAAACACGCCCCAACGAACCACCTTATACCGATCTGCGACGAACTTTCGTCGTTTTGTCAAACATCGATCGTTTCGAGTGGTAGGCAATCCGGCCGTCAATGGTGATTCATGGCCTCACAGATATAAACAACAATAACTCCGCTTCTTTTCGTCGTATGCGAATCTGCGACATAGCAATTTGTAGCTTAAAACACGCCCAACGAACCACCTTATACCGATCTGTGACGAACTTGCATAGTTTCGTCAAACGTCGATCGTTTCGAGTGGTAGGCAATCCGGCCGTCAATGGTGATTCATGGCCTCACAGATATAAACAACTATAACTCCGCTTCTATTCGCCGAATTCAAATCTGCGACATAGCAATTTGTAGCTTAAAACACGTCACATCGACCCACCTTGTGCCAATCTGCGACGTACTTTTATAGTTTAGACAAACATCGATCGTTTCGAGTGGTAGGCAATCCGGCCGTCAATGGTGATTCATGGCCTCACAGATATAAACAACAATAACTCCGCTTTTTTTCATCGTATGCGAATCTGCAACATAGCAGTTTGTAGCTTAAAACACGCCCCAACGAACCACCTTATACCGATCTGCGACGAACTTTCGTCGTTTCGTCAAACATCTATCGTTTCGAGTGGAAGGCAATCCGGCCGTCAATGGTGATTCATGGCCTGACAGATATAAACAACTATAACTCCGCTTCTATTCGTCGTATGCGAATCTGCGACCTAGCAATTTGTAGCTTAAAACACGTCACATCGACCCACCTCATGCCGATCTGCGACGTACTTGTATAGATTCGTCAAACGTCGATCGTTTCGAGTGGTAGGCAATCCGGCCGTCAATGGTGATTCATGGCCTCACAGATATAAACAACAATAACTCCCCTTCTATTCGTCGTATGCGAATCTGCGACATAGCAATTTGTAGCTAAAAACACGCCCCAACGAACCACCTTATACCGATCTGCGACGAACTTTCGTCGTTTTGTCAAACATCGATCGTTTCGAGTGGTAGGCAATCCGGCCGTCAATGGTGATTCATGGCCTCACAGATATAAACAACAATAACTCCGCTTCTTTTCGTCGTATGCGAATCTGCGACATAGCAATTTGTAGCTTAAAACACGCCCAACGAACCACCTTATACCGATCTGTGACGAACTTGCATAGTTTCGTCAAACGTCGATCGTTTCGAGTGGTAGGCAATCCGGCCGTCAATGGTGATTCATGGCCTCACAGATATAAATAACAATAACTCCGCTTCTTTTCGTCGTATGCGAATCTGCGACATAGCAATTTGTAGATTAAAACACGCTCCAACGAACCACCTTATACCGATCTGCGACGTACTCGCATAGTTTTGTCAAACATTGATCGTTTCGAGTGGAAAGCAATCCGGCCGTCAATGGTGATTCATGGCCTCACAGATATAAACAACTATAACTCCGCTTCTATTCGTCGTATGCGAATCTGCGACCTAGCAATTTGTATCTTAAAACACGCCCCAACGAACCACCTTATACCAATCTGCGACGAACTTGCATAGTTTTGTCACACATCGATCGTTTCGAGTGGAAAGCAATCCGGCCGTCAATGGTGATTCATGGCCTGACAGATATAAACAACTATAACTCCGCTTCTATTCGTCGAATGCAAATCTGCGACATAGCAATTTGTAGCTTAAAATACGTCACATCGACCAACCTTGTGCCGATCTGCGACGAACTTGCATAGTTTCGTCAAACATCGATCGTTTCGAGTGGTATGCAATCCGGCCGTCAATGGTGATTCATGGCCTCAGAGATATAAACAACAATAACTCCGCTTCTATTCATCGTATGCGAATCTGCGACATAGCAATTTGTAGCTTAAAACATGGCCCAACGAGCCACCTTATACCGATCTGCGACGAACTTTCGTCGTTTTGTCAAACATCGATCGTTTCGAGTGGTAGGCAATCCGGCCGTCAATGGTGATTCATGGCCTCACAGATATAAACAACAATAACTCCGCTTCTTTTCGTCGTATGCGAATCTGCGACATAGCAATTTGTAGATTAAAACACGCCCCAACGAACCACCTTATACCGATCTGCGACGAAATCGCATAGTTTTGTCAAACATTGATCGTTTCGAGTGGAAAGCAATCCGGCCGTCAATGGTGATTCATGGCCTCACAGATATAAACAACTATAACTCCGCTTCTATTCGTCGTATGCGAATCTGCGACCTAGCAATTTGTAGCTTAAAACACGCCCCAACGAACCACCTTATACCGATCTGCGACGAACTTGCATAGTTTTGTCACACATCGATCGTTTCGAGTGGTAGGCAATCCGGCCGTCAATGGTGATTCATGGCCTCACAGATATAAACAACAATAACTCCGCTTCTATTCATCGTATGCGAATCTGCAACATAGCAGTTTGTAGCTTAAAACACGCCCCAACGAACCACATTATACCGATCTGCGACGAACTTGCATAGTTTCGTCAAACATCTATCGTTTCGAGTGGAAGGCAATCCGGCCGTCAATGGTGATTCATGGCCTGACAGATATAAACAACTATAACTCCGCTTCTATTCGTCGTATGCGAATCTGCGACCTAGCAATTTGTAGCTTAAAACACGTCACATCGACCCACCTCATGCCGATCTGCGACGTACTTGTATAGATTCGTCAAACGTCGATCGTTTCGAGTGGTAGGCAATCCGGCCGTCAATGGTGATTCATGGCCTCACAGATATAAACAACAATAACTCCCCTTCTATTCGTCGTATGCGAATCTGCGACATAGCAATTTGTAGCTAAAAACACGCCCCAACGAACCACCTTATACCGATCTGCGACGAACTTTCGTCGTTTTGTCAAACATCGATCGTTTCGAGTGGTAGGCAATCCGGCCGTCAATGGTGATTCATGGCCTCACAGATATAAACAACAATAACTCCGCTTCTTTTCGTCGTATGCGAATCTGCGACATAGCAATTTGTAGCTTAAAACACGCCCAACGAACCACCTTATACCGATCTGTGACGAACTTGCATAGTTTCGTCAAACGTCGATCGTTTCGAGTGGTAGGCAATCCGGCCGTCAATGGTGATTCATGGCCTCACAGATATAAACAACTATAACTCCGCTTCTATTCGTCGAATTCAAATCTGCGACATAGCAATTTGTAGCTTAAAACACGTCACATCGACCCACCTTGTGCCAATCTGCGACGTACTTTTATAGTTTAGACAAACATCGATTGTTTCGAGTGGTAGGCAATCCGGCCGTCAATGGTGATTCATGGCCTCACAGATATAAACAACAATAACTCCGCTTCTTTTCATCGTATGCGAATCTGCAACATAGCAGTTTGTAGCTTAAAACACGCCCCAACGAACCACCTTATACCGATCTGCGACGAACTTTCGTCGTTTCGTCAAACATCTATCGTTTCGAGTGGAAGGCAATCCGGCCGTCAATGGTGATTCATGGCCTGACAGATATAAACAACTATAACTCCGCTTCTATTCGTCGTATGCGAATCTGCGACCTAGCAATTTGTAGCTTAAAACACGTCACATCGAACCACCTCATGCCGATCTGCGACGTACTTGTATAGATTCGTCAAACGTCGATCGTTTCGAGTGGTAGGCAATCCGGCCGTCAATGGTGATTCATGGCCTCACAGATATAAACAACAATAACTCCCCTTCTATTCGTCGTATGCGAATCTGCGACATAGCAATTTGTAGCTAAAAACACGCCCCAACGAACCACCTTATACCGATCTGCGACGAACTTTCGTCGTTTTGTCAAACATCGATCGTTTCGAGTGGTAGGCAATCCGGCCGTCAATGGTGATTCATGGCCTCACAGATATAAACAACAATAACTCCGCTTCTTTTCGTCGTATGCGAATCTGCGACATAGCAATTTGTAGCTTAAAACACGCCCAACGAACCACCTTATACCGATCTGTGACGAACTTGCATAGTTTCGTCAAACGTCGATCGTTTCGAGTGGTAGGCAATCCGGCCGTCAATGGTGATTCATGGCCTCACAGATATAAACAACAATAACTCCGCTTCTTTTCGTCGTATGCGAATCTGCGACATAGCAATTTGTAGACTAAAACACGCTCCAACGAACCACCTTATACCGATCTGCGACGTACTCGCATAGTTTTGTCAAACATTGATCGTTTCGAGTGGAAAGCAATCCGGCCGTCAATGGTGATTCATGGCCTCACAGATATAAACAACTATAACTCCGCTTCTATTCGTCGTATGCGAATCTGCGACCTAGCAATTTGTATCTTAAAACACGCCCCAACGAACCACCTTATACCAATCTGCGACGAACTTGCATAGTTTTGTCACACATCGATCGTTTCGAGTGGAAAGCAATCCGGCCGTCAATGGTGATTCATGGCCTGACAGATATAAACAACTATAACTCCGCTTCTATTCGTCGAATGCAAATCTGCGACATAGCAATTTGTAGCTTAAAATACGTCACATCGACCAACCTTGTGCCGATCTGCGACGAACTTGCATAGTTTCGTCAAACATCGATCGTTTCGAGTGGTATGCAATCCGGCCGTCAATGGTGATTCATGGCCTCAGAGATATAAACAACAATAACTCCGCTTCTATTCATCGTAAGCGAATCTGCGACATAGCAATTTGTAGCTTAAAACATGGCCCAACGAGCCACCTTATACCGATCTGCGACGAACTTTCGTCGTTTTGTCAAACATCGATCGTTTCGAGTGGTAGGCAATCCGGCCGTCAATGGTGATTCATGGCCTCACAGATATAAACAACAATAACTCCGCTTCTTTTCGTCGTATGCGAATCTGCGACATAGCAATTTGTAGATTAAAACACGCCCCAACGAACCACCTTATACCGATCTGCGACGAACTCGCATAGTTTTGTCAAACATTGATCGTTTCGAGTGGAAAGCAATCCGGCCGTCAATGGTGATTCATGGCCTCACAGATATAAACAACTATAACTCCGCTTCTATTCGTCGTATGCGAATCTGCGACCTAGCAATTTGTAGCTTAAAACACGCCCCAACGAACCACCTTATACCGATCTGCGACGAACTTGCATAGTTTTGTCACACATCGATCGTTTCGAGTGGTAGGCAATCCGGCCGTCAATGGTGATTCATGGCCTCACAGATATAAACAACAATAACTCCGCTTCTATTCATCGTATGCGAATCTGCAACATAGCAGTTTGTAGCTTAAAACACGCCCCAACGAACCACCTTATACCGATCTGCGACGAACTTGCATAGTTTCGTCAAACATCTATCGTTTCGAGTGGTAGGCAATCCGGCCGTCAATGGTGATTCATGGCCTGACAGATATAAACAACTATAACTCCGCTTCTATTCGTCGTATGCGAATCTGCGACCTAGCAATTTGTAGCTTAAAACACGCCCAACGAACCACCTTATACCGATCTGTGACGAACTTGCATAGTTTCGTCAAACGTCGATCGTTTCGAGTGGTAGGCAATCCGGCCGTCAATGGTGATTCATGGCCTCACAGATATAAACAACAATAACTCCGCTTCTTTTCGTCGTATGCGAATCTGCGACATAGCAATTTGTAGCTTAAAACATGGCCCAACGAGCCACCTTATACCGATCTGCGACGAACTTGCATAGTTTCGTCAAACGTCGATCGTTTCGAGTGGTAGGCAATCCGGCCGCCAATGGTGATTCATGGCCTCACATGTATAAACAACTATAACTCCGCTTCTATTCATCGAATGCAAATCTACGACATAGCAATTTGTAGCTTAAAACACGTCACATCGACCCACCTTGTGCCAATCTGCGACGTACTTTTATAGTTTAGACAAACATCGATCGTTTCGAGTGGTAGGCAATCCGGCCGTCAATGGTGATTCATGGCCTCACAGATATAAACAACAATAACTCCGCTTCTATTCATCGTATGCGAATCTGCAACATAGCAGTTTGTAGCTTAAAACACGCCCCAACGAACCACCTTATACCGATCTGCGACGAACTTGCATAGTTTCGTCAAACATCTATCGTTTCGAGTGGAAGGCAATCCGGCCGTCAATGGTGATTCATGGCCTGACAGATATAAACAACTATAACTCCGCTTCTATTCGTCGTATGCGAATCTGCGACCTAGCAATTTGTAGCTTAAAACACGTCACATCGACCCACCTCATGCCGATCTGCGACGTACTTGTATAGATTCGTCAAACGTCGATCGTTTCGAGTGGTAGGCAATCCGGCCGTCAATGGTGATTCATGGCCTCACAGATATAAACAACAATAACTCCCCTTCTATTCGTCGTATGCGAATCTGCGACATAGCAATTTGTAGCTAAAAACACGCCCCAACGAACCACCTTATACCGATCTGCGACGAACTTTCGTCGTTTTGTCAAACATCGATCGTTTCGAGTGGTAGGCAATCCGGCCGTCAATGGTGATTCATGGCCTCACAGATATAAACAACAATAACTCCGCTTCTTTTCGTCGTATGCGAATCTGCGACATAGCAATTTGTAGCTTAAAACACGCCCAACGAACCACCTTATACCGATCTGTGACGAACTTGCATAGTTTCGTCAAACGTCGATCGTTTCGAGTGGTAGGCAATCCGGCCGTCAATGGTGATTCATGGCCTCACAGATATAAACAACTATAACTCCGCTTCTATTCGTCGAATTCAAATCTGCGACATAGCAATTTGTAGCTTAAAACACGTCACATCGACCCACCTTGTGCCAATCTGCGACGTACTTTTATAGTTTAGACAAACATCGATCGTTTCGAGTGGTAGGCAATCCGGCCGTCAATGGTGATTCATGGCCTCACAGATATAAACAACAATAACTCCGCTTCTTTTCATCGTATGCGAATCTGCAACATAGCAGTTTGTAGCTTAAAACACGCCCCAACGAACCACCTTATACGGATCTGCGACGAACTTTCGTCGTTTCGTCAAACATCTATCGTTCCGAGTGGAAGGCAATCCGGCCGTCAATGGTGATTCATGGCCTGACAGATATAAACAACTATAACTCCGCTTCTATTCGTCGTATGCGAATCTGCGACCCAGCAATTTGTAGCTTAAAACACGTCACATCGACCCACCTCATGCCGATCTGCGACGTACTTGTATAGATTCGTCAAACGTCGATCGTTTCGAGTGGTAGGCAATCCGGCCGTCAATGGTGATTCATGGCCTCACAGATATAAACAACAATAACTCCCCTTCTATTCGTCGTATGCGAATCTGCGACATAGCAATTTGTAGCTAAAAACACGCCCCAACGAACCACCTTATACCGATCTGCGACGAACTTTCGTCGTTTTGTCAAACATCGATCGTTTCGAGTGGTAGGCAATCCGGCCGTCAATGGTGATTCATGGCCTCACAGATATAAACAACAATAACTCCGCTTCTTTTCGTCGTATGCGAATCTGCGACATAGCAATTTGTAGCTTAAAACACGCCCAACGAACCACCTTATACCGATCTGTGACGAACTTGCATAGTTTCGTCAAACGTCGATCGTTTCGAGTGGTAGGCAATCCGGCCGTCAATGGTGATTCATGGCCTCACAGATATAAACAACTATAACTCCGCTTCTATTCGTCGAATGCAAATCTGCGACATAGCAATTTGTAACTTAAAATACGTCACATCGACCAACCTTGTGCCGATCTGCGACGAACTTGCATAGTTTCGTCAAACATCGATCGTTTCGAGTGGTAAGCAATCCGGCCGTCAATGGTGATTCATGGCCTCACAGACATAAACAACAATAACTCAGCTTCTATTCGTCGAATGCAAATTTGCGACATAGCGATTTGTAGCTTAAAACACGACACATCGACCCACCTCATGCCGATCTGCGACGTACTTGTATAGATTCGTCAAACGTCGATCGTTTCGAGTGGTAGGCAATCCGGCCGTCAATGGTGATTCATGGCCTCACAGATATAAACAACAATAACTCCGCTTCTATTCGTCGTATGCGAATCTGCGACATAGCAATTTGTAGCTAAAAACACGCCCCAACGAACCACCTTATACCGATCTGCGACGAACTTTCGTCGTTTTGTCAAACATCGATCGTTTCGAGTGGTAGGCAATCCGGCCGTCAATGGTGATTCATGGCCTCACAGATATAAACAACAATAACTCCGCTTCTTTTCGTCGTATGCGAATCTGCGACATAGCAATTTGTAGATTAAAACACGCCCCAACGAACCACCTAATACCGATCTGCGACGAACTCGCATAGTTTTGTCAAACATTGATCGTTTCGAGTGGAAAGCAATCCGGCCGTCAATGGTGATTCATAGCCTGACAGATATAAACAACTATAACTCCGCTTCTATTCGTCGAATGCAAATCTGCGACATAGCAATTTGTAGCTTAAAATACGTCACATCGACCAACCTTGTGCCGATCTGCGACGAACTTGCATAGTTTCGTCAAACATCGATCGTTTCGAGTGGTATGCAATCCGGCCGTCAATGGTGATTCATGGCCTCAGAGATATAAACAACAATAACTCCGCTACTATTCATCGTATGCGAATCTGCGACATAGCAATTTGTAGCTTAAAACATGGCCCAACGAGCCACCTTATACCGATCTGCGACGAACTTGCATAGTTTCGTCAACCGTCGATCGTTTCGAGTGGTAGGCAATCCAGCCGCCAATGGTGATTCATGGCCTCACATATATAAACAACTATAACTCCGCTTCTATTCATCGAATGCAAATCTGCGACATAGCAATTTGTAGCTTAAAACACGTCACATCGACCCACCTTGTGCCAATCTGCGACGTACTTTTATAGTTTAGACAAACATCGATCGTTTCGAGTGGAAAGCAATCCGGCCGTCAATGGTGATTCATGGCCTCACAGATATAAACAACAATAACTCCGCTTCTATTCATCGTATGCGAATCTGCAACATAGCAGTTTGTAGCTTAAAACACGCCCCGACGAACCACCTTATACCGATCTGCGACGAACTTGCATAGTTTCGTCAAACATCTATCGTTTCGAGTGGTAGGCAATCCGGCCGTCAATGGTGATTCATGGCCTGACAGATATAAACAACTATAACTCCGCTTCTATTCGTCGTATGCGAATCTGCGACCTAGCAATTTGTAGCTTAAAACACGCCCAACGAACCACCTTATACCGATCTGTGACGAACTTGCATAGTTTCGTCAAAAGTCGATCGTTTCGAGTGGTAGGCAATCCGGCCGTCAATGGTGATTCATGGCCTGACAGATATAAACAACTATAACTCCGCTTCTATTCGTCGTATGCGAATCTGCGACCTAGCAATTTGTAGCTTAAAACACGTCACATCGAACCACCTCATGCCGATCTGCGACGTACTTGTATAGATTCGTCAAACGTCGATCGTTTCGAGTGGTAGGCAATCCGGCCGTCAATGGTGATTCATGGCCTCACAGATATAAACAACAATAACTCCCCTTCTATTCGTCGTATGCGAATCTGCGACATAGCAATTTGTAGCTAAAAACACGCCCCAACGAACCACCTTATACCGATCTGCGACGAACTTTCGTCGTTTTGTCAAACATCGATCGTTTCGAGTGGTAGGCAATCCGGCCGTCAATGGTGATTCATGGCCTCACAGATATAAACAACAATAACTCCGCTTCTTTTCGTCGTATGCGAATCTGCGACATAGCAATTTGTAGCTTAAAACACGCCCAACGAACCACCTTATACCGATCTGTGACGAACTTGCATAGTTTCGTCAAACGTCGATCGTTTCGAGTGGTAGGCAATCCGGCCGTCAATGGTGATTCATGGCCTCACAGATATAAACAACAATAACTCCGCTTCTTTTCGTCGTATGCGAATCTGCGACATAGCAATTTGTAGACTAAAACACGCTCCAACGAACCACCTTATACCGATCTGCGACGTACTCGCATAGTTTTGTCAAACATTGATCGTTTCGAGTGGAAAGCAATCCGGCCGTCAATGGTGATTCATGGCCTCACAGATATAAACAACTATAACTCCGCTTCTATTCGTCGTATGCGAATCTGCGACCTAGCAATTTGTATCTTAAAACACGCCCCAACGAACCACCTTATACCAATCTGCGACGAACTTGCATAGTTTTGTCACACATCGATCGTTTCGAGTGGAAAGCAATCCGGCCGTCAATGGTGATTCATGGCCTGACAGATATAAACAACTATAACTCCGCTTCTATTCGTCGAATGCAAATCTGCGACATAGCAATTTGTAGCTTAAAATACGTCACATCGACCAACCTTGTGCCGATCTGCGACGAACTTGCATAGTTTCGTCAAACATCGATCGTTTCGAGTGGTATGCAATCCGGCCGTCAATGGTGATTCATGGCCTCAGAGATATAAACAACAATAACTCCGCTTCTATTCATCGTATGCGAATCTGCGACATAGCAATTTGTAGCTTAAAACATGGCCCAACGAGCCACCTTATACCGATCTGCGACGAACTTTCGTCGTTTTGTCAAACATCGATCGTTTCGAGTGGTAGGCAATCCGGCCGTCAATGGTGATTCATGGCCTCACAGATATAAACAACAATAACTCCGCTTCTTTTCGTCGTATGCGAATCTGCGACATAGCAATTTGTAGATTAAAACACGCCCCAACGAACCACCTTATACCGATCTGCGACGAACTCGCATAGTTTTGTCAAACATTGATCGTTTCGAGTGGAAAGCAATCCGGCCGTCAATGGTGATTCATGGCCTCACAGATATAAACAACTATAACTCCGCTTCTATTCGTCGTATGCGAATCTGCGACCTAGCAATTTGTAGCTTAAAACACGCCCCAACGAACCACCTTATACCGATCTGCGACGAACTTGCATAGTTTTGTCACACATCGATCGTTTCGAGTGGTAGGCAATCCGGCCGTCAATGGTGATTCATGGCCTCACAGATATAAACAACAATAACTCCGCTTCTATTCATCGTATGCGAATCTGCAACATAGCAGTTTGTAGCTTAAAACACGCCCCAACGAACCACCTTATACCGATCTGCGACGAACTTGCATAGTTTCGTCAAACATCTATCGTTTCGAGTGGTAGGCAATCCGGCCGTCAATGGTGATTCATGGCCTGACAGATATAAACAACTATAACTCCGCTTCTATTCGTCGTATGCGAATCTGCGACCTAGCAATTTGTAGCTTAAAACACGCCCAACGAACCACCTTATACCGATCTGTGACGAACTTGCATAGTTTCGTCAAACGTCGATCGTTTCGAGTGGTAGGCAATCCGGCCGTCAATGGTGATTCATGGCCTCACAGATATAAACAACAATAACTCCGCTTCTTTTCGTCGTATGCGAATCTGCGACATAGCAATTTGTAGCTTAAAACATGGCCCAACGAGCCACCTTATACCGATCTGCGACGAACTTGCATAGTTTCGTCAAACGTCGATCGTTTCGAGTGGTAGGCAATCCGGCCGCCAATGGTGATTCATGGCCTCACATGTATAAACAACTATAACTCCGCTTCTATTCATCGAATGCAAATCTACGACATAGCAATTTGTAGCTTAAAACACGTCACATCGACCCACCTTGTGCCAATCTGCGACGTACTTTTATAGTTTAGACAAACATCGATCGTTTCGAGTGGTAGGCAATCCGGCCGTCAATGGTGATTCATGGCCTCACAGATATAAACAACAATAACTCCGCTTCTATTCATCGTATGCGAATCTGCAACATAGCAGTTTGTAGCTTAAAACACGCCCCAACGAACCACCTTATACCGATCTGCGACGAACTTGCATAGTTTCGTCAAACATCTATCGTTTCGAGTGGAAGGCAATCCGGCCGTCAATGGTGATTCATGGCCTGACAGATATAAACAACTATAACTCCGCTTCTATTCGTCGTATGCGAATCTGCGACCTAGCAATTTGTAGCTTAAAACACGTCACATCGACCCACCTCATGCCGATCTGCGACGTACTTGTATAGATTCGTCAAACGTCGATCGTTTCGAGTGGTAGGCAATCCGGCCGTCAATGGTGATTCATGGCCTCACAGATATAAACAACAATAACTCCCCTTCTATTCGTCGTATGCGAATCTGCGACATAGCAATTTGTAGCTAAAAACACGCCCCAACGAACCACCTTATACCGATCTGCGACGAACTTTCGTCGTTTTGTCAAACATCGATCGTTTCGAGTGGTAGGCAATCCGGCCGTCAATGGTGATTCATGGCCTCACAGATATAAACAACAATAACTCCGCTTCTTTTCGTCGTATGCGAATCTGCGACATAGCAATTTGTAGCTTAAAACACGCCCAACGAACCACCTTATACCGATCTGTGACGAACTTGCATAGTTTCGTCAAACGTCGATCGTTTCGAGTGGTAGGCAATCCGGCCGTCAATGGTGATTCATGGCCTCACAGATATAAACAACTATAACTCCGCTTCTATTCGTCGAATTCAAATCTGCGACATAGCAATTTGTAGTTAAAAACACGTCACATCGACCCACCTTGTGCCAATCTGCGACGTACTTTTATAGTTTAGACAAACATCGATCGTTTCGAGTGGTAGGCAATCCGGCCGTCAATGGTGATTCATGGCCTCACAGATATAAACAACAATAACTCCGCTTCTTTTCATCGTATGCGAATCTGCAACATAGCAGTTTGTAGCTTAAAACACGCCCCAACGAACCACCTTATACCGATCTGCGACGAACTTTCGTCGTTTCGTCAAACATCTATCGTTCCGAGTGGAAGGCAATCCGGCCGTCAATGGTGATTCATGGCCTGACAGATATAAACAACTATAACTCCGCTTCTATTCGTCGTATGCGAATCTGCGACCTAGCAATTTGTAGCTTAAAACACGTCACATCGACCCACCTCATGCCGATCTGCGACGTACTTGTATAGATTCGTCAAACGTCGATCGTTTCGAGTGGTAGGCAATCCGGCCGTCAATGGTGATTCATGGCCTCACAGATATAAACAACAATAACTCCCCTTCTATTCGTCGTATGCGAATCTGCGACATAGCAATTTGTAGCTAAAAACACGCCCCAACGAACCACCTTATACCGATCTGCGACGAACTTTCGTCGTTTTGTCAAACATCGATCGTTTCGAGTGGTAGGCAATCCGGCCGTCAATGGTGATTCATGGCCTCACAGATATAAACAACAATAACTCCGCTTCTATTCGTCGTATGCGAATCTGCGACATAGCAATTTGTAGCTTAAAACACGCCCAACGAACCACCTTATACCGATCTGTGACGAACTTGCATAGTTTCGTCAAACGTCGATCGTTTCGAGTGGTAGGCAATCCGGCCGTCAATGGTGATTCATGGCCTCACAGATATAAACAACTATAACTCCGCTTCTATTCGTCGAATGCAAATCTGCGACATAGCAATTTGTAACTTAAAATACGTCACATCGACCAACCTTGTGCCGATCTGCGACGAACTTGCATAGTTTCGTCAAACATCGATCGTTTCGAGTGGTAAGCAATCCGGCCGTCAATGGTGATTCATGGCCTCACAGACATAAACAACAATAACTCAGCTTCTATTCGTCGAATGCAAATTTGCGACATAGCGATTTGTAGCTTAAAACACGACACATCGACCCACCTCATGCCGATCTGCGACGTACTTGTATAGATTCGTCAAACGTCGATCGTTTCGAGTGGTAGGCAATCCGGCCGTCAATGGTGATTCATGGCCTCACAGATATAAACAACAATAACTCCGCTTCTATTCGTCGTATGCGAATCTGCGACATAGCAATTTGTAGCTAAAAACACGCCCCAACGAACCACCTTATACCGATCTGCGACGAACTTTCGTCGTTTTGTCAAACATCGATCGTTTCGAGTGGTAGGCAATCCGGCCGTCAATGGTGATTCATGGCCTCACAGATATAAACAACAATAACTCCGCTTCTTTTCGTCGTATGCGAATCTGCGACATAGCAATTTGTAGATTAAAACACGCCCCAACGAACCACCTAATACCGATCTGCGACGAACTCGCATAGTTTTGTCAAACATTGATCGTTTCGAGTGGAAAGCAATCCGGCCGTCAATGGTGATTCATAGCCTGACAGATATAAACAACTATAACTCCGCTTCTATTCGTCGAATGCAAATCTGCGACATAGCAATTTGTAGCTTAAAATACGTCACATCGACCAACCTTGTGCCGATCTGCGACGAACTTGCATAGTTTCGTCAAACATCGATCGTTTCGAGTGGTATGCAATCCGGCCGTCAATGGTGATTCATGGCCTCAGAGATATAAACAACAATAACTCCGCTTCTATTCATCGTATGCGAGTCTGCGACATAGCAATTTGTAGCTTAAAACATGGCCCAACGAGCCACCTTATACCGATCTGCGATGAACTTGCATAGTTTCGTCAACCGTCGATCGTTTCGAGTGGTAGGCAATCCAGCCGCCAATGGTGATTCATGGCCTCACATATATAAACAACTATAACTCCGCTTCTATTCATCGAATGCAAATCTGCGACATAGCAATTTGTAGCTTAAAACACGTCACATCGACCCACCTTGTGCCAATCTGCGACGTACTTTTATAGTTTAGACAAACATCGATCGTTTCGAGTGGAAAGCAATCCGGCCGTCAATGGTGATTCATGGCCTCACAGATATAAACAACAATAACTCCGCTTCTATTCATCGTATGCGAATCTGCAACATAGCAGTTTGTAGCTTAAAACACGCCCCGACGAACCACCTTATACCGATCTGCGACGAACTTGCATAGTTTCGTCAAACATCTATCGTTTCGAGTGGTAGGCAATCCGGCCGTCAATGGTGATTCATGGCCTGACAGATATAAACAACTATAACTCCGCTTCTATTCGTCGTATGCGAATCTGCGACCTAGCAATTTGTAGCTTAAAACACGCCCAACGAACCACCTTATACCGATCTGTGACGAACTTGCATAGTTTCGTCAAAAGTCGATCGTTTCGAGTGGTAGGCAATCCGGCCGTCAATGGTGATTCATGGCCTCACAGATATAAACAACAATAACTCCGCTTCAATTCGTCGTATGCGAATCTGCGACATAGCAATTTGTAGATTAAAACACGCTCCAACGAACCACCTTATACCGATCTGCGACGAACTTTCGTCGTTTTGTCAAACATCGATCGTTTCGAGTGGTAGGCAATCCGGCCGTCAATGGTGATTCATGGCCTCACAGATATAAACAACAATAACTCCGCTTCTTTTCGTCGTATGCGAATCTGCGACATAGCAATTTGTAGATTAAAACACGCTCCAACGAACCACCTTATACCGATCTGCGACGTACTCGCATAGTTTTGTCAAACATTGATCGTTTCGAGTGGAAAGCAATCCGGCCGTCAATGGTGATTCATGGCCTCACAGATATAAACAACTATAACTCCGCTTCTATTCGTCGTATGCGAATCTGCGACCTAGCAATTTGTATCTTAAAACACGCCCCAACGAACCACCTTATACCAATCTGCGACGAACTTGCATAGTTTTGTCACACATCGATCGTTTCGAGTGGAAAGCAATTCGGCCGTCAATGGTGATTCATGGCCTGACAGATATAAACAACTATAACTCCGCTTCTATTCGTCGAATGCAAATCTGCGACATAGCAATTTGTAGCTTAAAATACGTCACATCGACCAACCTTGTGCCGATCTGCGACGAACTTGCATAGTTTCGTCAAACATCGATCGTTTCGAGTGGTATGCAATCCGGCCGTCAATGGTGATTCATGGCCTCAGAGATATAAACAACAATAACTCCGCTTCTATTCATCGTATGCGAATCTGCGACATAGCAATTTGTAGCTTAAAACATGGCCCAACGAGCCACCTTATACCGATCTGCGACGAACTTGCATAGTTTCGTCAACCGTCGATCGTTTCGAGTGGTAGGCAATCCAGCCGCCAATGGTGATTCATGGCCTCACATATATAAACAACTATAACTCCGCTTCTATTCATCGAATGCAAATCTGCGACATAGCAATTTGTAGCTTAAAACACGTCACATCGACCCACCTTGTGCCAATCTGCGACGTACTTTTATAGTTTAGACAAACATCGATCGTTTCGAGTGGTAGGCAATCCGGCCGTCAATGGTGATTCATGGCCTCACAGATATAAACAACAATAACTCCGCTTCTTTTCATCGTATGCGAATCTGCAACATAGCAGTTTGTAGCTTAAAACACGCCCCAACGAACCACCTTATACCGATCTGCGACGAACTTTCGTCGTTTCGTCAAACATCTATCGTTCCGAGTGGAAGGCAATCCGGCCGTCAATGGTGATTCATGGCCTGACAGATATAAACAACTATAACTCCGCTTCTATTCGTCGTATGCGAATCTGCGACCTAGCAATTTGTAGCTTAAAACACGTCACATCGACCCACCTCATGCCGATCTGCGACGTACTTGTATAGATTCGTCAAACGTCGATCGTTTCGAGTGGTAGGCAATCCGGCCGTCAATGGTGATTCATGGCCTCACAGATATAAACAACAATAACTCCCCTTCTATTCGTCGTATGCGAATCTGCGACATAGCAATTTGTAGCTAAAAACACGCCCCAACGAACCACCTTATACCGATCTGCGACGAACTTTCGTCGTTTTGTCAAACATCGATCGTTTCGAGTGGTAGGCAATCCGGCCGTCAATGGTGATTCATGGCCTCACAGATATAAACAACAATAACTCCGCTTCTTTTCGTCGTATGCGAATCTGCGACATAGCAATTTGTAGCTTAAAACACGCCCAACGAACCACCTTATACCGATCTGTGACGAACTTGCATAGTTTCGTCAAACGTCGATCGTTTCGAGTGGTAGGCAATCCGGCCGTCAATGGTGATTCATGGCCTCACAGATATAAACAACTATAACTCCGCTTCTATTCGTCGAATGCAAATCTGCGACATAGCAATTTGTAACTTAAAATACGTCACATCGACCAACCTTGTGCCGATCTGCGACGAACTTGCATAGTTTCGTCAAACATCGATCGTTTCGAGTGGTAAGCAATCCGGCCGTCAATGGTGATTCATGGCCTCACAGACATAAACAACAATAACTCAGCTTCTATTCGTCGAATGCAAATTTGCGACATAGCGATTTGTAGCTTAAAACACGACACATCGACCCACCTCATGCCGATCTGCGACGTACTTGTATAGATTCGTCAAACGTCGATCGTTTCGAGTGGTAGGCAATCCGGCCGTCAATGGTGATTCATGGCCTCACAGATATAAACAACAATAACTCCGCTTCTATTCGTCGTATGCGAATCTGCGACATAGCAATTTGTAGCTAAAAACACGCCCCAACGAACCACCTTATACCGATCTGCGACGAACTTTCGTCGTTTTGTCAAACATCGATCGTTTCGAGTGGTAGGCAATCCGGCCGTCAATGGTGATTCATGGCCTCACAGATATAAACAACAATAACTCCGCTTCTTTTCGTCGTATGCGAATCTGCGACATAGCAATTTGTAGATTAAAACACGCCCCAACGAACCACCTAATACCGATCTGCGACGAACTCGCATAGTTTTGTCAAACATTGATCGTTTCGAGTGGAAAGCAATCCGGCCGTCAATGGTGATTCATAGCCTGACAGATATAAACAACTATAACTCCGCTTCTATTCGTCGAATGCAAATCTGCGACATAGCAATTTGTAGCTTAAAATACGTCACATCGACCAACCTTGTGCCGATCTGCGACGAACTTGCATAGTTTCGTCAAACATCGATCGTTTCGAGTGGTATGCAATCCGGCCGTCAATGGTGATTCATGGCCTCAGAGATATAAACAACAATAACTCCGCTTCTATTCATCGTATGCGAGTCTGCGACATAGCAATTTGTAGCTTAAAACATGGCCCAACGAGCCACCTTATACCGATCTGCGATGAACTTGCATAGTTTCGTCAACCGTCGATCGTTTCGAGTGGTAGGCAATCCAGCCGCCAATGGTGATTCATGGCCTCACATATATAAACAACTATAACTCCGCTTCTATTCATCGAATGCAAATCTGCGACATAGCAATTTGTAGCTTAAAACACGTCACATCGACCCACCTTGTGCCAATCTGCGACGTACTTTTATAGTTTAGACAAACATCGATCGTTTCGAGTGGAAAGCAATCCGGCCGTCAATGGTGATTCATGGCCTCACAGATATAAACAACAATAACTCCGCTTCTATTCATCGTATGCGAATCTGCAACATAGCAGTTTGTAGCTTAAAACACGCCCCGACGAACCACCTTATACCGATCTGCGACGAACTTGCATAGTTTCGTCAAACATCTATCGTTTCGAGTGGTAGGCAATCCGGCCGTCAATGGTGATTCATGGCCTGACAGATATAAACAACTATAACTCCGCTTCTATTCGTCGTATGCGAATCTGCGACCTAGCAATTTGTAGCTTAAAACACGCCCAACGAACCACCTTATACCGATCTGTGACGAACTTGCATAGTTTCGTCAAAAGTCGATCGTTTCGAGTGGTAGGCAATCCGGCCGTCAATGGTGATTCATGGCCTCACAGATATAAACAACAATAACTCCGCTTCAATTCGTCGTATGCGAATCTGCGACATAGCAATTTGTAGATTAAAACACGC
The DNA here is from genome assembly GCA_914767735.1 of Anoplius nigerrimus. NCBI lineage: Eukaryota > Metazoa > Arthropoda > Insecta > Hymenoptera > Pompilidae > Anoplius > Anoplius nigerrimus. The sequence continues at coordinate 319,964 of CAJZBX010001045.1, read as the reverse complement.
TCCAACGAACCACCTTATACCGATCTGCGACGAACTTTCGTCGTTTTGTCAAACATCGATCGTTTCGAGTGGTAGGCAATCCGGCCGTCAATGGTGATTCATGGCCTCACAGATATAAACAACAATAACTCCGCTTCTTTTCGTCGTATGCGAATCTGCGACATAGCAATTTGTAGATTAAAACACGCTCCAACGAACCACCTTATACCGATCTGCGACGTACTCGCATAGTTTTGTCAAACATTGATCGTTTCGAGTGGAAAGCAATCCGGCCGTCAATGGTGATTCATGGCCTCACAGATATAAACAACTATAACTCCGCTTCTATTCGTCGTATGCGAATCTGCGACCTAGCAATTTGTATCTTAAAACACGCCCCAACGAACCACCTTATACCAATCTGCGACGAACTTGCATAGTTTTGTCACACATCGATCGTTTCGAGTGGAAAGCAATTCGGCCGTCAATGGTGATTCATGGCCTGACAGATATAAACAACTATAACTCCGCTTCTATTCGTCGAATGCAAATCTGCGACATAGCAATTTGTAGCTTAAAATACGTCACATCGACCAACCTTGTGCCGATCTGCGACGAACTTGCATAGTTTCGTCAAACATCGATCGTTTCGAGTGGTATGCAATCCGGCCGTCAATGGTGATTCATGGCCTCAGAGATATAAACAACAATAACTCCGCTTCTATTCATCGTATGCGAATCTGCGACATAGCAATTTGTAGCTTAAAACATGGCCCAACGAGCCACCTTATACCGATCTGCGACGAACTTGCATAGTTTCGTCAACCGTCGATCGTTTCGAGTGGTAGGCAATCCAGCCGCCAATGGTGATTCATGGCCTCACATATATAAACAACTATAACTCCGCTTCTATTCATCGAATGCAAATCTGCGACATAGCAATTTGTAGCTTAAAACACGTCACATCGACCCACCTTGTGCCAATCTGCGACGTACTTTTATAGTTTAGACAAACATCGATCGTTTCGAGTGGTAGGCAATCCGGCCGTCAATGGTGATTCATGGCCTCACAGATATAAACAACAATAACTCCGCTTCTTTTCATCGTATGCGAATCTGCAACATAGCAGTTTGTAGCTTAAAACACGCCCCAACGAACCACCTTATACCGATCTGCGACGAACTTTCGTCGTTTCGTCAAACATCTATCGTTCCGAGTGGAAGGCAATCCGGCCGTCAATGGTGATTCATGGCCTGACAGATATAAACAACTATAACTCCGCTTCTATTCGTCGTATGCGAATCTGCGACCTAGCAATTTGTAGCTTAAAACACGTCACATCGACCCACCTCATGCCGATCTGCGACGTACTTGTATAGATTCGTCAAACGTCGATCGTTTCGAGTGGTAGGCAATCCGGCCGTCAATGGTGATTCATGGCCTCACAGATATAAACAACAATAACTCCCCTTCTATTCGTCGTATGCGAATCTGCGACATAGCAATTTGTAGCTAAAAACACGCCCCAACGAACCACCTTATACCGATCTGCGACGAACTTTCGTCGTTTTGTCAAACATCGATCGTTTCGAGTGGTAGGCAATCCGGCCGTCAATGGTGATTCATGGCCTCACAGATATAAACAACAATAACTCCGCTTCTTTTCGTCGTATGCGAATCTGCGACATAGCAATTTGTAGCTTAAAACACGCCCAACGAACCACCTTATACCGATCTGTGACGAACTTGCATAGTTTCGTCAAACGTCGATCGTTTCGAGTGGTAGGCAATCCGGCCGTCAATGGTGATTCATGGCCTCACAGATATAAACAACTATAACTCCGCTTCTATTCGTCGAATGCAAATCTGCGACATAGCAATTTGTAACTTAAAATACGTCACATCGACCAACCTTGTGCCGATCTGCGACGAACTTGCATAGTTTCGTCAAACATCGATCGTTTCGAGTGGTAAGCAATCCGGCCGTCAATGGTGATTCATGGCCTCACAGACATAAACAACAATAACTCAGCTTCTATTCGTCGAATGCAAATTTGCGACATAGCGATTTGTAGCTTAAAACACGACACATCGACCCACCTCATGCCGATCTGCGACGTACTTGTATAGATTCGTCAAACGTCGATCGTTTCGAGTGGTAGGCAATCCGGCCGTCAATGGTGATTCATGGCCTCACAGATATAAACAACAATAACTCCGCTTCTATTCGTCGTATGCGAATCTGCGACATAGCAATTTGTAGCTAAAAACACGCCCCAACGAACCACCTTATACCGATCTGCGACGAACTTTCGTCGTTTTGTCAAACATCGATCGTTTCGAGTGGTAGGCAATCCGGCCGTCAATGGTGATTCATGGCCTCACAGATATAAACAACAATAACTCCGCTTCTTTTCGTCGTATGCGAATCTGCGACATAGCAATTCGTAGATTAAAACACGCCCCAACGAACCACCTAATACCGATCTGCGACGAACTCGCATAGTTTTGTCAAACATTGATCGTTTCGAGTGGAAAGCAATCCGGCCGTCAATGGTGATTCATAGCCTGACAGATATAAACAACTATAACTCCGCTTCTATTCGTCGAATGCAAATCTGCGACATAGCAATTTGTAGCTTAAAATACGTCACATCGACCAACCTTGTGCCGATCTGCGACGAACTTGCATAGTTTCGTCAAACATCTATCGTTTCGAGTGGTAGGCAATCCGGCCGTCAATGGTGATTCATGGCCTGACAGATATAAACAACTATAACTCCGCTTCTATTCGTCGTATGCGAATCTGCGACCTAGCAATTTGTAGCTTAAAACACGCCCAACGAACCACCTTATACCGATCTGTGACGAACTTGCATAGTTTCGTCAAAAGTCGATCGTTTCGAGTGGTAGGCAATCCGGCCGTCAATGGTGATTCATGGCCTCACAGATATAAACAACAATAACTCCGCTTCTATTCGTCGTATGCGAATCTGCGACATAGCAATTTGTAGATTAAAACACGCTCCAACGAACCACCTTATACCGATCTGCGACGAACTTTCGTCGTTTTGTCAAACATCGATCGTTTCGAGTGGTAGGCAATCCGGCCGTCAATGGTGATTCATGGCCTCACAGATATAAACAACAATAACTCCGCTTCTTTTCGTCGTATGCGAATCTGCGACATAGCAATTTGTAGATTAAAACACGCTCCAACGAACCACCTTATAATGATCTGCGACGTACTCGCATAGTTTTGTCAAACATTGATCGTTTCGAGTGGAAAGCAATCCGGCCGTCAATGGTGATTCATGGCCTCACAGATATAAACAACTATAACTCCGCTTCTATTCGTCGTATGCGAATCTGCGACCTAGCAATTTGTATCTTAAAACACGCCCCAACGAACCACCTTATACCAATCTGCGACGAACTTGCATAGTTTTGTCACACATCGATCGTTTCGAGTGGAAAGCAATTCGGCCGTCAATGGTGATTCATGGCCTGACAGATATAAACAACTATAACTCCGCTTCTATTCGTCGAATGCAAATCTGCGACATAGCAATTTGTAGCTTAAAATACGTCACATCGACCAACCTTGTGCCGATCTGCGACGAACTTGCATAGTTTCGTCAAACATCGATCGTTTCGAGTGGTATGCAATCCGGCCGTCAATGGTGATTCATGGCCTCAGAGATATAAACAACAATAACTCCGCTTCTATTCATCGTATGCGAATCTGCGACATAGCAATTTGTAGCTTAAAACATGGCCCAACGAGCCACCTTATACCGATCTGCGACGAACTTGCATAGTTTCGTCAACCGTCGATCGTTTCGAGTGGTAGGCAATCCAGCCGCCAATGGTGATTCATGGCCTCACATATATAAACAACTATAACTCCGCTTCTATTCATCGAATGCAAATCTGCGACATAGCAATTTGTAGCTTAAAACACGTCACATCGACCCACCTTGTGCCAATCTGCGACGTACTTTTATAGTTTAGACAAACATCGATCGTTTCGAGTGGAAAGCAATCCGGCCGTCAATGGTGATTCATGGCCTCACAGATACAAACAACAATAACTCCGCTTCTATTCATCGTATGCGAATCTGCAACATAGCAGTTTGTAGCTTAAAACACGCCCCGACGGACCACCTTATACCGATCTGCGACGAACTTGCATAGTTTCGTCAAAAGTCGATCGTTTCGAGTGGTAGGCAATCCGGCCGTCAATGGTGATTCATGGCCTCACAGATATAAACAACAATAACTCCGCTTCTATTCGTCGTATGCGAATCTGCGACATAGCAATTTGTAGATTAAAACACGCCCCAACGAACCACCTTATACCGATCTGCGACGAACTTTCGTCGTTTTGTCAAACATCGATCGTTTCGAGTGGTAGGCAATCCGGCCGTCAATGGTGATTCATGGCCTCACAGATATAAACAACTATAACTCCGCTTCTATTCGTCGTATGCGAATCTGCGACCTAGCAATTTGTATCTTAAAACACGCCCCAAAGAACCACCTTATACCAATCTGCGACGAACTTGCATAGTTTTGTCACACATCGATCGTTTCGAGTGGAAAGCAATCCGGCCGTCAATGGTGATTCATGGCCTGACAGATATAAACAACTATAACTCCGCTTCTATTCGTCGAATGCAAATCTGCGACATAGCAATTTGTAGCTTAAAATACGTCACATCGACCAACCTTGTGCCGATCTGCGACGAACTTGCATAGTTTCGTCAAACATCGATCGTTTCGAGTGGTATGCAATCCGGCCGTGAATGGTGATTCATGGCCTCAGAGATATAAACAACAATAACTCCGCTTCTATTCATCGTATGCGAATCTGCGACATAGCAATTTGTAGCTTAAAACATGGCCCAACGAGCCACCTTATACCGATCTGCGACGAACTTGCATAGTTTCGTCAAACGTCGATCGTTTCGAGTGGTAGGCAATCCGGCCGCCAATGGTGATTCATGGCCTCACATATATAAACAACTATAACTCCGCTTCTATTCATCGAATGCAAATCTGCGACATAGCAATTTGTAGCTTAAAACACGTCACATCGACCCACCTTGTGCCAATCTGCGACGTACTTTTATAGTTTAGACAAACATCGATCGTTTCGAGTGGTAGGCAATCCGGCCGTCAATGGTGATTCATGGCCTCACAGATATAAACAACAATAACTCCGCTTCTATTCATCGTATGCGAATCTGCGACATAGCAATTTGTAGCTCAAAATACGTCACATCGACCAACCTTGTGCCGATCTGCGACGAACTTGCATAGTTTCGTCAAACATCGATCGTTTCGAGTGGTAAGCAATCCGGCCGTCAATGGTGATTCATGGCCTCACAGACATAAACAACAATAACTCAGCTTCTATTCGTCGAATGCAAATTTGCGACATAGCGATTTGTAGCTTAAAACACGACACATCGACCCACCTCATGCCGATCTGCGACGTACTTGTATAGATTCGTCAAACGTCGATCGTTTCGAGTGGTAGGCAATCCGGCCGTCAATGGTGATTCATGGCCTCACAGATATAAACAACAATAACTCCGCTTCTATTCGTCGTATGCGAATCTGCGACATAGCAATTTGTAGCTTAAAACACGCCCCAACGAACCACCTTATACCGATCTGCGACGAACTTTCGTCGTTTTGTCAAACATCGATCGTTTCGAGTGGTAGGCAATCCGGCCGTCAATGGTGATTCATGGCCTCACAGATATAAACAACAATAACTCCGCTTCTATTCGTCGTATGCGAATCTGCGACATAGCAATTTGTAGCTTAAAACACGCCCCAACGAACCACCTTATACCGATCTGCGACGAACTTTCGTCGTTTTGTCAAACATCGATCGTTTCGAGTGGTAGGCAATCCGGCCGTCAATGGTGATTCATGGCCTCACAGATATAAACAACAATAACTCCGCTTCTTTTCGTCGTATGCGAATCTGCGACATAGCAATTTGTAGATTAAAACACGCCCCAACGAACCACCTTATACCGATCTGCGACGAACTCGCATAGTTTTGTCAAACATTGATCGTTTCGAGTGGAAAGCAATCCGGCCGTCAATGGTGATTCATGGCCTCACAGATATAAACAACTATAACTCCGCTTCTATTCGTCGTATGCGAATCTGCGACCTAGCAATTTGTAGCTTAAAACACGCCCCAACGAACCACCTTACACCGATCTGCGACCAACTTGCATAGTTTTGTCACACATCGATCGTTTCGAGTGGAAAGCAATCCGGCCGTCAATGGTGATTCATGGCCTGACAGATATAAACAACTATAACTCCGCTTCTATTCGTCGAATGCAAATCTGCGACATAGCAATTTGTAGCTTAAAATACGTCACATCGACCAACCTTGTGCCGATCTGCGACGAACTTGCATAGTTTCGTCAAACATCGATCGTTTCGAGTGGTATGCAATCCGGCCGTAAATGGTGATTCATGGCTTCAGAGATATAAACAACAATAACTCCGCTTCTATTCATCGTATGCGAATCTGCGACATAGCAATTTGTAGCTTAAAACATGGCCCAACGAGCCACCTTATACCGATCTGCGACGAACTTGCATAGTTTCGTCAAACGTCGATCGTTTCGAGTGGTAGGCAATCCGGCCGCCAATGGTGATTCATGGCCTCACATATATAAACAACTATAACTCCGCTTCTATTCGTCGAATGCAAATCTGCGACATAGCAATTTGTAGCTTAAAACACGTCACATCGACCCACCTTGTGCCAATCTACGACGTACTTTTATAGTTTAGACAAACATCGATCGTTTCGAGTGGTAGGCAATCCGGCCGTCAATGGTGATTCATGGCCTCACAGATATAAACAACAATAACTCCGCTTCTATTCATCGTATGCGAATCTGCAACATAGCAGTTTGTAGCTTAAAACACGCCCCAACGAACCACCTTTTACCGATCTGCGACGAACTGGCATAGTTTCGTCAAACATCTATCGTTTCGAGTGGTTGGCAATCCGGCCGTCAATGGTGATTCATGGCCTGACAGATATAAACAACTATAACTCCGCTTCTATTCGTCGTATGCGAATCTGCGACCTAGCAATTTGTAGCTTAAAACACGCCCAACGAACCACCTTATACCGATCTGTGACGAACTTGCATAGTTTCGTCAAACGTCGATCGTTTCGAGTGGTAGGCAATCCGGCCGTCAATGGTGATTCATGGCCTCACAGATATAAACAACAATAACTCCGCTTCTTTTCGTCGTATGCGAATCTGCGACATAGCAATTTGTAGCTTAAAACATGGCCCAACGAGCCACCTTATACCGATCTGCGACGAACTTGCATAGTTTCGTCAAACGTCGATCGTTTCGAGTGGTAGGCAATCCGGCCGCCAATGGTGATTCATGGCCTCACATGTATAAACAACTATAACTCCGCTTCTATTCATCGAATGCAAATCTACGACATAGCAATTTGTAGCTTAAAACACGTCACATCGACCCACCTTGTGCCAATCTGCGACGTACTTTTATAGTTTAGACAAACATCGATCGTTTCGAGTGGTAGGCAATCCGGCCGTCAATGGTGATTCATGGCCTCACAGATATAAACAACTATAACTCCGCTTCTATTCATCGTATTCGAATCTGCAACATAGCAGTTTGTAGCTTAAAACACGCCCCAACGAACCACCTTATACCGATCTGCGACGAACTTGCATAGTTTCGTCAAACATCTATCGTTTCGAGTGGAAGGCAATCGGGCCGTCAATGGTGATTCATGGCCTGACAGATATAAACAACTATAACTCCGCTTCTATTCGTCGTATGCGAATCTGCGACCTAGCAATTTGTAGCTTAAAACACGTCACATCGACCCACCTCATGCCGATCTGCGACGTACTTGTATAGATTCGTCAAACGTCGATCGTTTCGAGTGGTAGGCAATCCGGCCGTCAATGGTGATTCATGGCCTCACAGATATAAACAACAATAACTCCCCTTCTATTCGTCGTATGCGAATCTGCGACATAGCAATTTGTAGCTTAAAACACGCCCCAACGAACCACCTCATGCCGATCTGCGACGTACTTGTATAGATTCGTCAAACGTCGATCGTTTCGAGTGGTAGGCAATCCGGCCGTCAATGGTGATTCATGGCCTCACAGATATAAACAACAATAACTCCGCTTCTATTCGTCGTATGCGAATCTGCGACATAGCAATTTGTAGCTGAAAACTCGCCCCAACGAACCACCTGATACCGATCTGCGACGAACTTTCGTCGTTTTGTCAAACATCGATCGTTTCGAGTGGTAGGCAATCCGGCCGTCAATGGTGATTCATGGCCTCACAGATATAAACAACAATAACTCCGCTTCTTTTCGTCGTATGCGAATCTGCGACATAGCAATTTGTAGAGTAAAACACGCCCCATCGAACCACCTAATACCGATCTGCGACGAACTCGCATAGTTTTGTCAAACATTGATCGTTTCGAGTGGAAAGCATTCCGGCCGTCAATGGTGATTCATGGCCTGACAGATATAAACAACTATAACTCCGCTTCTATTCGACCAATGCAAATCTGCGACATAGCAATTTGTAGCTTAAAATACGTCACATCGACCAACCTTGTGCCGATCTGCGACGAACTTGCATAGTTTCGTCAAACATCGATCGTTTCGAGTGGTATGCAATCCGGCCGTCAATGGTGATTCATGGCCTCAGAGATATAAACAACAATAACTCCGCTTCTATTCATCGTATGCGAATCTGCGACATAGCAATTTGTAGCTTAAAACATGGCCCAACGAGCCACCTTATACCGATCTGCGACGAACTTGCATAGTTTCGTCAAACGTCGATCGTTTCGAGTGGTAGGCAATCCAGCCGCCAATGGTGATTCATGGCCTCACATATATAAACAACAATAACTCCGCTTCTATTCATCGAATGCAAATCTGCGACATAGCAATTTGTAGCTTAAAACACGTCACATCGACCCACCTTGTGCCAATCTGCGACGTACTTTTATAGTTTAGACAAACATCGATCGTTTCGAGTGGTAGGCAATCCGGCCGTCAATGGTGATTCATGGCCTCACAGATATAAACAACAATAACTCCGCTTCTATTCACCGTATGCGAATCTGCAACATAGCAGTTTGTAGCTTAAAACACGCCCCAACGAACCACCTTATACCGATCTGCGACGAACTTGCATAGTTTCGTCAAACATCGATCGTTTCGAGTGGTAGGCAATCCGGCCGTCAATGGTGATTCATGGCCTGACAGATATAAACAACTATAACTCCGCTTCTATTCGTCGTATGCGAATCTGCGACATAGCAATTTGTAGCTTAAAACACGCCCAACGAACCACCTTATACCGATCTGTGACGAACTTGCATAGATTCGTCAAAAGTCGATTGTTTCGAGTGGTAGGCAATCCGGCCGTCAATGGTGATTCATGGCCTCACAGATATAAACAACAATAACTCCGCTTCTATTCGTCGTATGCGAATCTGCGACATAGCAATTTGTAGCTTAAAACACGCCCCAACGAACCACCTTATACCGATCTGCGACGAACTTTCGTCGTTTTGTCAAACATCGATCGTTTCGAGTGGTAGGCAATCCGGCCGTCAATGGTGATTCATGGCCTCACAGATATAAACAACAATAACTCCGCTTGTTTTCGTCGTATGCGAATCTGCGACATAGCAATTTGTAGATTAAAACACGCTCCAACGAACCACCTTATACCGATCTGCGACGTACTCGCATAGTTTTGTCAAACATTGATCGTTTCGAGTGGAAAGCAATCCGGCCGTCAATGGTGATTCATGGCCTCACAGATATAAACAACTATAACTCCGCTTCTATTCGTCGTATGCGAATCTGCGACCTAGCAATTTGTATCTTAAAACACGCCCCAACGAAACACCTTATACCAATCTGCGACGAACTTGCATAGTTTTGTCACACATCGATCGTTTCGAGTGGAAAGCAATCCGGCCGTCAATGGTGATTCATGGCCTGACAGATATAAACAACTATAACTCCGCTTCTATTCGTCGAATGCAAATCTGCGACATAGCAATTTGTAGCTTAAAATACGTCACATCGACCAACCTTGTGCCGATCTGCGACGAACTTGCATAGTTTCGTCAAACATCGATCGTTTCGAGTGGTATGCAATCCGGCCGTCAATGGTGATTCATGGCCTCAGAGATATAAACAACAATAACTCCGCTTCTATTCGTCGTATGCGAATCTGCGACATAGCAATTTGTAGCTTAAAATACGTCACATCGACCAACCTTGTGCCGATCTGCGACGAACTTGCATAGTTTCGTCAAACATCGATCGTTTCGAGTGGTAAGCAATCCGGCCGACAATGGTGATTCATGGCCTCACAGACATAAACAACAATAACTCAGCTTCTATTCGTCGAATGCAAATTTGCGACATAGCGATTTGTAGCTTAAAACACGACACATCGACCCACCTCATGCCGATCTGCGACGTACTTGTATAGATTCGTCAAACGTCGATCGTTTCGAGTGGTAGGCAATCCGGCCGTCAATGGTGATTCATGGCCTCACAGATATAAACAACAATAACTCCGCTTCTATTCGTCGTATGCGAATCTGCGACATAGCAATTTGTAGCTTAAAACACGCCCCAACGAAACACCTTATACCGATCTGCGACGAATTTTCGTCGTTTTGTCAAACATCGATCGTTTCGAGTGGTAGGCAATCCGGCCGTCAATGGTGATTCATGGCCTCACAGATATAAACAACAATAACTCCGCTTCTTTTCGTCGTATGCGAATCTGCGACATAGCAATTTGTAGATTAAAACACGCCCCAACGAACCACCTTATACCGATCTGCGACGAACTCGCATAGTTTTGTCAAACATTGATCGTTTCGAGTGGAAAGCAATCCGGCCGTCAATGGTGATTCATGGCCTCACAGATATAAACAACTATAACTCCGCTTCTATTCGTCGTATGCGAATCTGCGACCTAGCAATTTGTAGCTTAAAACACGCCCCAACGAACCACCTTATACCGATCTGCGACCAACTTGCATAGTTTTGTCACACATCGATCGTTTCGAGTGGAAAGCAATCCGGCCGTCAATGGTGATTCATGGCCTGACAGATATAAACAACTATAACTCCGCTTCTATTCGTCGAATGCAAATCTGCGACATAGCAATTTGTAGCTTAAAATACGTCACATCGACCAACCTTGTGCCGATCTGCGACGAACTTGCATAGTTTCGTCAAACATCGATCGTTTCGAGTGGTATGCAATCCGGCCGTCAATGGTGATTCATGGCTTCAGAGATATAAACAACAATAACTCCGCTTCTATTCATCGTATGCGAATCTGCAACATAGCAGTTTGTAGCTTAAAACACGCCCCAACGAACCACCTTTTACCGATCTGCGACGAACTTGCATAGTTTCGTCAAACATCTATCGTTTCGAGTGGTAGGCAATCCGGCCGTCAATGGTGATTCATGGCCTGACAGATATAAACAACTATAACTCCGCTTCTATTCGTCGTATGCGAATCTGCGACCTAGCAATTTGTAGCTTAAAACACGCCCAACGAACCACCTTATACCGATCTGTGACGAACTTGCATAGTTTCGTCAAACGTCGATCGTTTCGAGTGGTAGGCAATCCGGCCGTCAATGGTGATTCATGGCCTCACAGATATAAACAACAATAACTCCGCTTCTTTTCGTCGTATGCGAATCTGCGACATAGCAATTTGTAGCTTAAAACATGGCCCAACGAGCCACCTTATACCGATCTGCGACGAACTTGCATAGTTTCGTCAAACGTCGATCGTTTCGAGTGGTAGGCAATCCGGCCGTCAATGGTGATTCATGGCCTCACAGATATAAACAACAATAACTCCGCTTCTTTTCGTCGTATGCGAATCTGCGACATAGCAATTTGTAGATTAAAACACGCTCCAACGAACCACCTTATACCGATCTGCGACGTACTCGGATAGTTTTGTCAAACATTGATCGTTTCGAGTGGAAAGCAATCCGGCCGTCAATGGTGATTCATGGCCTCACAGATATAAACAACTATAACTCCGCTTCTATTCGTCGTATGCGAATCTGCGACCTAGCAATTTGTAGCTTAAAACACGCCCCAACGAACCACCTTATACCGATCTGTGACAAACTTGCATAGTTTCGTCAAACGTCGATCGTTTCGAGTGGTAGGCAATCCGGCCGTCAATGGTGATTCATGGCCTCACAGATATAAACAACAATAACTCCGCTTCTTTTCGTCGTATGCGAATCTGCGACCCAGCAATTTGTATCTTAAAACACGCCCCAACGAACCACCTTATACCAATCTGCGACGAACTTGCATAGTTTTGTCACACATCGATCGTTTCGAGTGGAAAGCAATCCGGCCGTCAATGGTGATTCATGGCCTGACAGATATAAACAACTATAACTCCGCTTCTATTCGTCGAATGCAAATCTGCGACATAGCAATTTGTAGCTTAAAATACGTCACATCGACCAACCTTGTGCCGATCTGCGACGAACTTGCATAGTTTCGTCAAACATCGATCGTTTCGAGTGGTATGCAATCCGGCCGTCAATGGTGATTCATGGCCTCAGAGATATAAACAACAATAACTCCGCTTCTATTCATCGTATGCGAATCTGCGACATAGCAATTAGTAGCTTAAAATACGTCACATCGACCAACCTTGTGCCGATCTGCGACGAACTTGCATAGTTTCGTCAAACATCGATCGTTTCGAGTGGTAAGCAATCCGGCCGTCAATGGTGATTCATGGCCTCACAGACATAAACAACAATAACTCAGCTTCTATTCGTCGAATGCAAATTTGCGACATAACGATTTGTAGCTTAAAACACGACACATCGACCCACCTCATGCCGATCTGCGACGTACTTGTATAGATTCGTCAAACGTCGATCGTTTCGAGTGGTAGGCAATCCGGCCGTCAATGGTGATTCATGGCCTCACAGATATAAACAACAATAACTCCGCTTCTATTCGTCGTATGCGAATCTGCGACATAGCAATTTGTAGCTTAAAACACGCCCCAACGAACCACCTTATACCGATCTGCGACGAACTTTCGTCGTTTTGTCAAACATCGATCGTTTCGAGTGGTAGGCAATCCGGCCGTCAATGGTGATTCATGGCCTCACAGATATAAACAACAATAACTCCGCTTCTTTTCGTCGTATGCGAATCTGCGACATAGCAATTTGTAGATTAAAACACGCCCCAACGAACCACCTTATACCGATCTGCGACGAACTCGCATAGTTTTGTCAAACATTGATCGTTTCGAGTGGAAAGCAAACCGGCCGTCAATGGTGATTCATGGCCTCACAGATATAAACAACTATAACTCCGCTTCTATTCGTCGTATGCGAATCTGCGACCTAGCAATTTGTAGCTTAAAACACGCCCCAACGAACCACCTTATACCGATCTGCGACCAACTTGCATAGTTTTGTCACACATCGATCGTTTCGAGTGGAAAGCAATCCGGCCGTCAATGGTGATTCATGGCCTGACAGATATAAACAACTATAACTCCGCTTCTATTCGTCGAATGCAAATCTGCGACATAGCAATTTGTAGCTTAAAATACGTCACATCGACCAACTTTGTGCCGATCTGCGACGAACTTGCATAGTTTCGTCAAACATCGATCGTTTCGAGTGGTATGCAATCCGGCCGTCAATGGTGATTCATGGCCTCAGAGATATAAACAACAATAACTCCGCTTCTATTCATCGTATGCGAATCTGCGACATAGCAATTTGTATCTTAAAACATGGCCCAACGAGCCACCTTATACCGATCTGCGACGAACTTGCATAGTTTCGTCAAACGTCGATCGTTTCGAGTGGTAGGCAATCCAGCCGCCAATGGTGATTCATGGCCTCACATATATAAACAACAATAACTCCGCTTCTATTCATCGAATGCAAATCTGCGACATAGCAATTTGTAGCTTAAAACACGTCACATCGACCCACCTTGTGCCAATCTGCGACGTACTTTTATAGTTTAGACAAACATCGATCGTTTCGAGTGGTAGGCAATCCGGCCGTCAATGGTGATTCATGGCCTCACAGATATAAACAACAATAACTCCGCTTCTATTCACCGTATGCGAATCTGCAACATAGCAGTTTGTAGCTTAAAACACGCCCCAACGAACCACCTTATACCGATCTGCGACGAACTTGCATAGTTTCGTCAAACATCGACCGTTTCGAGTGGTAGGCAATCCGGCCGTCAATGGTGATTCATGGCCTGACAGATATAAACAACTATAACTCCGCTTCTATTCGTCGTATGCGAATCTGCGACCTAGCAATTTGTAGCTTAAAACACGCCCAACGAACCACCTTATACCGATCTGTGACGAACTTGCATAGATTCGTCAAAAGTCGATCGTTTCGAGTGGTAGGCAATCCGGCCGTCAATGGTGATTCATGGCCTCACAGATATAAACAACAATAACTCCGCTTCTATTCGTCGTATGCGAATCTGCGACATAGCAATTTGTAGCTTAAAACACGCCCCAACGAACCACCTTATACCGATCTGCGACGAACTTTCGTCGTTTTGTCAAACATCGATCGTTTCGAGTGGTAGGCAATCCGGCCGTCAATGGTGATTCATGGCCTCACAGATATAAACAACAATAACTCCGCTTGTTTTCGTCGTATGCGAATCTGCGACATAGCAATTTGTAGATTAAAACACGCTCCAACGAACCACCTTATACCGATCTGCGACGTACTCGCATAGTTTTGTCAAACATTGATCGTTTCGAGTGGAAAGCAATCCGGCCGTCAATGGTGATTCATGGCCTCACAGATATAAACAACTATAACTCCGCTTCTATTCGTCGTATGCGAATCTGCGACCTAGCAATTTGTATCTTAAAACACGCCCCAACGAAACACCTTGTACCAATCTGCGACGAACTTGCATAGTTTTGTCACACATCGATCGTTTCGAGTGGAAAGCAATCCGGCCGTCAATGGTGATTCATGGCCTGACAGATATAAACAACTATAACTCCGCTTCTATTCGTCGAATGCAAATCTGCGACATAGCAATTTGTAGCTTAAAATACGTCACATCGACCAACCTTGTGCCGATCTGCGACGAACTTGCATAGTTTCGTCAAACATCGATCGTTTCGAGTGGTATGCAATCCGGCCGTCAATGGTGATTCATGGCCTCAGAGATATAAACAACAATAACTCCGCTTCTATTCATCGTATGCGAATCTGCGACATAGCAATTTGTAGCTTAAAATACGTCACATCGACCAACCTTGTGCCGATCTGCGACGAACTTGCATAGTTTCGTCAAACATCGATCGTTTCGAGTGGTAAGCAATCCGGCCGACAATGGTGATTCATGGCCTCACAGACATAAACAACAATAACTCAGCTTCTATTCGTCGAATGCAAATTTGCGACATAGCGATTTGTAGCTTAAAACACGACACATCGACCCACCTCATGCCGATCTGCGACGTACTTGTATAGATTCGTCAAACGTCGATCGTTTCGAGTGGTAGGCAATCCGGCCGTCAATGGTGATTCATGGCCTCACAGATATAAACAACAATAACTCCGCTTCTATTCGTCGTATGCGAATCTGCGACATAGCAATTTGTAGCTTAAAACACGCCCCAACGAAACACCTTATACCGATCTGCGACGAACTTTCGTCGTTTTGTCAAACATCGATCGTTTCGAGTGGTAGGCAATCCGGCCGTCAATGGTGATTCATGGCCTCACAGATATAAACAACAATAACTCCGCTTCTTTTCGTCGTATGCGAATCTGCGACATAGCAATTTGTAGATTAAAACACGCCCCAACGAACCACCTTATACCGATCTGCGACGAACTCGCATAGTTTTGTCAAACATTGATCGTTTCGAGTGGAAAGCAATCCGGCCGTCAATGGTGATTCATGGCCTCACAGATATAAACAACTATAACTCCGCTTCTATTCGTCGTATGCGAATCTGCGACCTAGCAATTTGTAGCTTAAAACACGCCCCAACGAACCACCTTATACCGATCTGCGACCAACTTGCATAGTTTTGTCACACATCGATCGTTTCGAGTGGAAAGCAATCCGGTCGTCAATGGTGATTCATGGCCTGACAGATATAAACAACTATAACTCCGCTTCTATTCGTCGAATGCAAATCTGCGACATAGCAATTTGTAGCTTAAAATACGTCACATCGACCAACCTTGTGCCGATCTGCGACGAACTTGCATAGTTTCGTCAAACATCGATCGTTTCGAGTGGTATGCAATCCGGCCGTCAATGGTGATTCATGGCTTCAGAGATATAAACAACAATAACTCCGCTTCTATTCATCGTATGCGAATCTGCGACATAGCAATTTGTAGCTTAAAACATGGCCCAACGAGCCACCTTATACCGATCTGCGACGAACTTGCATAGTTTCGTCAAACGTCGATCGTTTCGAGTGGTAGGCAATCCGGCCGCCAATGGTGATTCATGGCCTCACATATATAAACAACTATAACTCCGCTTCTATTCGTCGAATGCAAATCTGCGACATAGCAATTTGTAGCTTAAAACACGTCACATCAACCCACCTTGTGCCAATCTACGACGTACTATTATAGTTTAGACAAACATCGATCGTTTCGAGTGGTAGGCAATCCGGCCGTCAATGGTGATTCATGGCCTCACAGATATAAACAACAATAACTCCGCTTCTATTCATCGTATGCGAATCTGCAACATAGCAGTTTGTAGCTTAAAACACGCCCCAACGAACCACCTTTTACCGATCTGCGACGAACTTGCATAGTTTCGTCAAACATCTATCGTTTCGAGTGGTAGGCAATCCGGCCGTCAATGGTGATTCATGGCCTGACAGATATAAACAACTATAACTCCGCTTCTATTCGTCGTATGCGAATCTGCGACCTAGCAATTTGTAGCTTAAAACACGCCCAACGAACCACCTTATACCGATCTGTGACGAACTTGCATAGTTTCGTCAAACGTCGATCGTTTCGAGTGGTAGGCAATCCGGCCGTCAATGGTTATTCATGGCCTCACAGATATAAACAACAATAACTCCGCTTCTTTTCGTCGTATGCGAATCTGCGACATAGCAATTTGTAGCTTAAAACATGGCCCAACGAGCCACCTTATACCGATCTGCGACGAACTTGCATAGTTTCGTCAAACGTCGATCGTTTCGAGTGGTAGGCAATCCGGCCGTCAATGGTGATTCATGGCCTCACAGATATAAACAACAATAACTCCGCTTCTTTTCGTCGTATGCGAATCTGCGACATAGCAATTTGTAGATTAAAACACGCTCCAACGAACCACCTTATACCGATCTGCGACGTACTCGCATAGTTTTGTCAAACATTGATCGTTTCGAGTGGAAAGCAATCCGGCCGTCAATGGTGATTCATGGCCTCACAGATATAAACAACTATAACTCCGCTTCTATTCGTCGTATGCGAATCTGCGACCTAGCAATTTGTAGCTTAAAATACGCCCCAACGAACCACCTTATACCGATCTGTGACAAACTTGCATAGTTTCGTCAAACGTCGATCGTTTCGAGTGGTAGGCAATCCGGCCGTCAATGGTGATTCATGGCCTCACAGATATAAACAACAATAACTCCGCTTCTTTTCGTCGTATGCGAATCTGCGACCTAGCAATTTGTATCTTAAAACACGCCCCAACGAACCACCTTATACCAATCTGCGACGAACTTGCATAGTTTTGTCACACATCGATCGTTTCGAGTGGAAAGCAATCCGGCCGTCAATGGTGATTCATGGCCTGACAGATATAAACAACTATAACTCCGCTTCTATTCGTCGAATGCAAATCTGCGACATAGCAATTTGTAGCTTAAAATACGTCACATCGACCAACCTTGTGCCGATCTGCGACGAACTTGCATAGTTTCGTCAAACATCGATCGTTTCGAGTGGTATGCAATCCGGCCGTCAATGGTGATTCATGGCCTCAGAGATATAAACAACAATAACTCCGCTTCTATTCATCGTATGCGAATCTGCGACATAGCAATTTGTAGCTTAAAATACGTCACATCGACCAACCTTGTGCCGATCTGCGACGAACTTGCATAGTTTCGTCAAACATCGATCGTTTCGAGTGGTAAGCAATCCGGCCGTCAATGGTGATTCATGGCCTCACAGACATAAACAACAATAACTCAGCTTCTATTCGTCGAATGCAAATTTGCGACATAGCGATTTGTAGCTTAAAACACGACACATCGACCCACCTCATGCCGATCTGCGACGTACTTGTATAGATTCGTCAAACGTCGATCGTTTCGAGTGGTAGGCAATCCGGCCGTCAATGGTGATTCATGGCCTCACAGATATAAACAACAATAACTCCGCTTCTATTCGTCGTATGCGAATCTGCGACATAGCAATTTGTAGCTTAAAACACGCCCCAACGAACCACCTTATACCGATCTGCGACGAACTTTCGTCGTTTTGTCAAACATCGATCGTTTCGAGTGGTAGGCAATCCGGCCGTCAATGGTGATTCATGGCCTCACAGATATAAACAACAATAACTCCGCTTCTTTTCGTCGTATGCGAATCTGCGACATAGCAATTTGTAGATTAAAACACGCCCCAACGAACCACCTTATACCGATCTGCGACGAACTCGCATAGTTTTGTCAAACATTGATCGTTTCGAGTGGAAAGCAAACCGGCCGTCAATGGTGATTCATGGCCTCACAGATATAAACAACTATAACTCCGCTTCTATTCGTCGTATGCGAATCTGCGACCTAGCAATTTGTAGCTTAAAACACGCCCCAACGAACCACCTTATACCGATCTGCGACCAACTTGCATAGTTTTGTCACACATCGATCGTTTCGAGTGGAAAGCAATCCGGCCGTCAATGGTGATTCATGGCCTGACAGATATAAACAACTATAACTCCGCTTCTATTCGTCGAATGCAAATCTGCGACATAGCAATTTGTAGCTTAAAATACGTCACATCGACCAACCTTGTGCCGATCTGCGACGAACTTGCATAGTTTCGTCAAACATCGATCGTTTCGAGTGGTATGCAATCCGGCCGTCAATGGTGATTCATGGCTTCAGAGATATAAACAACAATAACTCCGCTTCTATTCGTCGTATGCGAATCTGCGACATAGCAATTTGTAGCTTAAAACACGCCCCAACGAACCACCTTATACCGATCTGCGACGAACTTTCGTCGTTTTGTCAAACGTCGATCGTTTCGAGTGGTAGGCAATCCGGCCGCCAATGGTGATTCCTGGCCTCACATATATAAACAACTATAACTCCGCTTCTATTCGTCGAATGCAAATCTGCGACATAGCAATTTGTAGCTTAAAACACGTCACATCGACCCACCTTGTGCCAATCTACGACGTACTTTTATAGTTTAGACAAACATCGATCGTTTCGAGTGGTAGGCAATCCGGCCGTCAATGGTGATTCATGGCCTCACAGATATAAACAACAATAACTCCGCTTCTATTCATCGTATGCGAATCTGCAACATAGCAGTTTGTAGCTTAAAACACGCCCCAACGAACCACCTTTTACCGATCTGCGACGAACTTGCATAGTTTCGTCAAACATCTATCGTTTCGAGTGGTAGGCAATCCGGCCGTCAATGGTGATTCATGGCCTGACAGATATAAACAACTATAACTCCGCTTCTATTCGTCGTTTGCGAATCTGCGACCTAGCAATTTGTAGCTTAAAACACGCCCAACGAACCACCTTATACCGATCTGTGACGAACTTGCATAGTTTCGTCAAACGTCGATCGTTTCGAGTGGTAGGCAATCCGGCCGTCGATGGTGATTCATGGCCTCACATGTATAAACAACTATAACTCCGCTTCTATTCATCGAATGCAAATCTACGACATAGCAATTTGTAGCTTAAAACACGTCACATCGACCCACCTTGTGCCAATCTGCGACGTACTTTTATAGTTTAGACAAACATCGATCGTTTCGAGTGGCAGGCAATCCGGCCGTCAATGGTGATTCATGGCCTCACAGATATAAACAACAATAACTCCGCTTCTATTCATCGTATGCGAATCTGCAACATAGCAGTTTGTAGCTTAAAACACGCCCCAACGAACCACCTTATACCGATCTGCCACGAACTTGCATAGTTTCGTCAAACATCTATCGTTTCGAGTGGAAGGCAATCCGGCCGTCAATGGTGATTCATGGCCTGACAGATATAAACAACTATAACTCCGCTTCTATTCGTCGTATGCGAATCTGCGACCTAGCAATTTGTAGCTTAAAACACGTCACATCGACCCACCTCATGCCGATCTGCGACGTACTTGTATAGATTCGTCAAACGTCGATCGTTTCGAGTGGTAGGCAATCCGGCCGTCAATGGTGATTCATGGCCTCACAGATATAAACAACAATAACTCCCCTTCTATTCGTCGTATGCGAATCTGCGACATAGCAATTTGTAGCTTAAAACACGCCCCAACGAACCACCTTATACCGATCTGCGACGAACTTTCGTCGTTTTGTCAAACATCGATCGTTTCGAGTGGTAGGCAATCCGGCCGTCAATGGTGATTCATGGCCTCACAGATATAAACAACAATAACTCCGCTTCTTTTCGTCGTATGCGAATCTGCGACATAGCAATTTGTAGATTAAAACACGCCCCAACGAACCACCTTATACCGATCTGCGACGTACTCGCATAGTTTTGTCAAACATTGATCGTTTCGAGTGGAAAGCAATCCGGCCGTCAATGGTGATTCATGGCCTCACAGATATAAACAACTATAACTCCGCTTCTATTCGTCGTATGCGAATCTGCGACCTAGGAATTTGTATCTTAAAACACGCCTCAACGAACCACCTTGTGCCGATCTGCGACGAACTTGCATAGTTTCGTGAAACGTCGATCGTTTCGAGTTTTAGGCAATCCGGCCGTCAATGGTGATTCATGGCCTGACAGATATAAACAACTATAACTCCGCTTCTATTCGTCGAATGCAAATCTGCGACATAGCAATTTGTAGCTTAAAATACGTCACATCGACCAACCTTGTGCCGATCTGCGACGAACTTGCATAGTTTCGTCAAACATCGATCGTTTCGAGTGGTATGCAATCCGGCCGTCAATGGTGATTCATGGCCTCACAGACATAAACAACAATAACTCCGCTTCTATTCATCGTATGCGAATCTGCGACACAGCAATTTGTAGTTTAAAACATGGCCCAACGAGCCACCTTATACCGATCTGCGACGAACTTGCATAGTTTCGTCAAACATCTATCGTTTCGAGTGGTAGGCAATCCGGCCGTCAATGGTGATTCATGGCCTGTCAGATATAAACAACTATAACTCCGCTTCTATTCGTCGTATGCGAATCTGCGACTTAGCAATTTGTAGCTTAAAACACGCCCAACGAACCACCTTATACCGATCTGTGACGAACTTGCATAGTTTCGTCAAACGTCGATCGTTTCGAGTGGTAGGCAATCCGGCCGTCAATGGTGATTCATGGCCTCACAGATATAAACAACAATAACTCCGCTTCTTTTCGTCGTATGCGAATCTGCGACATAGCAATTTGTAGATTAAAACACGCTCCAACGAACCACCTTATACCGATCTGCGACGTACTCGGATAGTTTTGTCAAACATTGATCGTTTCGAGTGGAAAGCAATCCGGCCGTCAATGGTGATTCATGGCCTCACAGATATAAACAACTATAACTCCGCTTCTATTCGTCGTATGCGAATCTGCGACCTAGCAATTTGTAGCTTAAAACACGCCCCAACGAACCACCTTATACCGATCTGTGACAAACTTGCATAGTTTCGTCAAACGTCGATCGTTTCGAGTGGTAGGCAATCCGGCCGTCAATGGTGATTCATGGCCTCACAGATATAAACAACAATAACTCCGCTTCTTTTCGTCGTATGCGAATCTGCGACCCAGCAATTTGTATCTTAAAACACGCCCCAACGAACCACCTTATACCAATCTGCGACGAACTTGCATAGTTTTGTCACACATCGATCGTTTCGAGTGGAAAGCAATCCGGCCGTCAATGGTGATTCATGGCCTGACAGATATAAACAACTATAACTCCGCTTCTATTCGTCGAATGCAAATCTGCGACATAGCAATTTGTAGCTTAAAATACGTCACATCGACCAACCTTGTGCCGATCTGCGACGAACTTGCATAGTTTCGTCAAACATCGATCGTTTCGAGTGGTATGCAATCCGGCCGTCAATGGTGATTCATGGCCTCAGAGATATAAACAACAATAACTCCGCTTCTATTCATCGTATGCGAATCTGCGACATAGCAATTAGTAGCTTAAAATACGTCACATCGACCAACCTTGTGCCGATCTGCGACGAACTTGCATAGTTTCGTCAAACATCGATCGTTTCGAGTGGTAAGCAATCCGGCCGTCAATGGTGATTCATGGCCTCACAGACATAAACAACAATAACTCAGCTTCTATTCGTCGAATGCAAATTTGCGACATAACGATTTGTAGCTTAAAACACGACACATCGACCCACCTCAAGCCGATCTGCGACGTACTTGTATAGATTCGTCAAACGTCGATCGTTTCGAGTGGTAGGCAATCCGGCCGTCAATGGTGATTCATGGCCTCACAGATATAAACAACAATAACTCCGCTTCTATTCGTCGTATGCGAATCTGCGACATAGCAATTTGTAGCTTAAAACACGCCCCAACGAACCACCTTATACCGATCTGCGACGAACTTTCGTCGTTTTGTCAAACATCGATCGTTTCGAGTGGTAGGCAATCCGGCCGTCAATGGTGATTCATGGCCTCACAGATATAAACAACAATAACTCCGCTTCTTTTCGTCGTATGCGAATCTGCGACATAGCAATTTGTAGATTAAAACACGCCCCAACGAACCACCTTATACCGATCTGCGACGAACTCGCATAGTTTTGTCAAACATTGATCGTTTCGAGTGGAAAGCAAACCGGCCGTCAATGGTGATTCATGGCCTCACAGATATAAACAACTATAACTCCGCTTCTATTCGTCGTATGCGAATCTGCGACCTAGCAATTTGTAGCTTAAAACACGCCCCAACGAACCACCTTATACCGATCTGCGACCAACTTGCATAGTTTTGTCACACATCGATCGTTTCGAGTGGAAAGCAATCCGGCCGTCAATGGTGATTCATGGCCTGACAGATATAAACAACTATAACTCCGCTTCTATTCGTCGAATGCAAATCTGCGACATAGCAATTTGTAGCTTAAAATACGTCACATCGACCAACCTTGTGCCGATCTGCGACGAACTTGCATAGTTTCGTCAAACATCGATCGTTTCGAGTGGTATGCAATCCGGCCGTCAATGGTGATTCATGCCTCAGAGATATAAACAACAATAACTCCGCTTCTATTCATCGTATGCGAATCTGCGACATAGCAATTTGTATCTTAAAACATGGCCCAACGAGCCACCTTATACCGATCTGCGACGAACTTGCATAGTTTCGTCAAACGTCGATCGTTTCGAGTGGTAGGCAATCCAGCCGCCAATGGTGATTCATGGCCTCACATATATAAACAACAATAACTCCGCTTCTATTCATCGAATGCAAATCTGCGACATAGCAATTTGTAGCTTAAAACACGTCACATCGACCCACCTTGTGCCAATCTGCGACGTACTTTTATAGTTTAGACAAACATCGATCGTTTCGAGTGGTAGGCAATCCGGCCGTCAATGGTGATTCATGGCCTCACAGATATAAACAACAATAACTCCGCTTCTATTCACCGTATGCGAATCTGCAACATAGCAGTTTGTAGCTTAAAACACGCCCCAACGAACCACCTTATACCGATCTGCGACGAACTTGCATAGTTTCGTCAAACATCGACCGTTTCGAGTGGTAGGCAATCCGGCCGTCAATGGTGATTCATGGCCTGACAGATATAAACAACTATAACTCCGCTTCTATTCGTCGTATGCGAATCTGCGACCTAGCAATTTGTAGCTTAAAACACGCCCAACGAACCACCTTATACCGATCTGTGACGAACTTGCATAGATTCGTCAAAAGTCGATCGTTTCGAGTGGTAGGCAATCCGGCCGTCAATGGTGATTCATGGCCTCACAGATATAAACAACAATAACTCCGCTTCTATTCGTCGTATGCGAATCTGCGACATAGCAATTTGTAGCTTAAAACACGCCCCAACGAACCACCTTATACCGATCTGCGACGAACTTTCGTCGTTTTGTCAAACATCGATCGTTTCGAGTGGTAGGCAATCCGGCCGTCAATGGTGATTCATGGCCTCACAGATATAAACAACAATAACTCCGCTTGTTTTCGTCGTATGCGAATCTGCGACATAGCAATTTGTAGATTAAAACACGCTCCAACGAACCACCTTATACCGATCTGCGACGTACTCGCATAGTTTTGTCAAACATTGATCGTTTCGAGTGGAAAGCAATCCGGCCGTCAATGGTGATTCATGGCCTCACAGATATAAACAACTATAACTCCGCTTCTATTCGTCGTATGCGAATCTGCGACCTAGCAATTTGTATCTTAAAACACGCCCCAACGAAACACCTTATACCAATCTGCGACGAACTTGCATAGTTTTGTCACACATCGATCGTTTCGAGTGGAAAGCAATCCGGCCGTCAATGGTGATTCATGGCCTGACAGATATAAACAACTATAACTCCGCTTCTATTCGTCGAATGCAAATCTGCGACATAGCAATTTGTAGCTTAAAATACGTCACATCGACCAACCTTGTGCCGATCTGCGACGAACTTGCATAGTTTCGTCAAACATCGATCGTTTCGAGTGGTATGCAATCCGGCCGTCAATGGTGATTCATGGCCTGACAGATATAAACAACTATAACTCCGCTTCTATTCATCGTATGCGAATCTGCGACATAGCAATTTGTAGCTTAAAATACGTCACATCGACCAACCTTGTGCCGATCTGCGACGAACTTGCATAGTTTCGTCAAACATCGATCGTTTCGAGTGGTAAGCAATCCGGCCGACAATGGTGATTCATGGCCTCACAGACATAAACAACAATAACTCAGCTTCTATTCGTCGAATGCAAATTTGCGACATAGCGATTTGTAGCTTAAAACACGACACATCGACCCACCTCATGCCGATCTGCGACGTACTTGTATAGATTCGTCAAACGTCGATCGTTTCGAGTGGTAGGCAATCCGGCCGTCAATGGTGATTCATGGCCTCACAGATATAAACAACAATAACTCCGCTTCTATTCGTCGTATGCGAATCTGCGACATAGCAATTTGTAGCTTAAAACACGCCCCAACGAAACACCTTATACCGATCTGCGACGAACTTTCGTCGTTTTGTCAAACATCGATCGTTTCGAGTGGTAGGCAATCCGGCCGTCAATGGTGATTCATGGCCTCACAGATATAAACAACAATAACTCCGCTTCTTTTCGTCGTATGCGAATCTGCGACATAGCAATTTGTAGATTAAAACACGCCCCAACGAACCACCTTATACCGATCTGCGACGAACTCGCATAGTTTTGTCAAACATTGATCGTTTCGAGTGGAAAGCAATCCGGCCGTCAATGGTGATTCATGGCCTCACAGATATAAACAACTATAACTCCGCTTCTATTCGTCGTATGCGAATCTGCGACCTAGCAATTTGTAGCTTAAAACACGCCCCAACGAACCACCTTATACCGATCTGCGACCAACTTGCATAGTTTTGTCACACATCGATCGTTTCGAGTGGAAAGCAATCCGGCCGTCAATGGTGATTCATGGCCTGACAGATATAAACAACTATAACTCCGCTTCTATTCGTCGAATGCAAATCTGCGACATAGCAATTTGTAGCTTAAAATACGTCACATCGACCAACCTTGTGCCGATCTGCGACGAACTTGCATAGTTTCGTCAAACATCGAACGTTTCGAGTGGTATGCAATCCGGCCGTCAATGGTGATTCATGGCTTCAGAGATATAAACAACAATAACTCCGCTTCTATTCATCGTATGCGAATCTGCGACATAGCAATTTGTAGCTTAAAACATGGCCCAACGAGCCACCTTATACCGATCTGCGACGAACTTGCATAGTTTCGTCAAACGTCGATCGTTTCGAGTGGTAGGCAATCCGGCCGCCAATGGTGATTCATGGCCTCACATATATAAACAACTATAACTCCGCTTCTATTCGTCGAATGCAAATCTGCGACATAGCAATTTGTAGCTTAAAACACGTCACATCAACCCACCTTGTGCCAATCTACGACGTACTATTATAGTTTAGACAAACATCGATCGTTTCGAGTGGTAGGCAATCCGGCCGTCAATGGTGATTCATGGCCTCACAGATATAAACAACAATAACTCCGCTTCTATTCATCGTATGCGAATCTGCAACATAGCAGTTTGTAGCTTAAAACACGCCCCAACGAACCACCTTTTACCGATCTGCGACGAACTTGCATAGTTTCGTCAAACATCTATCGTTTCGAGTGGTAGGCAATCCGGCCGTCAATGGTGATTCATGGCCTGACAGATATAAACAACTATAACTCCGCTTCTATTCGTCGTATGCGAATCTGCGACCTAGCAATTTGTAGCTTAAAACACGCCCAACGAACCACCTTATACCGATCTGTGACGAACTTGCATAGTTTCGTCAAACGTCGATCGTTTCGAGTGGTAGGCAATCCGGCCGTCAATGGTTATTCATGGCCTCAAAGATATAAACAACAATAACTCCGCTTCTTTTCGTCGTATGCGAATCTGCGACATAGCAATTTGTAGCTTAAAACATGGCCCAACGAGCCACCTTATACCGATCTGCGACGAACTTGCATAGTTTCGTCAAACGTCGATCGTTTCGAGTGGTAGGCAATCCGGCCGTCAATGGTGATTCATGGCCTCACAGATATAAACAACAATAACTCCGCTTCTTTTCGTCGTATGCGAATCTGCGACATAGCAATTTGTAGATTAAAACACGCTCCAACGAACCACCTTATACCGATCTGCGACGTACTCGCATAGTTTTGTCAAACATTGATCGTTTCGAGTGGAAAGCAATCCGGCCGTCAATGGTGATTCATGGCCTCACAGATATAAACAACTATAACTCCGCTTCTATTCGTCGTATGCGAATCTGCGACCTAGCAATTTGTAGCTTAAAACACGCCCCAACGAACCACCTTATACCGATCTGTGACAAACTTGCATAGTTTCGTCAAACGTCGATCGTTTCGAGTGGTAGGCAATCCGGCCGTCAATGGTGATTCATGGCCTCACAGATATAAACAACAATAACTCCGCTTCTATTCGTCGTATGCGAATCTGCGACCTAGCAATTTGTATCTTAAAACACGCCCCAACGAACCACCTTATACCAATCTGCGACGAACTTGCATAGTTTTGTCACACATCGATCGTTTCGAGTGGAAAGCAATCCGGCCGTCAATGGTGATTCATGGCCTGACAGATATAAACAACTATAACTCCGCTTCTATTCGTCGAATGCAAATCTGCGACATAGCAATTTGTAGCTTAAAATACGTCACATCGACCAACCTTGTGCCGATCTGCGACGAACTTGCATAGTTTCGTCAAACATCGATCGTTTCGAGTGGTATGCAATCCGGCCGTCAATGGTGATTCATGGCCTCAGAGATATAAACAACAATAACTCCGCTTCTATTCATCGTATGCGAATCTGCGACATAGCAATTTGTAGCTTAAAATACGTCACATCGACCAACCTTGTGCCGATCTGCGACGAACTTGCATAGTTTCGTCAAACATCGATCGTTTCGAGTGGTAAGCAATCCGGCCGTCAATGGTGATTCATGGCCTCACAGACATAAACAACAATAACTCAGCTTCTATTCGTCGAATGCAAATTTGCGACATAGCGATTTGTGGCTTAAAACACGACACATCGACCCACCTCATGCCGATCTGCGACGTACTTGTATAGATTCGTCAAACGTCGATCGTTTCGAGTGGTAGGCAATCCGGCCGTCAATGGTGATTCATGGCCTCACAGATATAAACAACAATAACTCCGCTTCTATTCGTCGTATGTGTCAGAAGACCACGTCAGCGCCACCTCCCTGCTTGCTCAGGAGTCCTCCGCTGCCGTCCAAAATTTAGATTGCGCTGCGTGGCGAGGACTCGCGCTAAGTCCCTCCGAAAACGCGCGCGCTCGCGATGACTGCCGCCACCCCTCCGCTTCACTTGCCCTATAAACTAGCCTGGCCGGCCGTTGGAGGCAACGGTGCCACGTTTAAATATGTTTGGATGGGCGGTCGTTCCTCCCCCGGTCAGAGGCTATATAAGGGGCTGACGGTCAGGCGTTAACTATTGTTTTCTTGGTATTGCCTTGTGCGTACTGTGCTTATATTTTGTTGCTTACTGAACTTTGCTGAACCTTGCTGAACTTTGTCTTTTATTGCTGTGCTGTGTGTCATTAAACTTTGCGTGTTCTTGTGCTGTGCAAATAAACTGTCATTTATGTTAAAATTCTGAGTGTGCTTGTCCTTGACTCTTGTCCGTTTGAATCTATCCGTTGCGGCTAGTGTTCGCCATTTTCTCGGTGTGCCTCTTCGATTCTATCAGCTCGTATTTCTGACCATTGGTCCTTCGAGCCGGATACTTTGCTGTATTGGTGCGTCACATTAGTGTACGAGTTCGAAAAGAAAAAAAATGGAGCATCTCATCACCTCGCAGCGCACGTTGTACATGCGCATTGCCCGAACGTGGGACAACGTGAAAAAAGCTGGGACGGCGAAAATCACAATTGATTACGTGCGGACAACGCTGGGTTTATTGGACGATAAATGGCGAGCCTTCGAGTCCCAGCACAATGCACTCCTGAAAGAGCATGCCGAGGCTCTTTTAAAAAGCGAGTATTGGCAGGAAGACCTTATGGGGCAGGCAGAAATCGCTTACACACAACAACGATCCCACCTCATGGGAGTGGAGCGAAAGCTACTCGATGAAGCGCCTGCTGCAGCACCCGCAAAACCAGATGCAGGAGTACAGAACGTTCAATTCCCGCGCATAGATTTGCCCATCTTCAGCGGACGGTTCGAAGATTGGCCGGCATTCCGGGATCTATTTCGCTCCATGGTGGTAGACGAGCCCCATCTCCCAAAGGTGCGGAAACTGCACTATTTGAAGACGTCCGTGACAGGGGATGCAGGGAGCCTGCTCAAGAATCTCCCGTCCACCGCGGACAACTTTGAGCGCGCATGGGCCACATTAGAGGAGCATTATGACAATAAGCGGCTCCTGGTGAGGTCATATCTTACTGCCTTCACTGACCTACAGAAAATGCGCCCTCGGTCCACGCAAGACTTGCGCCACATCTTTCATGGTGCCCTGAACACCCTAAGCGCCATGGAGGGCATAGGGAGGCCCATTTTTGGAGGCGAAGATTTGTTCGTCCATCTCGTTGTAAATTTATTGGACGCAGACACAAGACGGGAGTGGGATCGCACGTTGCGCAGGTCAGTAGAGCCACCGGCGTTCGATGACCTCCAAGCGTTTCTTAAGGAACAGCTGACGTCAGAAGAAGCGCTTAAACAAAGGAACGAACAGCTGAGCGACCACAACAACGGAGCGAAGCATACATCAACACGTGCTCCAACGGCGACACGGCGCGCGCCCGTTGTCAGGGCCGTACAAGCTCAATCGGGACAGCGGGATCCCGACGGTTCGTGCCCTCTGTGCAAAGGGCCACATTTTGTTATAAATTGCGAGCGTTATCTAAAGAAAAATCCCCAGGAGCGCAAGGAAGTGGCTACGCAGCATTCTCGCTGCTTCAACTGCTTTGGGCGGCACCAGGTGGGCACGTGCCAGTCCAACAAAAACTGCCGCAAATGTTTCGGGCGACACCACTCTTCGCTCCATGAGGCCTTCATTACGAGTTCCCAAACGCCTGCAACTGCTGATTCATCAGCCACTGTGAGAGCCGCCAGTGAAGGTCCCACCGCTCGAGGGTCGCTGCTGCTGTCAACCGCTCGAGTGTGGGTGAAGGATAGAGTGGGCCGCGAACACGCTGTCCGCGTGCTGATGGACCGAGGAGCAGATGTGTCGCTGGCCTCGGAATCCTTAGCGCAGCGCCTACGCCTCCCACGTTCCTCTGACGCATTCGGTGTTCGTGACGTCATGGGCCAGTATTTGGGAGCAGCCCGCGGCCGCGTCACGCTCGTCATCGCGGCACACGACAAGAAGGCAGAGATTAAAGTGTCGGCGCTTGTGTTACCCCGTTTGGCGGCATATAATGGACTCGCGATTGCCAACGATAGCCCACTGCTGCACCTGCAAGGACTTAAATTAGCAGACCCCGATTGGCGGAATAACGACCCAGTAGAAATTGTGCTCGGTGCCGATGTATGTGCACTCATTGCTTTGGCCGGGTCTAGGTTCGGCGGCCCACAGGAGCCTATAGCAGAGGAGTCACTCCTGGGTTGGGTGCTTCTCGGTCGACTCGGAGCGGACCGCTACGCGCCCGTCGTGACGTCACGCCGCTGCTCTTGTGACGAGGATTTGAGCGCCGCAGTGAGTCGACTGTGGGAGTGGGAGGAGCCGGTGCCAATGGCATTGCCCCTCACTGAAGAGGAGAAGGGGTGTGAAGAATATTTTCTACGAACACACATGCGACTACCAGACGGGCGATTCCGAGTCCGCCTCCCCTTCCGCACCTCACAGCCAACACTACCCGAGACACGCACGATCGCTCTGAGACAGCTGGGGTCTTTGCGCCGTCGGTTCCTGCGTGACAGCGAATACCACGAGCTGTACGAAGGGTTCATGCGAGAATATAGGGAACTTCAGCACATGAGCCCAGCTCCATTGGTCCCGGCCGGGGCCCCATGCTGTTATCTGCCGCACCACGGAGTGGTGAAGAACACAAACCAAGGAAAGAAGCTCCGAGTGGTATTCAACGGCTCAGCACGCACGTCGGATTGCACGTCGTTGAACACCTCGCTGCTGACGGGACCCAACTTAGTGCCGTCATTATCAGAGGTGGTCCTACGATGGCGATGCCATCGTTTTGCTTTTGTTGCCGACATCGAAAAGATGTATCGGCAAATTGACGTGCATCCCGATGATCGGGACACCCAGCGTATTTTATGGTTGGAAGACGGGAAAATTAAGGACTTCAAGCTCAACACAGTCACCTATGGCACTGCCTGTGCTCCATTTCTGGCCCTCAGAGTGTTGCAGCAGTTGGCGATTGAGGAGCAGCACCGTTACCCGGCCGGAGCAGCCGCCATACAGCGAGGTACGTATGTGGACGATATCCTCTGGGGCGCTTCCTCCGTCGAAGAGGGTCGTCGCGCGCAAGAGGAAATAACCGCGCTGTGCATGGCGGGCGGCTTTCCTC
Organism: Anoplius nigerrimus; assembly: GCA_914767735.1. NCBI lineage: Eukaryota > Metazoa > Arthropoda > Insecta > Hymenoptera > Pompilidae > Anoplius > Anoplius nigerrimus. Next base: position 288,316 of record CAJZBX010001045.1, on the reverse strand, counting down.
TTCGCAAGTGGGCGGCCAACGAGATGGCAATCTTAGCACTGGTTCCTGCCGCTCACCGTCAAGGAGGTGAGGACTTCGCCAATCTGCCGTCTGCCGAACACTCGGTCTTGGGCCTGCGCTGGTGTCCGGAGGACGACAGCATGACGGTGGCTGTAACCCCCCCGCCAGAGAAAGCTGCAACCAAGAGGATGGTGCTCTCGCAAGTGGCACGCCTCTTTGACCCACTGGGATGGCTTGCCCCAGTGGTGGTGCAGGCAAAACTGATAGTACAGAACGCGTGGCTGCAACAGCGGGACTGGGACGAACCACTGGGACATGAGGAGGCAGCAGTGTGGCATCAGCTGGCCGACGGACTCCCTGACCTAGAGGAAATAAGGGTGCCCCGTTGGTTCGCGGGCTTCGGACAGACGAATCTAGTGGAGGTCCATGGATTCTCAGATGCCTCTGAGCGCGCCTACGCTGCCGTGGTCTACCTTCGAACGGTGGTAGCAGGGCAAGTACATGTGTCACTAGTTCAGGCGAAAACTAAGGTAGCGCCTTTGCGCAGGATCACGCTGCCGAGGCTGGAGTTGTGCGCAGCATCACTCCTGTCTACATTATCACTTCACATCCGGACCACTCTGGGGCTCCTGAACGCGCCTACATTTCAGTGGTCTGATTCCACTGTTACCCTGGCCTGGATCAAGGGCCATCCGGCGCGGTGGACTACATATGTCGCCAACCGGGTGACAGAAATACAAAGGGACTCCCACTTCGTTTGCTGGCGTCATGTGCCTGGGCGGATGAATCCCGCCGATTGCGCCTCACGCGGCATGTCCCCGCGTGAGCTAATGTCTCACGAGTTGTGGTGGAGGGGACCACCCTTCTTGCAACTTCAGGAGTCGCAGTGGCCTCCTGACGCCCCACCTCATGAAGAGGAGGCCATTCCTGACCAACGTCCTGCCGTCCGCATGACCACTGTAGCACCTGTATTGGAGCCTCCGGAATTGACAAACGTATCGAGTCTCAGCCGCCTGCTCCGGGTGACCTCTTGGATAAGACGGTGGCTGCCCCGTTCCAGTACCACCGCCAAGAGCTACCAAGTGGCAGCAGGGGCGCTGGACGCTACGGAGATCGATCACTCGTTGATGCAATGGGTAAAAGTGTGCCAGAGCATCCATTTTGCGCAAGAACTAAAGGATATCTGGGCAGGGCGGGCGGTACGAAACAGCAGCACTCTCCGCACGTTCACCCCCCTGCTCGGCCACGACGGAGTGCTGCGTGTCGGTGGCCGCATAAGAAACTCATTGCTAGACGCTGACGAAAAATCGCCTATAATACTGCCCCCGGACAGTCATCTGACGCGCCTCATCGTAGAGGCACATCATCGCCGCACGCTGCACGGAGGTGTGCAGATGACGTTAGCCTCCATACGCCAACGATTTTGGGTGCTGCGAGGTCGCCAAGTTGTGAAGAGGACCATCCACCATTGCACTGCCTGTATCCGGTGGAGGGCTGCCACTCCACAGCCTGCCATGGCCGCACTACCCGCTGCCCGGGTTACCCCGAGTCGGCCCTTCCTACATTCCGGCGTGGATTACGCCGGGCCGTTTTGGCTGCGCACAACCAAGGGACGAGGACACAGAGCATACAAGGGCTTCCTTGTGATTTTCATTTGTTTTAGTACACGTGCTGTCCATTTGGAGGTTGCCAGCGACTACTCGGCGGACGCTTTCCTGGCCGCCTTCCGTCGTTTCATCTCTCGGCGAGGCCTATGCGCCACTCTGCGAAGCGACCAGGGAAGCAATTTCGTGGGAGCCGACGCTCAGCTACGAGACCTCTTGCGCAGAGCTGGACCAGATGCACGTCGTATTGCTGGGCGCCTTGCTGACGAGGGAGTTCGGTGGATGTTTAATCCACCAGCGGCTCCAAACTTTGGTGGTCTTTGGGAGGCGGCTGTGAAATCCGTTAAGCATCACCTGCGCCGCGTCATAGGGGAGGCAAAACTCACATTTGAAGAAATGACAACTCTCTTGGCTGAGGTGGAGGCCTGTCTCAACTCCCGGCCCCTCTGCGCAATGAGCGATGACCCGTCAGACGTATCTGCGTTGACTCCGGGACATTTTCTTATAGGAGGTCCGCTTAACGCCATTCCAGAGCCGTCCACGATTGACATCTCACCCAGCCGACTTACCCGGTGGAGACTGCTCCAGAGCATGCGGGACCATTTGTGGGAGCGATGGGCTACTGAATACCTTACGTCTTTGGCTCCCTGTCAGAAGTGGTGGAAGAGCGCAGGAGCTGTTCACGCAGGGCAGTTGTGTTTAATCCGCAGCGAGAATACACCTCCTACAAGATGGCCACTTGCCCGTATTACGCACCTCCACCCGGGAGCTGACACCGAAATTCGCGTGGTGGATCTTAAGACAGCAAGTGGGACGCTCACCCGCCCCGTCACAAAACTGGTACCTCTTCCTCCCCCGGACAGAGGCAGAAACCCAGATCAACGGAGAGGAAGTACCGGCCTAAGCGTTCTATGACTCGCCGACGGCTGCTTACTTGTGTTATTTTTTGTGTACTCGTAATTTATTATATGACCGTGCCTACATTTTGTTTTACTACAATTTTAGGATAGTTCTTGAGAGCTACGCTCCACGTGTTGATGCGGCAGTCCGTTTCCTCCACAATTCAGCCTAGACTCTACGTGACGTGCACCCAGGTGTGATCATTTCTGACGTACGGAGGCTACCATCGCGGTCAATTCGCTCATGGACTAATGGGCTGCGCATCACCACGTGATGTGTCTTGGATTGCTGGACCGGTAGCGGCGGGCTCGCTGCTTTGGGCCATTCCCATAGTTTCGTCGCCTCACGACGAGGCGGGCGGGATGTCAGAAGACCACGTCAGCGCCACCTCCCTGCTTGCTCAGGAGTCCTCCGCTGCCGTCCAAAATTTAGATTGCGCTGCGTGGCGAGGACTCGCGCTAAGTCCCTCCGAAAACGCGCGCGCTCGCGATGACTGCCGCCACCCCTCCGCTTCACTTGCCCTATAAACTAGCCTGGCCGGCCGTTGGAGGCAACGGTGCCACGTTTAAATATGTTTGGATGGGCGGTCGTTCCTCCCCCGGTCAGAGGCTATATAAGGGGCTGACGGTCAGGCGTTAACTATTGTTTTCTTGGTATTGCCTTGTGCGTACTGTGCTTATATTTTGTTGCTTACTGAACTTTGCTGAACCTTGCTGAACTTTGTCTTTTATTGCTGTGCTGTGTGTCATTAAACTTTGCGTGTTCTTGTGCTGTGCAAATAAACTGTCATTTATGTTAAAATTCTGAGTGTGCTTGTCCTTGACTCTTGTCCGTTTGAATCTATCCGTTGCGGCTAGTGTTCGCCATTTTCTCGGTGTGCCTCTTCGATTCTATCAGCTCGTATTTCTGAACAGTATGCGAATCTGCGACATAGCAATTTGTAGCTTAAAACACGCCCCAACGAACCACCTTATACCGATCTGCGACGAACTTTCGTCGTTTTGTCAAACATCGATCGTTTCGAGTGGTAGGCAATCCGGCCGTCAATGGTGATTCATGGCCTCACAGATATAAACAACAATAACTCCGCTTCTTTTCGTCGTATGCGAATCTGCGACATAGCAATTTGTAGATTAAAACACGCCCCAACGAACCACCTTATACCGATCTGCGACGAACTCGCATAGTTTTGTCAAACATTGATCGTTTCGAGTGGAAAGCAAACCGGGCGTCAATGGTGATTCATGGCCTCACAGATATAAACAACTATAACTCCGCTTCTATTCGTCGTATGCGAATCTGCGACCTAGCAATTTGTAGCTTAAAACACGCCCCAACGAACCACCTTATACCGATCTGCGACCAACTTGCATAGTTTTGTCACACATCGATCGTTTCGAGTGGAAAGCAATCCGGCCGTCAATGGTGATTCATGGCCTGACAGATATAAACAACTATAACTCCGCTTCTATTCGTCGAATGCAAATCTGCGACATAGCAATTTGTAGCTTAAAATACGTCACATCGACCAACCTTGTGCCGATCTGCGACGAACTTGCATAGTTTCGTCAAACATCGATCGTTTCGAGTGGTATGCAATCCGGCCGTCAATGGTGATTCATGGCTTCAGAGATATAGACAACAATAACTCCGCTTCTATTCATCGTATGCGAATCTGCGACATAGCAATTTGTAGCTTAAAACATGGCCCAACGAGCCACCTTATACCGATCTGCGACGAACTTGCATAGTTTCGTCAAACGTCGATCGTTTCGAGTGGTAGGCAATCCGGCCGCCAATGGTGATTCCTGGCCTCACATATATAAACAACTATAACTCCGCTTCTATTCGTCGAATGCAAATCTGCGACATAGCAATTTGTAGCTTAAAACACGTCACATCGACCCACCTTGTGCCAATCTACGACGTACTTTTATAGTTTAGACAAACATCGATCGTTTCGAGTGGTAGGCAATCCGGCCGTCAATGGTGATTCATGGCCTCACAGATATAAACAACAATAACTCCGCTTCTATTCATCGTATGCGAATCTGCAACATAGCAGTTTGTAGCTTAAAACACGCCCCAACGAACCACCTTTTCCCGATCTGCGACGAACTTGCATTGTTTCGTCAAACATCTATCGTTTCGAGTGGTAGGCAATCCGGCCGTCAATGGTGATTCATGGCCTGACAGATATAAACAACTATAACTCCGCTTCTATTCGTCGTTTGCGAATCTGCGACCTAGCAATTTGTAGCTTAAAACACGCCCAACGAACCACCTTATACCGATCTGTGACGAACTTGCATAGTTTCGTCAAACGTCGATCGTTTCGAGTGGTAGGCAATCCGGCCGTCGATGGTGATTCATGGCCTCACATGTATAAACAACTATAACTCCGCTTCTATTCATCGAATGCAAATCTACGACATAGCAATTTGTAGCTTAAAACACGTCACATCGACCCACCTTGTGCCAATCTGCGACGTACTTTTATAGTTTAGACAAACATCGATCGTTTCGAGTGGTAGGCAATCCGGCCGTCAATGGTGATTCATGGCCTCACAGATATAAACAACAATAACTCCGCTTCTATTCATCGTATGCGAATCTGCAACATAGCAGTTTGTAGCTTAAAACACGCCCCAACGAACCACCTTATACCGATCTGCCACGAACTTGCATAGTTTCGTCAAACATCTATCGTTTCGAGTGGAAGGCAATCCGGCCGTCAATGGTGATTCATGGCCTGACAGATATAAACAACTATAACTCCGCTTCTATTCGTCGTATGCGAATCTGCGACCTAGCAATTTGTAGCTTAAAACACGTCACATCGACCCACCTCATGCCGATCTGCGACGTACTTGTATAGATTCGTCAAACGTCGATCGTTTCGAGTGGTAGGCAATCCGGCCGTCAATGGTGATTCATGGCCTCACAGATATAAACAACAATAACTCCCCTTCTATTCGTCGTATGCGAATCTGCGACATAGCAATTTGTAGCTTAAAACACGCCCCAACGAACCACCTTATACCGATCTGCGACGAACTTTCGTCGTTTTGTCAAACATCGATCGTTTCGAGTGGTAGGCAATCCGGCCGTCAATGGTGATTCATGGCCTCACAGATATAAACAACAATAACTCCGCTTCTTTTCGTCGTATGCGAATCTGCGACATAGCAATTTGTAGATTAAAACACGCCCCAACGAACCACCTTATACCGATCTGCGACGTACTCGCATAGTTTTGTCAAACATTGATCGTTTCGAGTGGAAAGCAATCCGGCCGTCAATGGTGATTCATGGCCTCACAGATATAAACAACAATAACTCCGCTTCTATTCGTCGTATGCGAATCTGCGACCTAGGAATTTGTATCTTAAAACACGCCTCAACGAACCACCTTGTGCCGATCTGCGACGAACTTGCATAGTTTCGTGAAACGTCGATCGTTTCGAGTTTTAGGCAATCCGGCCGTCAATGGTGATTCATGGCCTGACAGATATAAACAACTATAACTCCGCTTCTATTCGTCGAATGCAAATCTGCGACATAGCAATTTGTAGCTTAAAATACGTCACATCGACCAACCTTGTGCCGATCTGCGACGAACTTGCATAGTTTCGTCAAACATCGATCGTTTCGAGTGGTATGCAATCCGGCCGTCAATGGTGATTCATGGCCTCACAGACATAAACAACAATAACTCCGCTTCTATTCATCGTATGCGAATCTGCGACACAGCAATTTGTAGTTTAAAACATGGCCCAACGAGCCACCTTATACCGATCTGCGACGAACTTGCATAGTTTCGTCAAACATCTATCGTTTCGAGTGGTAGGCAATCCGGCCGTCAATGGTGATTCATGGCCTGTCAGATATAAACAACTATAACTCCGCTTCTATTCGTCGTATGCGAATCTGCGACTTAGCAATTTGTAGCTTAAAACACGCCCAACGAACCACCTTATACCGATCTGTGACGAACTTGCATAGTTTCGTCAAACGTCGATCGTTTCGAGTGGTAGGCAATCCGGCCGTCAATGGTGATTCATGGCCTCACAGATATAAACAACTATAACTCCGCTTCTATTCGTCGAATGCAAATCTGCGACATAGCAATTTGTAACTTAAAATACGTCACATCGACCAACCTTGTGCCGATCTGCGACGAACTTGCATAGTTTCGTCAAACATCGATCGTTTCGAGTGGTAAGCAATCCGGCCGTCAATGGTGATTCATGGCCTCACAGACATAAACAACAATAACTCAGCTTCTATTCGTCGAATGCAAATTTGCGACATAGCGATTTGTAGCTTAAAACACGACACATCGACCCACCTCATGCCGATCTGCGACGTACTTGTATAGATTCGTCAAACGTCGATCGTTTCGAGTGGTAGGCAATCCGGCCGTCAATGGTGATTCATGGCCTCACAGATATAAACAACAATATCTCCGCTTCTATTCGTCGTATGCGAATCTGCGACATAGCAATTTGTAGCTAAAAACACGCCCCAACGAACCACCTTATACCGATCTGCGACGAACTTTCGTCGTTTTCTCAAACATCGATCGTTTCGAGTGGTAGGCAATCCGGCCGTCAATGGTGATTCATAGCCTCACAGATATAAACAACAATAACTCCGCTTCTTTTCGTCGTATGCGAATCTGCGACATAGCAATTTGTAGATTAAAACACGCCCCAACGAACCACCTAATACCGATCTGCGACGAACTCGCATAGTTTTGTCAAACATTGATCGTTTCGAGTGGAAAGCAATCCGGCCGTCAATGGTGATTCATGGCCTGACAGATATAAACAACTATAACTCCGCTTCTATTCGTCGAATGCAAATCTGCGACATAGCAATTTGTAGCTTAAAATACGTCACATCGACCAACCTTGTGCCGATCTGCGACGAACTTGCATAGTTTCGTCAAACATCGATCGTTTCGAGTGGTATGCAATCCGGCCGTCAATGGTGATTCATGGCCTCAGAGATATAAACAACAATAACTCCGCTTCTTTTCGTCGTATGCGAATCTGCGACATAGCAATTTGTAGCTTAAAACATGGCCCAACGAGCCACCTTATACCGATCTGCGACGAACTTGCATAGTTTCGTCAAACGTCGATCGTTTCGAGTGGTAGGCAATCCGGCCGCCAATGGTGATTCATGGCCTCACATGTATAAACAACTATAACTCCGCTTCTATTCATCGAATGCAAATCTGCGACATAGCAATTTGTAGCTTAAAACACGTCACATCGACCCACCTTGTGCCAATCTGCGACGTACTTTTATAGTTTAGACAAACATCGATCGTTTCGAGTGGTAGGCAATCCGGCCGTCAATGGTGATTCATGGCCTCACAGATATAAACAACAATGACTCCGCTTCTTTTCGTCGTATGCGAATCTGCGACATAGCAATTTGTAGATTAAAACACGCCCCAACGAACCACCTTATACCGATCTGCGACGTACTCGCATAGTTTTGTCAAACATTGATCGTTTCGAGTGGAAAGCAATCCGGCCGTCAATGGTGATTCATGGCCTCACAGATATAAACAACTATAACTCCGCTTCTATTCGTCGTATGCGAATCTGCGACCTAGCAATTTGTATCTTAAAACATGCCCCAACGAACCACCTTATACCGATCTGTGACGAACTTGCATAGTTTCGTCAAACGTCGATCGTTTCGAGTGGTAGGCAATCCGGCCGTCAATGGTGATTCATGGCCTGACAGATATAAACAACTATAACTCCGCTTCTATTCGTCGAATGCAAATCTGCGACATAGCAATTTGTAGCTTAAAATACGTCACATCGACCAACCTTGTGCCGATCTGCGACGAACTTGCATAGTTTCGTCAAACATCGATCGTTTCGAGTGGTAGGCAATCCGGCCGTCAATGGTGATTCATGGCCTCACAGATATAAACAACAATAACTCCGCTTCTATTCATCGTATGCGAATCTGCAACATAGCAGTTTGTAGCTTAAAACACGCCCCAACGAACCACCTTATACCGATCTGCGACGAACTTGCATAGTTTCGTCAAACAACTATCGTTTCAAGTGGTAGGCAATCCGGCCGTCAATGGTGATTCATGGCCTGACAGATATAAACAACTATAACTCCGCTTCTATTCGTCGTATGCGAATCTGCGACCTAGCAATTTGTAGCTTAAAACACGCCCAACGAACCACCTTATACCGATCTGTGACGAACTTGCATAGTTTCGTCAAACGTCGATCGTTTCGAGTGGTAGGCAATCCGGCCGTCAATGGTGATTCATGGCCTCACAGATATAAACAACAATAACTCCGCTTCTTTTCGTCGTATGCGAATCTGCGACATAGCAATTTGTAGCTTAAAACATGGCCCAACGAGCCACCTTATACCGATCTGCGACGAACTTGCATAGTTTCGTCAAACGTCGATCGTTTCGAGTGGTAGGCAATCCGGCCGCCAATGGTGATTCATGGCCTCACATGTATAAACAACTATAACTCCGCTTCTATTCATCGAATGCAAATCTGCGACATAGCAATTTGTAGCTTAAAACACGTCACATCGACCCACCTTGTGCCAATCTGTGACGAACTTGCAAAGTTTCGTCAAACATTGATCGTTTCGAGTGGAAAGCAATCCGGCCGTCAATGGTGATTCATGGCCTCACAGATATAAACAACTATAACTCCGCTTCTATTCGTCGTATGCGAATCTGCGACCTAGCAATTTGTATCTTAAAACACGCCCCAACGAACCACCTTATACCGATCTGTGACGAACTTGCATAGTTTCGTCAAACGTCGATCGTTTCGAGTGGTAGGCAATCCGGCCGCCAATGGTGATTCATGGCCTCACATATATAAACAACTATAACTCCGCTTCTATTCATCGAATGCAAATCTGCGACATAGCAATTTGTAGCTTAAAACACGTCACATCGACCCACCTTATGCCAATCTGCGACGTACTTTTATAGTTTAGACAAACATCGATCGTTTCGAGTGGTAGGCAATCCGGCCGTCAATGGTGGTTCATGGCCTCACAGATATAAACAACAATAACTCCGCTTCTATTCATCGTATGCGAATCTGCAACATAGCAGTTTGTAGCTTAAAACACGCCCCAACGAACCACCTTATACCGATCTGCGACGAACTTGCATAGTTTCGTCAAACATCTATCGTTTCGAGTGGTAGGCAATCCGGCCGTCAATGGTGATTCATGGCCCGTCAGATATAAACAACAATAACTCCGCTTCTATTCGTCGTATGCGAATCTGCGACCTAGCAATTTGTAGCTTAAAACACGCCCAACGAACCACCTTATACCGATCTGTGACGAACTTGCATAGTTTCGTCAAACGTCGATCGTTTCGAGTGGTAGGCAATCCGGCCGTCAATGGTGATTCATGGCCTCACAGATATAAACAACTATAACTCCGCTTCTATTCGTCGAATGCAAATCTGCGACATAGCAATTTGTAGCTTAAAATACGTCACATCGACCAACCTTGTGCCGATCTGCGACGAACTTGCATAGTTTCGTCAAACATCGATCGTTTCGAGTGGTATGCAATCCGGCCGTCAATGGTGATTCATGGCCTGTCAGATATAAACAACTATAACTCCGCTTCTATTCGTCGTATGCGAATCTGCGACCTAGCAATTTGTAGCTTAAAACACGCCCAACGAACCACCTTTTACCGATCTGCGACGAACTTGCATAGTTTCGTCAAACATCTATCGTTTCGAGTGGTAGGCAATCCGGCCGTCAATGGTGATTCATGGCCTGACAGATATAAACAACTATAACTCCGCTTCTATTCGTCGTTTGCGAATCTGCGACCTAGAAATTTGTAGCTTAAAACACGCCCAACGAACCACCTTATACCGATCTGCGACGAACTTTCGTCGTTTTGTCAAACATCGATCGTTTCGAGTGGTAGGCAATCCGGCCGTCAATGGTGATTCATGGCCTCACAGATATAAACAACAATAACTCCGCTTCTTTTCGTCGTATGCGAATCTGCGACATAGCAATGTGTAGATTAAAACACGCCCCAACGAACCACCTTATACCGATCTGCGACGAACTCGCATAGTTTTGTCAAACATTGATCGTTTCGAGTGGAAAGCAAACCGGCCGTCAATGGTGATTCATGGCCTCACAGATATAAACAACTATAACTCCGCTTCTATTCGTCGTATGCGAATCTGCGACCTAGCAATTTGTAGCTTAAAACACGCCCCAACGAACCACCTTATACCGATCTGCGACCAACTTGCATAGTTTTGTCACACATCGATCGTTTCGAGTGGAAAGCAATCCGGCCGTCAATGGTGATTCATGGCCTGACAGATATAAACAACTATAACTCCGCTTCTATTCGTCGAATGCAAATCTGCGACATAGCAATTTGTAGCTTAAAATACGTCACATCGACCAACCTTGTGCCGATCTGCGACGAACTTGCATAGTTTCGTCAAACATCGATCGTTTCGAGTGGTATGCAATCCGGCCGTCAATGGTGATTCATGGCTTCAGAGATATAAACAACAATAACTCCGCTTCTATTCATCGTATGCGAATCTGCGACATAACAATTTGTAGCTTAAAACATGGCCCAACGAGCCACCTTATACCGATCTGCGACGAACTTGCATAGTTTCGTCAAACGTCGATCGTTTCGAGTGGTAGGCAATCCGGCCGCCAATGGTGATTCATGGCCTCACATATATAAACAACTATAACTCCGCTTCTATTCGTCGAATGCAAATCTGCGACATAGCAATTTGTAGCTTAAAACACGTCACATCGACCCACCTTGTGCCAATCTACGACGTACTTTTATAGTTTAGACAAACATCGATCGTTTCGAGTGGTAGGCAATCCGGCCGTCAATGGTGATTCATGGCCTCACAGATATAAACAACAATAACTCCGCTTCTATTCATCGTATGCGAATCTGCAACATAGCAGTTTGTAGCTTAAAACACGCCCCAACGAACCACCTTATACCGATCTGCGACGAACTTGCATAGTTTCGTCAAACATCTATCGTTTCGAGTGGAAGGCAATCCGGCCGTCAATGGTGATTCATGGCCTGACAGATATAAACAACTATAACTCCGCTTCTATTCGTCGTATGCGAATCTGCGACATAGCAATTTGTAGATTAAAACACGCCCCAACGAACCACCTTATACCGATCTGCGACGAACTCGCATAGTTTTGTCAAACATTGATCGTTTCGAGTGGAAAGCAAACCGGCCGTCAATGGTGATTCATGGCCTCACAGATATAAACAACTATAACTCCGCTTCTATTCGTCGTATGCGAATCTGCGACCTAGCAATTTGTAGCTTAAAACACGCCCCAACGAACCACCTTATACCGATCTGCGACCAACTTGCATAGTTTTGTCACACATCGATCGTTTCGAGTGGAAAGCAATCCGGCCGTCAATGGTGATTCATGGCCTGACAGATATAAACAACTATAACTCCGCTTCTATTCGTCGAATGCAAATCTGCGACATAGCAATTTGTAGCTTAAAATACGTCACATCGACCCACCTTGTGCCAATCTACGACGTACTTTTATAGTTTAGACAAACATCGATCGTTTCGAGTGGTAGGCAATCCGGCCGTCAATGGTGATTCATGGCCTCACAGATATAAACAACAATAACTCCGCTTCTATTCATCGTATGCGAATCTGCAACATAGCAGTTTGTAGCTTAAAACACGCCCCAACGAACCACCTTTTACCGATCTGCGACGAACTTGCATAGTTTCGTCAAACATCTATCGTTTCGAGTGGTAGGCAATCCGGCCGTCAATGGTGATTCATGGCCTGACAGATATAAACAACTATAACTCCGCTTCTATTCGTCGTTTGCGAATCTGCGACCTAGAAATTTGTAGCTTAAAACACGCCCAACGAACCACCTTATACCGATCTGTGACGAACTTGCATAGTTTCGTCAAACGTCGATCGTTTCGAGTGGTAGGCAATCCGGCCGTCGATGGTGATTCATGGCCTCACATGTATAAACAACTATAACTCCGCTTCTATTCATCGAATGCAAATCTACGACATAGCAATTTGTAGCTTAAAACACGTCACATCGACCCACCTTGTGCCAATCTGCGACGTACTTTTATAGTTTAGACAAACATCGATCGTTTCGAGTGGTAGGCAATCCGGCCGTCAATGGTGATTCATGGCCTCACAGATATAAACAACAATAACTCCGCTTCTATTCATCGTATGCGAATCTGCAACATAGCAGTTTGTAGCTTAAAACACGCCCCAACGAACCACCTTATACCGATCTGCGACGAACTTGCATAGTTTCGTCAAACATCTATCGTTTCGAGTGGAAGGCAATCCGGCCGTCAATGGTGATTCATGGCCTCACAGATATAAACAACAATAACTCCCCTTCTATTCGTCGTATGCGAATCTGCGACATAGCAATTTGTAGCTTAAAACACGCCCCAACGAACCACCTTATACCGATCTGCGACGAACTTTCGTCGTTTTGTCAAACATCGATCGTTTCGAGTGGTAGGCAATCCGGCCGTCAATGGTGATTCATGGCCTCACAGATATAAACAACAATAACTCCGCTTCTTTTCGTCGTATGCGAATCTGCGACATAGCAATTTGTAGATTAAAACACGCCCCAACGAACCACCTTATACCGATCTGCGACGTACTCGCATAGTTTTGTCAAACATTGATCGTTTCGAGTGGAAAGCAATCCGGCCGTCAATGGTGATTCATGGCCTCACAGATATAAACAACTATAACTCCGCTTCTATTCGTCGTATGCGAATCTGCGACCTAGGAATTTGTATCTTAAAACACGCCTCAACGAACCACCTTGTGCCGATCTGCGACGAACTTGCATAGTTTCGTGAAACGTCGATCGTTTCGAGTTTTAGGCAATCCGGCCGTCAATGGTGATTCATGGCCTGACAGATATAAACAACTATAACTCCGCTTCTATTCGTCGAATGCAAATCTGCGACATAGCAATTTGTAGCTTAAAATACGTCACATCGACCAACCTTGTGCCGATCTGCGACGAACTTGCATAGTTTCGTCAAACATCGATCGTTTCGAGTGGTATGCAATCCGGCCGTCAATGGTGATTCATGGCCTCACAGACATAAACAACAATAACTCCGCTTCTATTCATCGTATGCGAATCTGCGACACAGCAATTTGTAGCTTAAAACATGGCCCAACGAGGCACCTTATACCGATCTGCGACGAACTTGCATAGTTTCGTCAAACATCTATCGTTTCGAGTGGTAGGCAATCCGGCCGTCAATGGTGATTCATAGCCTCACAGATATAAACAACAATAACTCCGCTTCTTTTCGTCGTATGCGAATCTGCGACATAGTAATTTGTAGATTAAAACACGCCCCAACGAACCACCTAATACCGATCTGCGACGAACTCGCATAGTTTTGTCAAACATTGATCGTTTCGAGTGGAAAGCAATCCGGCCGTCAATGGTGATTCATGGCCTGACAGATATAAACAACTATAACTCCGCTTCTATTCGTCGAATGCAAATCTGCGACATAGCAATTTGTAGCTTAAAATACGTCACATCGACCAACCTTGTGCCGATCTGCGACGAACTTGCATAGTTTCGTCAAACATCGATCGTTTCGAGTGGTATGCAATCCGGCCGTCAATGGTGATTCATGGCCTCAGAGATATAAACAACAATAACTCCGCTTCTATTCATCGTATGCGAATCTGCGACATAGCAATTTGTAGCTTAAAACATGGCCCAACGAGCCACCTTATACCGATCTGCGACGAACTTGCATAGTTTCGTCAAACGTCGATCGTTTCGAGTGGTAGGCAATCCAGCCGCCAATGGTGATTCATGGCCTCACATATATAAACAACTATAACTCCGCTTCTATTCATCGAATGCAAATCTGCGACATAGCAATTTGTAGCTTAAAACACGTCACATCGACCCACCTTGTGCCAATCTGCGACGTACTTTTATAGTTTAGACAAACATCGATCGTTTCGAGTGGTAGGCAATCCGGCCGTCAATGGTGATTCATGGCCTCACAGATATAAACAACAATAACTCCGCTTCTATTCATCGTATGCGAATCTGCAACATAGCAGTTTGTAGCTTAAAACACGCCCCAACGAACCACCTTTTACCGATCTGCGACGAACTTGCATAGTTTCGTCAAACATCTATCGTTTCGAGTGGTAGGCAATCCGGCCGTCAATGGTGATTCATGGCCTGACAGATATAAACAACTATAACTCCGCTTCTATTCGTCGTTTGCGAATCTGCGACCTAGAAATTTGTAGCTTAAAACACGCCCAACGAACCACCTTATACCGGTCTGTGACGAACTTGCATAGTTTCGTCAAACGTCGATCGTTTCGAGTGGTAGGCAATCCGGCCGTCGATGGTGATTCATGGCCTCACATGTATAAACAACTATAACTCCGCTTCTATTCAACGAATGCAAATCTACGACATAGCAATTTGTAGCTTAAAACACGTCACATCGACCCACCTTGTGCCAATCTGCGACGTACTTTTATAGTTTAGACAAACATCGATCGTTTCGAGTGGTAGGCAATCCGGCCGTCAATGGTGATTCATGGCCTCACATGTATAAACAACTATAACTCCGCTTCTATTCAACGAATGCAAATCTACGACATAGCAATTTGTAGCTTAAAACACGTCACATCGACCCACCTTGTGCCAATCTGCGACGTACTTTTATAGTTTAGACAAACATCGATCGTTTCGAGTGGTAGGCAATCCGGCCGTCAATGGTGATTCATGGCCTCACAGATATAAACAACAATAACTCCGCTTCTATTCATCGTATGCGAATCTGCAACATAGCAGTTTGTAGCTTCAAACACGCCCCAACGAACCACCTTATACCGATCTGCGACGAACTTGCATAGTTTCGTCAAACATCTATCGTTTCGAGTGGAAGGCAATCCGGCCGTCAATGGTGATTCATGGCCTCACAGATATAAACAACAATAACTCCCCTTCTATTCGTCGTATGCGAATCTGCGACATAGCAATTTGTAGCTTAAAACACGCCCCAACGAACCACCTTATACCGATCTGCGACGAACTTTCGTCGTTTTGTCAAACATCGATCGTTTCGAGTGGTAGGCAATCCGGCCGTCAATGGTGATTCATGGCCTCACAGATATAAACAACAATAACTCCGCTTCTTTTCGTCGTATGCGAATCTGCGACATAGCAATTTGTAGATTAAAACACGCCCCAACGAACCACCTTATACCGATCTGCGACGTACTCGCATAGTTTTGTCAAACATTGATCGTTTCGAGTGGAAAGCAATCCGGCCGTCAATGGTGATTCATGGCCTCACAGATATAAACAACTATAACTCCGCTTCTATTCGTCGTATGCGAATCTGCGACCTAGGAATTTGTATCTTAAAACACGCCTCAACGAACCACCTTGTGCCGATCTGCGACGAACTTGCATAGTTTCGTGAAACGTCGATCGTTTCGAGTTTTAGGCAATCCGGCCGTCAATGGTGATTCATGGCCTGACAGATATAAACAACTATAACTCCGCTTCTATTCGTCGAATGCAAATCTGCGACATAGCAATTTGTAGCTTAAAATACGTCACATCGACCAACCTTGTGCCGATCTGCGACGAACTTGCATAGTTTCGTCAAACATCGATCGTTTCGAGTGGTATGCAATCCGGCCGTCAATGGTGATTCATGGCCTCACAGACATAAACAACAATAACTCCGCTTCTATTCATCGTATGCGAATCTGCGACACAGCAATTTGTAGGTTAAAACATGGCCCAACGAGGCACCTTATACCGATCTGCGACGAACTTGCATAGTTTCGTCAAACATCTATCGTTTCGAGTGGTAGGCAATCCGGCCGTCAATGGTGATTCATAGCCTCACAGATATAAACAACAATAACTCCGCTTCTTTTCGTCGTATGCGAATCTGCGACATAGCAATTTGTAGATTAAAACACGCCCCAACGAACCACCAAATACCGATCTGCGACGAACTCGCATAGTTTTGTCAAACATTGATCGTTTCGAGTGGAAAGCAATCCGGCCGTCAATGGTGATTCATGGCCTGACAGATATAAACAACTATAACTCCGCTTCTATTCGTCGAATGCAAATCTGCGACATAGCAATTTGTAGCTTAAAATACGTCACATCGACCAACCTTGTGCCGATCTGCGACGAACTTGCATAGTTTCGTCAAACATCGATCGTTTCGAGTGGTATGCAATCCGGCCGTCAATGGTGATTCATGGCCTCAGAGATATAAACAACAATAACTCCGCTTCTATTCATCGTATGCGAATCTGCGACATAGCAATTTGTAGCTTAAAACATGGCCCAACGAGCCACCTTATACCGATCTGCGACGAACTTGCATAGTTTCGTCAAACGTCGATCGTTTCGAGTGGTAGGCAATCCAGCCGCCAATGGTGATTCATGGCCTCACATATATAAACAACTATAACTCCGCTTCTATTCATCGAATGCAAATCTGCGACATAGCAATTTGTAGCTTAAAACACGTCACATCGACCCACCTTGTGCCAATCTGCGACGTACTTTTATAGTTTAGACAAACATCGATCGTTTCGAGTGGTAGGCAATCCGGCCGTCAATGGTGATTCATGGCCTCACAGATATAAACAACAATAACTCCGCTTCTATTCATCGTATGCGAATCTGCAACATAGCAGTTTGTAGCTTAAAACAAGCCCCAACGAACCACCTTATACCGATCTGCGACGAACTTGCATAGTTTCGTCAAACATCTATCGTTTCGAGTGGTAGGCAATCCGGTCGTCAATGGTGATTCATGGCCTGACAGATATAAACAACTATAACTCCGCTTCTATTCGTCGTATGCGAATCTGCGACCTAGCAATTTGTAGCTTAAAACACGCCCAACGAACCACCTTATACCGATCTGTGACGAACTTGCATAGTTGCGTCAAACGTCGATCGTTTCGAGTGGTAGGCAATCCGGCCGTCAATGGTGATTCATGGCCTCACAGATATAAACAACAATAACTCCGCTTCTTTTCGTCGTATGCGAATCTGCGACATAGCAATTTGTAGCTTAAAACATGGCCCAACGAGCCACCTTATACCGATCTGCGACGAACTTGCATAGTTTCGTCAAACGTCGATCGTTTCGAGTGGTAGGCAATCCGGCCGCCAATGGTGATTCATGGCCTCACATGTATAAACAACTATAACTCCGCTTCTATTCATCGAATGCAAATCTGCGACATAGCAATTTGTAGCTTAAAACACGTCACATCGACCCACCTTGTGCCAATCTGCGACGTACTTTTATAGTTTAGACAAACATCGATCGTTTCGAGTGGTAGGCAATCCGGCCGTCAATGGTGATTCATGGCCTCACAGATATAAACAACAATGACTCCGCTTCTTTTCGTCGTATGCGAATCTGCGACATAGCAATTTGTAGATTAAAACACGCCCCAACGAACCACCTTATACCGATCTGCGACGTACTCGCATAGTTTTGTCAAACATTGATCGTTTCGAGTGGAAAGCAATCCGGCCGTCAATGGTGATTCATGGCCTCACAGATATAAACAACTATAACTCCGCTTCTATTCGTCGTATGCGAATCTGCGACCTAGCAATTTGTATCTTAAAACACGCCCCAAAGAACCACCTTATACCAATCTGCGACGAACTTGCATAGTTTTGTCACACATCGATCGTTTCGAGTGGAAAGCAATCCGGCCGTCAATGGTGATTCATGGCCTGACAGATATAAACAACTATAACTCCGCTTCTATTCGTCGAATGCAAATCTGCGACATAGCAATTTGTAGCTTAAAATACGTCACATCGACCAACCTTGTGCCGATCTGCGACGAACTTGCATAGTTTCGTCAAACATCGATCGTTTCGAGTGGTATGCAATCCGGCCGTCAATGGTGATTCATGGCCTCAGAGATATAAACAACAATAACTCCGCTTCTATTCATCGTATGCGAATCTGCGACATAGCAATTTGTAGCTTAAAACATGGCCCAACGAGCCACCTTATACCGATCTGCGACGAACTTGCATAGTTTCGTCAAACCTCGATCGTTTCGAGTGGTACGCAATCCGGCCGCCAATGGTGATTCATGGCCTCACATATATAAACAACTATAACTCCGCTTCTATTCATCGAATGCAAATCTGCGACATAGCAATTTGTAGCTTAAAACACGTCACATCGACCCACCTTCTTCCTATCTGCGACGTACTTTTATAGTTTAGACAAACATCGATCGTTTCGAGTGGTAGGCAATCCGGCCGTCAATGGTGATTCATGGCCTCACAGATATAAACAACAATAACTCCGCTTCTATTCATCGTATGCGAATCTGCAACATAGCAGTTTGTAGCTTAAAACACGCCCCAACGAACCACCTTATACCGATCTGCGACGAACTTGCATAGTTTCGTCAAACATCGATCGTTTCGAGTGGTAGGCAATCCGGCCGTCAATGGTGATTCATGGCCTGACAGATATAAACAACTATAACTCCGCTTCTATTCGTCGTATGCGAATCTGCGACCTAGCAATTTGTAGCTTAAAACACGCCCAACGAACCACCTTATACCGATCTGTGACGAACTTGGATAGTTTCGTCAAAAGTCGATCGTTTCGAGTGGTAGGCAATCCGGCCGTCAATGGTGATTCATGGCCTCACAGATATAAACAACAATAACTCCGCTTCTATTCGTCGTATGCGAATCTGCGACATAGCAATTTGTAGCTTAAAACACGCCCCAACGAACCACCTTATACCGATCTGCGACGAACTTTCGTCGTTTTGTCAAACATCGATCGTTTCGAGTGGTAGGCAATCCGGCCGTCAATGGTGATTCATGGCCTCACAGATATAAACAACAATAACTCCGCTTGTTTTCGTCGTATGCGAATCTGCGACATAGCAATTTGTAGATTAAAACACGCTCCAACGAACCACCTTATACCGATCTGCGACGTACTCGCATAGTTTTGTCAAACATTGATCGTTTCGAGTGGAAAGCAATCCGGCCGTCAATGGTGATTCATGGCCTCACAGATATAAACAACTATAACACCGCTTCTATTCGTCGTATGCGAATCTGCGACCTAGCAATTTGTATCTTAAAACACGCCCCAACGAACCACCTTATACCAATCTGCGACGAACTTGCATAGTTTTGTCACACATCGATCGTTTCGAGTGGAAAGCAATCCGGCCGTCAATGGTGATTCATGGCCTGACAGATATAAACAACTATAACTCCGCTTCTATTCGTCGAATGCAAATCTGCGACATAGCAATTTGTAGCTTAAAATACGTCACATCGACCAACCTTGTGCCGATCTGCGACGAACTTGCATAGTTTCGTCAAACATCGATCGTTTCGAGTGGTATGCAATCCGGCCGTCAATGGTGATTCATGGCCTCAGAGATATAAACAACAATAACTCCGCTTCTATTCATCGTATGCGAATCTGCGACATAGCAATTTGTAGCTCAAAATACGTCACATCGACCAACCTTGTGCCGATCTGCGACGAACTTGCATAGTTTCGTCAAACATCGATCGTTTCGAGTGGTAAGCAATCCGGCCGTCAATGGTGATTCATGGCCTCACAGACATAAACAACAATAACTCAGCTTCTATTCGTCGAATGCAAATTTGCGACATAGCGATTTGTAGCTTAAAACACGACACATCGACCCACCTCATGCCGATCTGCGACGTACTTGTATAGATTCGTCAAACGTCGATCGTTTCGAGTGGTAGGCAATCCGGCCGTCAATGGTGATTCATGGCCTCACAGATATAAACAACAATAACTCCGCTTCTATTCGTCGTATGCGAATCTGCGACATAGCAATTTGTAGCTTAAAACACGCCCCAACGAACCACCTTATACCGATCTGCGACGAACTTTCGTCGTTTTGTCAAACATCGATCGTTTCGAGTGGTAGGCAATCCGGCCGTCAATAGTGATTCATGGCCTCACAGATATAAACAACAATAACTCCGCTTCTTTTCGTCGTATGCGAATCTGCGACATAGCAATTTGTAGATTAAAACACGCCCCAACGAACCACCTTATACCGATCTGCGACGAACTCGCATAGTTTTGTCAAACATTGATCGTTTCGAGTGGAAAGCAATCCGGCCGTCAATGGTGATTCATGGCCTCACAGATATAAACAACTATAACTCCGCTTCTATTCGTCGTATGCGAATCTGCGACCTAGCAATTTGTAGCTTAAAACACGCCCCAACGAACCACCTTACACCGATCTGCGACCAACTTGCATAGTTTTGTCACACATCGATCGTTTCGAGTGGAAAGCAATCCGGCCGTCAATGGTGATTCATGGCCTGACAGATATAAACAACAATAACTCCGCTTCTATTCATCGTATGCGAATCTGCGACATAGCAATTTGTAGCTTAAAACATGGCCCAACGAGCCACCTTATACCGATCTGCGACGAACTTGCATAGTTTCGTCAAACGTCGATCGTTTCGAGTGGTAGGCAATCCGGCCGCCAATGGTGATTCATGGCCTCACATATATAAACAACTATAACTCCGCTTCTATTCGTCGAATGCAAATCTGCGACATAGCAATTTGTAGCTTAAAACACGTCACATCGACCCACCTTGTGCCAATCTACGACGTACTTTTATAGTTTAGACAAACATCGATCGTTTCGAGTGGTAGGCAATCCGGCCGTCAATGGTGATTCATGGCCTCACAGATATAAACAACAATAACTCCGCTTCTATTCATCGTATGCGAATCTGCAACATAGCAGTTTGTAGCTTAAAACACGCCCCAACGAACCACCTTTTACCGATCTGCGACGAACTTGCATAGTTTCGTCAAACATCTATCGTTTCGAGTGGTTGGCAATCCGGCCGTCAATGGTGATTCATGGCCTGACAGATATAAACAACTATAACTCCGCTTCTATTCGTCGTATGCGAATCTGCGACCTAGCAATTTGTAGCTTAAAACACGCCCAACGAACCACCTTATACCGATCTGTGACGAACTTGCATAGTTTCGTCAAACGTCGATCGTTTCGAGTGGTAGGCAATCCGGCCGTCAATGGTGATTCATGGCCTCACAGATATAAACAACAATAACTCCGCTTCTATTCATCGTATGCGAATCTGCAACATAGCAGTTTGTAGCTTAAAACACGCCCCGACGAACCACCTTATACCGATCTGCGACGAACTTGCATAGTTTCGTCAAACATCTATCGTTTCGAGTGGTAGGCAATCCGGCCGTCAATGGTGATTCATGGCCTGACAGATATAAACAACTATAACTCCGCTTCTATTCGTCGTATGCGAATCTGCGACCTAGCAATTTGTAGCTTAAAACACGCCCAACGAACCACCTTATACCGATCTGTGACGAACTTGCATAGTTTCGTCAAAAGTCGATCGTTTCGAGTGGTAGGCAATCCGGCCGTCAATGGTGATTCATGGCCTCACAGATATAAACAACAATAACTCCGCTTCTATTCGTCGTATGCGAATCTGCGACATAGCAATTTGTAGATTAAAACACGCTCCAACGAACCACCTTATACCGATCTGCGACGAACTTTCGTCGTTTTGTCAAACATCGATCGTTTCGAGTGGTAGGCAATCCGGCCGTCAATGGTGATTCATGGCCTCACAGATATAAACAACAATAACTCCGCTTCTTTTCGTCGTATGCGAATCTGCGACATAGCAATTTGTAGATTAAAACACGCTCCAACGAACCACCTTATACCGATCTGCGACGTACTCGCATAGTTTTGTCAAACATTGATCGTTTCGAGTGGAAAGCAATCCGGCCGTCAATGGTGATTCATGGCCTCACAGATATAAACAACTATAACTCCGCTTCTATTCGTCGTATGCGAATCTGCGACCTAGCAATTTGTATCTTAAAACACGCCCCAACGAACCACCTTATACCAATCTGCGACGAACTTGCATAGTTTTGTCACACATCGATCGTTTCGAGTGGAAAGCAATTCGGCCGTCAATGGTGATTCATGGCCTGACAGATATAAACAACTATAACTCCGCTTCTATTCGTCGAATGCAAATCTGCGACATAGCAATTTGTAGCTTAAAATACGTCACATCGACCAACCTTGTGCCGATCTGCGACGAACTTGCATAGTTTCGTCAAACATCGATCGTTTCGAGTGGTATGCAATCCGGCCGTCAATGGTGATTCATGGCCTCAGAGATATAAACAACAATAACTCCGCTTCTATTCATCGTATGCGAATCTGCGACATAGCAATTTGTAGCTTAAAACATGGCCCAACGAGCCACCTTATACCGATCTGCGACGAACTTGCATAGTTTCGTCAACCGTCGATCGTTTCGAGTGGTAGGCAATCCAGCCGCCAATGGTGATTCATGGCCTCACATATATAAACAACTATAACTCCGCTTCTATTCATCGAATGCAAATCTGCGACATAGCAATTTGTAGCTTAAAACACGTCACATCGACCCACCTTGTGCCAATCTGCGACGTACTTTTATAGTTTAGACAAACATCGATCGTTTCGAGTGGAAAGCAATCCGGCCGTCAATGGTGATTCATGGCCTCACAGATATAAACAACAATAACTCCGCTTCTATTCATCGTATGCGAATCTGCAACATAGCAGTTTGTAGCTTAAAACACGCCCCGACGGACCACCTTATACCGATCTGCGACGAACTTGCATAGTTTCGTCAAAAGTCGATCGTTTCGAGTGGTAGGCAATCCGGCCGTCAATGGTGATTCATGGCCTCACAGATATAAACAACAATAACTCCGCTTCTATTCGTCGTATGCGAATCTGCGACATAGCAATTTGTAGATTAAAACACGCCCCAACGAACCACCTTATACCGATCTGCGACGAACTTTCGTCGTTTTGTCAAACATCGATCGTTTCGAGTGGTAGGCAATCCGGCCGTCAATGGTGATTCATGGCCTCACAGATATAAACAACAATAACTCCGCTTCTTTTCGTCGTATGCGAATCTGCGACATAGCAATTTGTAGATTAAAACACGCTCCAACGAACCACCTTATACCGATCTGCGACGTACTCGCATAGTTTTGTCAAACATTGATCGTTTCGAGTGGAAAGCAATCCGGCCGTCAATGGTGATTCATGGCCTCACAGATATAAACAACTATAACTCCGCTTCTATTCGTCGTATGCGAATCTGCGACCTAGCAATTTGTATCTTAAAACACGCCCCAAAGAACCACCTTATACCAATCTGCGACGAACTTGCATAGTTTTGTCACACATCGATCGTTTCGAGTGGAAAGCAATCCGGCCGTCAATGGTGATTCATGGCCTGACAGATATAAACAACTATAACTCCGCTTCTATTCGTCGAATGCAAATCTGCGACATAGCAATTTGTAGCTTAAAATACGTCACATCGACCAACCTTGTGCCGATCTGCGACGAACTTGCATAGTTTCGTCAAACATCGATCGTTTCGAGTGGTATGCAATCCGGCCGTCAATGGTGATTCATGGCCTCAGAGATATAAACAACAATAACTCCGCTTCTATTCATCGTATGCGAATCTGCGACATAGCAATTTGTAGCTTAAAACATGGCCCAACGAGCCACCTTATACCGATCTGCGACGAACTTGCATAGTTTCGTCAAACGTCGATCGTTTCGAGTGGTAGGCAATCCGGCCGCCAATGGTGATTCATGGCCTCACATATATAAACAACTATAACTCCGCTTCTATTCATCGAATGCAAATCTGCGACATAGCAATTTGTAGCTTAAAACACGTCACATCGACCCACCTTGTGCCAATCTGCGACGTACTTTTATAGTTTAGACAAACATCGATCGTTTCGAGTGGTAGGCAATCCGGCCGTCAATGGTGATTCATGGCCTCACAGATATAAACAACAATAACTCCGCTTCTATTCATCGTATGCGAATCTGCAACATAGCAGTTTGTAGCTTAAAACACGCCCCAACGAACCACCTTATACCGATCTGCGACGAACTTGCATAGTTTCGTCAAACATCGATCGTTTCGAGTGGTAGGCAATCCGGCCGTCAATGGTGATTCATGGCCTGACAGATATAAACAACTATAACTCCGCTTCTATTCGTCGTATGCGAATCTGCGACCTAGCAATTTGTAGCTTAAAACACGCCCAACGAACCACCTTATACCGATCTGTGACGAACTTGGATAGTTTCGTCAAAAGTCGATCGTTTCGAGTGGTAGGCAATCCGGCCGTCAATGGTGATTCATGGCCTCACAGATATAAACAACAATAACTCCGCTTCTATTCGTCGTATGCGAATCTGCGACATAGCAATTTGTAGCTTAAAACACGCCCCAACGAACCACCTTATACCGATCTGCGACGAACTTTCGTCGTTTTGTCAAACATCGATCGTTTCGAGTGGTAGGCAATCCGGCCGTCAATGGTGATTCATGGCCTCACAGATATAAACAACAATAACTCCGCTTGTTTTCGTCGTATGCGAATCTGCGACATAGCAATTTGTAGATTAAAACACGCTCCAACGAACCACCTTATACCGATCTGCGACGTACTCGCATAGTTTTGTCAAACATTGATCGTTTCGAGTGGAAAGCAATCCGGCCGTCAATGGTGATTCATGGCCTCACAGATATAAACAACTATAACACCGCTTCTATTCGTCGTATGCGAATCTGCGACCTAGCAATTTGTATCTTAAAACACGCCCCAACGAACCACCTTATACCAATCTGCGACGAACTTGCATAGTTTTGTCACACATCGATCGTTTCGAGTGGAAAGCAATCCGGCCGTCAATGGTGATTCATGGCCTGACAGATATAAACAACTATAACTCCGCTTCTATTCGTCGAATGCAAATCTGCGACATAGCAATTTGTAGCTTAAAATACGTCACATCGACCAACCTTGTGCCGATCTGCGACGAACTTGCATAGTTTCGTCAAACATCGATCGTTTCGAGTGGTATGCAATCCGGCCGTCAATGGTGATTCATGGCCTCAGAGATATAAACAACAATAACTCCGCTTCTATTCATCGTATGCGAATCTGCGACATAGCAATTTGTAGCTCAAAATACGTCACATCGACCAACCTTGTGCCGATCTGCGACGAACTTGCATAGTTTCGTCAAACATCGATCGTTTCGAGTGGTAAGCAATCCGGCCGTCAATGGTGATTCATGGCCTCACAGACATAAACAACAATAACTCAGCTTCTATTCGTCGAATGCAAATTTGCGACATAGCGATTTGTAGCTTAAAACACGACACATCGACCCACCTCATGCCGATCTGCGACGTACTTGTATAGATTCGTCAAACGTCGATCGTTTCGAGTGGTAGGCAATCCGGCCGTCAATGGTGATTCATGGCCTCACAGATATAAACAACAATAACTCCGCTTCTATTCGTCGTATGCGAATCTGCGACATAGCAATTTGTAGCTTAAAACACGCCCCAACGAACCACCTTACACCGATCTGCGACCAACTTGCATAGTTTTGTCACACATCGATCGTTTCGAGTGGAAAGCAATCCGGCCGTCAATGGTGATTCATGGCCTGACAGATATAAACAACAATAACTCCGCTTCTATTCATCGTATGCGAATCTGCGACATAGCAATTTGTAGCTTAAAACATGGCCCAACGAGCCACCTTATACCGATCTGCGACGAACTTGCATAGTTTCGTCAAACGTCGATCGTTTCGAGTGGTAGGCAATCCGGCCGCCAATGGTGATTCATGGCCTCACATATATAAACAACTATAACTCCGCTTCTATTCGTCGAATGCAAATCTGCGACATAGCAATTTGTAGCTTAAAACACGTCACATCGACCCACCTTGTGCCAATCTACGACGTACTTTTATAGTTTAGACAAACATCGATCGTTTCGAGTGGTAGGCAATCCGGCCGTCAATGGTGATTCATGGCCTCACAGATATAAACAACAATAACTCCGCTTCTATTCATCGTATGCGAATCTGCAACATAGCAGTTTGTAGCTTAAAACACGCCCCAACGAACCACCTTTTACCGATCTGCGACGAACTTGCATAGTTTCGTCAAACATCTATCGTTTCGAGTGGTTGGCAATCCGGCCGTCAATGGTGATTCATGGCCTGACAGATATAAACAACTATAACTCCGCTTCTATTCGTCGTATGCGAATCTGCGACCTAGCAATTTGTAGCTTAAAACACGCCCAACGAACCACCTTATACCGATCTGTGACGAACTTGCATAGTTTCGTCAAACGTCGATCGTTTCGAGTGGTAGGCAATCCGGCCGTCAATGGTGATTCATGGCCTCACAGATATAAACAACAATAACTCCGCTTCTTTTCGTCGTATGCGAATCTGCGACATAGCAATTTGTAGCTTAAAACATGGCCCAACGAGCCACCTTATACCGATCTGCGACGAACTTGCATAGTTTCGTCAAACGTCGATCGTTTCGAGTGGTAGGCAATCCGGCCGCCAATGGTGATTCATGGCCTCACATGTATAAACAACTATAACTCCGCTTCTATTCATCGAATGCAAATCTACGACATAGCAATTTGTAGCTTAAAACACGTCACATCGACCCACCTTGTGCCAATCTGCGACGTACTTTTATAGTTTAGACAAACATCGATTGTTTCGAGTGGTAGGCAATCCGGCCGTCAATGGTGATTCATGGCCTCACAGATATAAACAACTACAACTCCGCTTCTATTCATCGTATTCTAATCTGCAACATAGCAGTTTGTAGCTTAAAACACGCCCCAACGAACCACCTTATACCGATCTGCGACGAACTTGCATAGTTTCGTCAAACATCTATCGTTTCGAGTGCAAGGCAATCGGGCCGTCAATGGTGATTCATGGCCTGACAGATATAAACAACTATAACTCCGCTTCTATTCGTCGTATGCGAATCTGCGACCTAGCAATTTGTAGCTTAAAACACGTCACATCGACCCACCTCATGCCGATCTGCGACGTACTTGTATAGATTCGTCAAACGTCGATCGTTTCGAGTGGTAGGCAATCCGGCCGTCAATGGTGATTCATGGCCTCACAGATATAAACAACAATAACTCCCCTTCTATTCGTCGTATGCGAATCTGCGACATAGCAATTTGTAGCTTAAAACACGCCCCAACGAACCACCTCATGCCGATCTGCGACGTACTTGTATAGATTCGTCAAACGTCGATCGTTTCGAGTGGTAGGCAATCCGGCCGTCAATGGTGATTCATGGCCTCACAGATATAAACAACAATAACTCCGCTTCTATTCACCGTATGCGAATCTGCAACATAGCAGTTTGTAGCTTAAAACACGCCCCAACGAACCACCTTATACCGATCTGCGACGAACTTGCATAGTTTCGTCAAACATCGATCGTTTCGAGTGGTAGGCAATCCGGCCGTCAATGGTGATTCATGGCCTGACAGATATAAACAACTATAACTCCGCTTCTATTCGTCGTATGCGAATCTGCGACATAGCAATTTGTAGCTTAAAACACGCCCAACGAACCACCTTATACCGATCTGTGACGAACTTGCATAGATTCGTCAAAAGTCGATCGTTTCGAGTGGTAGGCAATCCGGCCGTCAATGGTGATTCATGGCCTCACAGATATAAACAACAATAACTCCGCTTCTATTCGTCGTATGCGAATCTGCGACATAGCAATTTGTAGCTGAAAACACGCCCCAACGAACCACCTTATACCGATCTGCGACGAACTTTCGTCGTTTTGTCAAACATCGATCGTTTCGAGTGGTAGGCAATCCGGCCGTCAATGGTGATTCATGGCCTCACAGATATAAACAACAATAACTCCGCTTGTTTTCGTCGTATGCGAATCTGCGACATAGCAATTTGTAGATTAAAACACGCTCCAACGAACCACCTTATACCGATCTGCGACGTACTCGCATAGTTTTGTCAAACATTGATCGTTTCGAGTGGAAAGCAATCCGGCCGTCAATGGTGATTCATGGCCTCACAGATATAAACAACTATAACTCCGCTTCTATTCGTCGTATGCGAATCTGCGACCTAGCAATTTGTATCTTAAAACACGCCCCAACGAAACACCTTATACCAATCTGCGACGAACTTGCATAGTTTTGTCACACATCGATCGTTTCGAGTGGAAAGCAATCCGGCCGTCAATGGTGATTCATGGCCTCACAGACATAAACAACTATAACTCCGCTTCTATTCGTCGAATGCAAATCTGCGACATAGCAATTTGTAGCTTAAAATACGTCACATCGACCAACCTTGTGCCGATCTGCGACGAACTTGCATAGTTTCGTCAAACATCGATCGTTTCGAGTGGTATGCAATCCGGCCGTCAATGGTGATTCATGGCCTCAGAGATATAAACAACAATAACTCCGCTTCTATTCATCGTATGCGAATCTGCGACATAGCAATTTGTAGCTTAAAATACGTCACATCGACCAACCTTGTGCCGATCTGCGACGAACTTGCATAGTTTCGTCAAACATCGATCGTTTCGAGTGGTAAGCAATCCGGCCGACAATGGTGATTCATGGCCTCACAGACATAAACAACAATAACTCAGCTTCTATTCGTCGAATGCAAATTTGCGACATAGCGATTTGTAGCTTAAAACACGACACATCGACCCACCTCATGCCGATCTGCGACGTACTTGTATAGATTCGTCAAACGTCGATCGTTTCGAGTGGTAGGCAATCCGGCCGTCAATGGTGATTCATGGCCTCACAGATATAAACAACAATAACTCCGCTTCTATTCGTCGTATGCGAATCTGCGACATAGCAATTTGTAGCTTAAAACACGCCCCAACGAAACACCTTATACCGATCTGCGACGAATTTTCGTCGTTTTGTCAAACATCGATCGTTTCGAGTGGTAGGCAATCCGGCCGTCAATGGTGATTCATGGCCTCACAGATATAAACAACAATAACTCCGCTTCTTTTCGTCGTATGCGAATCTGCGACATAGCAATTTGTAGATTAAAACACGCCCCAACGAACCACCTTATACCGATCTGCGACGAACTCGCATAGTTTTGTCAAACATTGATCGTTTCGAGTGGAAAGCAATCCGGCCGTCAATGGTGATTCATGGCCTCACAGATATAAACAACTATAACTCCGCTTCTATTCGTCGTATGCGAATCTGCGACCTAGCAATTTGTAGCTTAAAACACGCCCCAACGAACCACCTTATACCGATCTGCGACCAACTTGCATAGTTTTGTCACACATCGATCGTTTCGAGTGGAAAGCAATCCGGCCGTCAATGGTGATTCATGGCCTGACAGATATAAACAACTATAACTCCGCTTATATTCGTCGAATGCAAATCTGCGACATAGCAATTTGTAGCTTAAAATACGTCACATCGACCAACCTTGTGCCGATCTGCGACGAACTTGCATAGTTTCGTCAAACATCGATCGTTTCGAGTGGTATGCAATCCGGCCGTCAATGGTGATTCATGGCTTCAGAGATATAAACAACAATAACTCCGCTTCTATTCATCGTATGCGAATCTGCAACATAGCAGTTTGTAGCTTAAAACACGCCCCAACGAACCACCTTTTACCGATCTGCGACGAACTTGCATAGTTTCGTCAAACATCTATCGTTTCGAGTGGTAGGCAATCCGGCCGTCAATGGTGATTCATGGCCTGACAGATATAAACAACTATAACTCCGCTTCTATTCGTCGTATGCGAATCTGCGACCTAGCAATTTGTAGCTTAAAACACGCCCAACGAACCACCTTATACCGATCTGTGACGAACTTGCATAGTTTCGTCAAACGTCGATCGTTTCGAGTGGTAGGCAATCCGGCCGTCAATGGTGATTCATGGCCTCACAGATATAAACAACAATAACTCCGCTTCTTTTCGTCGTATGCGAATCTGCGACATAGCAATTTGTAGCTTAAAACATGGCCCAACGAGCCACCTTATACCGATCTGCGACGAACTTGCATAGTTTCGTCAAACGTCGATCGTTTCGAGTGGTAGGCAATCCGGCCGTCAATGGTGATTCATGGCCTCACAGATATAAACAACAATAACTCCGCTTCTTTTCGTCGTATGCGAATCTGCGACATAGCAATTTGTAGATTAAAACACGCTCCAACGAACCACCTTATACCGATCTGCGACGTACTCGCATAGTTTTGTCAAACATTGATCGTTTCGAGTGGAAAGCAATCCGGCCGTCAATGGTGATTCATGGCCTCACAGATATAAACAACTATAACTCCGCTTCTATTCGTCGTATGCGAATCTGCGACCTAGCAATTTGTAGCTTAAAACACGCCCCAACGAACCACCTTATACCGATCTGTGACAAACTTGCATAGTTTCGTCAAACGTCGATCGTTTCGAGCGGTAGGCAATCCGGCCGTCAATGGTGATTCATGGCCTCACAGATATAAACAACAATAACTCCGCTTCTTTTCGTCGTATGCGAATCTGCGACCTAGCAATTTGTAGCTTAAAACACGCCCCAACGAACCACCTTATACCGATCTGTGACAAACTTGCATAGTTTCGTCAAACGTCGATCGTTTCGAGTGGTAGGCAATCCGGCCGTCAATGGTGATTCATGGCCTCACAGATATAAACAACAATAACTCCGCTTCTTTTCGTCGTATGCGAATCTGCGACCTAGCAATTTGTATCTTAAAACACGCCCCAACGAACCACCTTATACCAATCTGCGACGAACTTGCATAGTTTTGTCACACATCGATCGTTTCGAGTGGAAAGCAATCCGGCCGTCAATGGTGATTCATGGCCTGACAGATATAAACAACTATAACTCCGCTTCTATTCGTCGAATGCAAATCTGCGACATAGCAATTTGTAGCTTAAAATACGTCACATCGACCAACCTTGTGCCGATCTGCGACGAACTTGCATAGTTTCGTCAAACATCGATCGTTTCGAGTGGTATGCAATCCGGCCGTCAATGGTGATTCATGGCCTCAGAGATATAAACAACAATAACTCCGCTTCTATTCATCGTATGCGAATCTGCGACATAGCAATTAGTAGCTTAAAATACGTCACATCGACCAACCTTGTGCCGATCTGCGACGAACTTGCATAGTTTCGTCAAACATCGATCGTTTCGAGTGGTAAGCAATCCGGCCGTCAATGGTGATTCATGGCCTCACAGACATAAACAACAATAACTCAGCTTCTATTCGTCGAATGCAAATTTGCGACATAGCGATTTGTAGCTTAAAACACGACACATCGACCCACCTCATGCCGATCTGCGACGTACTTGTATAGATTCGTCAAACGTCGATCGTTTCGAGTGGTAGGCAATCCGGCCGTCAATGGTGATTCATGGCCTCACAGATATAAACAACAATAACTCCGCTTCTATTCGTCGTATGCGAATCTGCGACATAGCAATTTGTAGCTTAAAACACGCCCCAACGAACCACCTTATACCGATCTGCGACGAACTTTCGTCGTTTTGTCAAACATCGATCGTTTCGAGTGGTAGGCAATCCGGCCGTCAATGGTGATTCATGGCCTCACAGATATAAACAACAATAACTCCGCTTCTTTTCGTCGTATGCGAATCTGCGACATAGCAATTTGTAGATTAAAACACGCCCCAACGAACCACCTTATACCGATCTGCGACGAACTCGCATAGTTTTGTCAAACATTGATCGTTTCGAGTGGAAAGCAATCCGGCCGTCAATGGTGATTCATGGCCTGACAGATATAAACAACTATAACTCCGCTTCTATTCGTCGAATGCAAATCTGCGACATAGCAATTTGTAGCTTAAAATACGTCACATCGACCAACCTTGTGCCGATCTGCGACGAACTTGCATAGTTTCGTCAAACATCGATCGTTTCGAGTGGTATGCAATCCGGCCGTCAATGGTGATTCATGGCCTCAGAGATATAAACAACAATAACTCCGCTTCTATTCATCGTATGCGAATCTGCGACATAGCAATTTGTATCTTAAAACATGGCCCAACGAGCCACCTTATACCGATCTGCGACGAACTTGCATAGTTTCGTCAAACGTCGATCGTTTCGAGTGGTAGGCAATCCAGCCGCCAATGGTGATTCATGGCCTCACATATATAAACAACAATAACTCCGCTTCTATTCATCGAATGCAAATCTGCGACATAGCAATTTGTAGCTTAAAACACGTCACATCGACCCACCTTGTGCCAATCTGCGACGTACTTTTATAGTTTAGACAAACATCGATCGTTTCGAGTGGTAGGCAATCCGGCCGTCAATGGTGATTCATGGCCTCACAGATATAAACAACAATAACTCCGCTTCTATTCACCGTATGCGAATCTGCAACATAGCAGTTTGTAGCTTAAAACACGCCCCAACGAACCACCTTATACCGATCTGCGACGAACTTGCATAGTTTCGTCAAACATCGACCGTTTCGAGTGGTAGGCAATCCGGCCGTCAATGGTGATTCATGGCCTGACAGATATAAACAACTATAACTCCGCTTCTATTCGTCGTATGCGAATCTGCGACCTAGCAATTTGTAGCTTAAAACACGCCCAACGAACCACCTTATACCGATCTGTGACGAACTTGCATAGATTCGTCAAAAGTCGATCGTTTCGAGTGGTAGGCAATCCGGCCGTCAATGGTGATTCATGGCCTCACAGATATAAACAACAATAACTCCGCTTCTATTCGTCGTATGCGAATCTGCGACATAGCAATTTGTAGCTTAAAACACGCCCCAACGAAACACCTTATACCGATCTGCGACGAACTTTCGTCGTTTTGTCAAACATCGATCGTTTCGAGTGGTAGGCAATCCGGCCGTCAATGGTGATTCATGGCCTCACAGATATAAACAACAATAACTCCGCTTCTTTTCGTCGTATGCGAATCTGCGACATAGCAATTTGTAGATTAAAACACGCCCCAACGAACCACCTTATACCGATCTGCGACGAACTCGCATAGTTTTGTCAAACATTGATCGTTTCGAGTGGAAAGCAATCCGGCCGTCAATGGTGATTCATGGCCTCACAGATATAAACAACTATAACTCCGCTTCTATTCGTCGTATGCGAATCTGCGACCTAGCAATTTGTAGCTTAAAACACGCCCCAACGAACCACCTTATACCGATCTGCGACCAACTTGCATAGTTTTGTCACACATCGATCGTTTCGAGTGGAAAGCAATCCGGCCGTCAATGGTGATTCATGGCCTGACAGATATAAACAACTATAACTCCGCTTCTATTCGTCGAATGCAAATCTGCGACATAGCAATTTGTAGCTTAAAATACGTCACATCGACCAACCTTGTGCCGATCTGCGACGAACTTGCATAGTTTCGTCAAACATCGATCGTTTCGAGTGGTATGCAATCCGGCCGTCAATGGTGATTCATGGCTTCAGAGATATAAACAACAATAACTCCGCTTCTATTCATCGTATGCGAATCTGCGACATAGCAATTTGTAGCTTAAAACATGGCCCAACGAGCCACCTTATACCGATCTGCGACGAACTTGCATAGTTTCGTCAAACGTCGATCGTTTCGAGTGGTAGGCAATCCGGCCGCCAATGGTGATTCATGGCCTCACATATATAAACAACTATAACTCCGCTTCTATTCGTCGAATGCAAATCTGCGACATAGCAATTTGTAGCTTAAAACACGTCACATCAACCCACCTTGTGCCAATCTACGACGTACTATTATAGTTTAGACAAACATCGATCGTTTCGAGTGGTAGGCAATCCGGCCGTCAATGGTGATTCATGGCCTCACAGATATAAACAACAATAACTCCGCTTCTATTCATCGTATGCGAATCTGCAACATAGCAGTTTGTAGCTTAAAACACGCCCCAACGAACCACCTTTTACCGATCTGCGACGAACTTGCATAGTTTCGTCAAACATCTATCGTTTCGAGTGGTAGGCAATCCGGCCGTCAATGGTGATTCATGGCCTGACAGATATAAACAACTATAACTCCGCTTCTATTCGTCGTATGCGAATCTGCGACCTAGCAATTTGTAGCTTAAAACACGCCCAACGAACCACCTTATACCGATCTGTGACGAACTTGCATAGTTTCGTCAAACGTCGATCGTTTCGAGTGGTAGGCAATCCGGCCGTCAATGGTGATTCATGGCCTCACAGATATAAACAACAATAACTCCGCTTCTTTTCGTCGTATGCGAATCTGCGACATAGCAATTTGTAGCTTAAAACATGGCCCAACGAGCCACCTTATACCGATCTGCGACGAACTTGCATAGTTTCGTCAAACGTCGATCGTTTCGAGTGGTAGGCAATCCGGCCGTCAATGGTGATTCATGGCCTCACAGATATAAACAACAATAACTCCGCTTCTTTTCGTCGTATGCGAATCTGCGACATAGCAATTTGTAGATTAAAACACGCTCCAACGAACCACCTTATACCGATCTGCGACGTACTCGCATAGTTTTGTCAAACATTGATCGTTTCGAGTGGAAAGCAATCCGGCCGTCAATGGTGATTCATGGCCTCACAGATATAAACAACTATAACTCCGCTTCTATTCGTCGTATGCGAATCTGCGACCTAGCAATTTGTAGCTTAAAACACGCCCCAACGAACCACCTTATACCGATCTGTGACAAACTTGCATAGTTTCGTCAAACGTCGATCGTTTCGAGTGGTAGGCAATCCGGCCGTCAATGGTGATTCATGGCCTCACAGATATAAACAACAATAACTCCGCTTCTTTTCGTCGTATGCGAATCTGCGACCTAGCAATTTGTAGCTTAAAACACGCCCCAACGAACCACCTTATACCGATCTGTGACAAACTTGCATAGTTTCGTCAAACATCGATCGTTTCGAGTGGTAGGCAATCCGGCCGTCAATGGTGATTCATGGCCTCACAGATATAAACAACAATAACTCCGCTTCTTTTCGTCGTATGCGAATCTGCGACCTAGCAATTTGTATCTTAAAACACGCCCCAACGAACCACCTTATACCAATCTGCGACGAACTTGCATAGTTTTGTCACACATCGATCGTTTCGAGTGGAAAGCAATCCGGCCGTCAATGGTGATTCATGGCCTGACAGATATAAACAACTATAACTCCGCTTCTATTCGTCGAATGCAAATCTGCGACATAGCAATTTGTAGCTTAAAATACGTCACATCGACCAACCTTGTGCCGATCTGCGACGAACTTGCATAGTTTCGTCAAACATCGATCGTTTCGAGTGGTATGCAATCCGGCCGTCAATGGTGATTCATGGCCTCAGAGATATAAACAACAATAACTCCGCTTCTATTCATCGTATGCGAATCTGCGACATAGCAATTAGTAGCTTAAAATACGTCACATCGACCAACCTTGTGCCGATCTGCGACGAACTTGCATAGTTTCGTCAAACATCGATCGTTTCGAGTGGTAAGCAATCCGGCCGTCAATGGTGATTCATGGCCTCACAGACATAAACAACAATAACTCAGCTTCTATTCGTCGAATGCAAATTTGCGACATAGCGATTTGTAGCTTAAAACACGACACATCGACCCACCTCATGCCGATCTGCGACGTACTTGTATAGATTCGTCAAACGTCGATCGTTTCGAGTGGTAGGCAATCCGGCCGTCAATGGTGATTCATGGCCTCACAGATATAAACAACAATAACTCCGCTTCTATTCGTCGTATGCGAATCTGCGACATAGCAATTTGTAGCTTAAAACACGCCCCAACGAACCACCTTATACCGATCTGCGACGAACTTTCGTCGTTTTGTCAAACATCGATCGTTTCGAGTGGTAGGCAATCCGGCCGTCAATGGTGATTCATGGCCTCACAGATATAAACAACAATAACTCCGCTTCTTTTCGTCGTATGCGAATCTGCGACATAGCAATTTGTAGATTAAAACACGCCCCAACGAACCACCTTATACCGATCTGCGACGAACTCGCATAGTTTTGTCAAACATTGATCGTTTCGAGTGGAAAGCAATCCGGCCGTCAATGGTGATTCATGGCCTGACAGATATAAACAACTATAACTCCGCTTCTATTCGTCGAATGCAAATCTGCGACATAGCAATTTGTAGCTTAAAATACGTCACATCGACCAACCTTGTGCCGATCTGCGACGAACTTGCATAGTTTCGTCAAACATCGATCGTTTCGAGTGGTATGCAATCCGGCCGTCAATGGTGATTCATGGCCTCAGAGATATAAACAACAATAACTCCGCTTCTATTCATCGTATGCGAATCTGCGACATAGCAATTTGTATCTTAAAACATGGCCCAACGAGCCACCTTATACCGATCTGCGACGAACTTGCATAGTTTCGTCAAACGTCGATCGTTTCGAGTGGTAGGCAATCCAGCCGCCAATGGTGATTCATGGCCTCACATATATAAACAACAATAACTCCGCTTCTATTCATCGAATGCAAATCTGCGACATAGCAATTTGTAGCTTAAAACACGTCACATCGACCCACCTTGTGCCAATCTGCGACGTACTTTTATAGTTTAGACAAACATCGATCGTTTCGAGTGGTAGGCAATCCGGCCGTCAATGGTGATTCATGGCCTCACAGATATAAACAACAATAACTCCGCTTCTATTCACCGTATGCGAATCTGCAACATAGCAGTTTGTAGCTTAAAACACGCCCCAACGAACCACCTTATACCGATCTGCGACGAACTTGCATAGTTTCGTCAAACATCGACCGTTTCGAGTGGTAGGCAATCCGGCCGTCAATGGTGATTCATGGCCTGACAGATATAAACAACTATAACTCCGCTTCTATTCGTCGTATGCGAATCTGCGACCTAGCAATTTGTAGCTTAAAACACGCCCAACGAACCACCTTATACCGATCTGTGACGAACTTGCATAGATTCGTCAAAAGTCGATCGTTTCGAGTGGTAGGCAATCCGGCCGTCAATGGTGATTCATGGCCTCACAGATATAAACAACAATAACTCCGCTTCTATTCGTCGTATGCGAATCTGCGACATAGCAATTTGTAGCTTAAAACACGCCCCAACGAAACACCTTATACCGATCTGCGACGAACTTTCGTCGTTTTGTCAAACATCGATCGTTTCGAGTGGTAGGCAATCCGGCCGTCAATGGTGATTCATGGCCTCACAGATATAAACAACAATAACTCCGCTTCTTTTCGTCGTATGCGAATCTGCGACATAGCAATTTGTAGATTAAAACACGCCCCAACGAACCACCTTATACCGATCTGCGACGAACTCGCATAGTTTTGTCAAACATTGATCGTTTCGAGTGGAAAGCAATCCGGCCGTCAATGGTGATTCATGGCCTCACAGATATAAACAACTATAACTCCGCTTCTATTCGTCGTATGCGAATCTGCGACCTAGCAATTTGTAGCTTAAAACACGCCCCAACGAACCACCTTATACCGATCTGCGACCAACTTGCATAGTTTTGTCACACATCGATCGTTTCGAGTGGAAAGCAATCCGGCCGTCAATGGTGATTCATGGCCTGACAGATATAAACAACTATAACTCCGCTTCTATTCGTCGAATGCAAATCTGCGACATAGCAATTTGTAGCTTAAAATACGTCACATCGACCAACCTTGTGCCGATCTGCGACGAACTTGCATAGTTTCGTCAAACATCGATCGTTTCGAGTGGTATGCAATCCGGCCGTCAATGGTGATTCATGGCTTCAGAGATATAAACAACAATAACTCCGCTTCTATTCATCGTATGCGAATCTGCGACATAGCAATTTGTAGCTTAAAACATGGCCCAACGAGCCACCTTATACCGATCTGCGACGAACTTGCATAGTTTCGTCAAACGTCGATCGTTTCGAGTGGTAGGCAATCCGGCCGCCAATGGTGATTCATGGCCTCACATATATAAACAATTATAACTCCGCTTCTATTCGTCGAATGCAAATCTGCGACATAGCAATTTGTAGCTTAAAACACGTCACATCAACCCACCTTGTGCCAATCTACGACGTACTATTATAGTTTAGACAAACATCGATCGTTTCGAGTGGTAGGCAATCCGGCCGTCAATGGTGATTCATGGCCTCACAGATATAAACAACAATAACTCCGCTTCTATTCATCGTATGCGAATCTGCAACATAGCAGTTTGTAGCTTAAAACACGCCCCAACGAACCACCTTTTACCGATCTGCGACGAACTTGCATAGTTTCGTCAAACATCTATCGTTTCGAGTGGTAGGCAATCCGGCCGTCAATGGTGATTCATGGCCTGACAGATATAAACAACTATAACTCCGCTTCTATTCGTCGTATGCGAATCTGCGACCTAGCAATTTGTAGCTTAAAACACGCCCAACGAACCACCTTATACCGATCTGTGACGAACTTGCATAGTTTCGTCAAACGTCGATCGTTTCGAGTGGTAGGCAATCCGGCCGTCAATGGTGATTCATGGCCTCACAGATATAAACAACAATAACTCCGCTTCTTTTCGTCGTATGCGAATCTGCGACATAGCAATTTGTAGCTTAAAACATGGCCCAACGAGCCACCTTATACCGATCTGCGACGAACTTGCATAGTTTCGTCAAACGTCGATCGTTTCGAGTGGTAGGCAATCCGGCCGTCAATGGTGATTCATGGCCTCACAGATATAAACAACAATAACTCCGCTTCTTTTCGTCGTATGCGAATCTGCGACATAGCAATTTGTAGATTAAAACACGCTCCAACGAACCACCTTATACCGATCTGCGACGTACTCGCATAGTTTTGTCAAACATTGATCGTTTCGAGTGGAAAGCAATCCGGCCGTCAATGGTGATTCATGGCCTCACAGATATAAACAACTATAACTCCGCTTCTATTCGTCGTATGCGAATCTGCGACCTAGCAATTTGTAGCTTAAAACACGCCCCAACGAACCACCTTATACCGATCTGTGACAAACTTGCATAGTTTCGTCAAACGTCGATCGTTTCGAGTGGTAGGCAATCCGGCCGTCAATGGTGATTCATGGCCTCACAGATATAAACAACAATAACTCCGCTTCTTTTCGTCGTATGCGAATCTGCGACCTAGCAATTTGTATCTTAAAACACGCCCCAACGAACCACCTTATACCAATCTGCGACGAACTTGCATAGTTTTGTCACACATCGATCGTTTCGAGTGGAAAGCAATCCGGCCGTCAATGGTGATTCATGGCCTGACAGATATAAACAACTATAACTCCGCTTCTATTCGTCGAATGCAAATCTGCGACATAGCAATTTGTAGCTTAAAATACGTCACATCGACCAACCTTGTGCCGATCTGCGACGAACTTGCATAGTTTCGTCAAACATCGATCGTTTCGAGTGGTATGCAATCCGGCCGTCAATGGTGATTCATGGCCTCAGAGATATAAACAACAATAACTCCGCTTCTATTCATCGTATGCGAATCTGCGACATAGCAATTTGTAGCTTAAAATGCGTCACATCGACCAACCTTGTGCCGATCTACGACGAACTTGCATAGTTTCGTCAAACATCGATCGTTTCGAGTGGTAAGCAATCCGGCCGACAATGGTGATTCATGGCCTCACAGACATAAACAACAATAACTCAGCTTCTATTCGTCGAATGCAAATTTGCGACATAGCGATTTGTAGCTTAAAACACGACACATCGACCCACCTCATGCCGATCTGCGACGTACTTGTATAGATTCGTCAAACGTCGATCGTTTCGAGTGGTAGGCAATCCGGCCGTCAATGGTGATTCATGGCCTCACAGATATAAACAACAATAACTCCGCTTCTATTCGTCGTATGCGAATCTGCGACATAGCAATTTGTAGCTTAAAACACGCCCCAACGAAACACCTTATACCGATCTGCGACGAACTTTCGTCGTTTTGTCAAACATCGATCGTTTCGAGTGGTAGGCAATCCGGCCGTCAATGGTGATTCATGGCCTCACAGATATAAACAACAATAACTCCGCTTCTTTTCGTCGTATGCGAATCTGCGACATAGCAATTTGTAGATTAAAACACGCCCCAACGAACCACCTTATACCGATCTGCGACGAACTCGCATAGTTTTGTCAAACATTGATCGTTTCGAGTGGAAAGCAATCCGGCCGTCAATGGTGATTCATGGCCTCACAGATATAAACAACTATAACTCCGCTTCTATTCGTCGTATGCGAATCTGCGACCTAGCAATTTGTAGCTTAAAACGCGCCCCAACGAACCACCTTATACCGATCTGCGACCAACTTGCATAGTTTTGTCACACATCGATCGTTTCGAGTGGAAAGCAATCCGGCCGTCAATGGTGATTCATGGCCTGACAGATATAAACAACTATAACTCCGCTTCTATTCGTCGAATGCAAATCTGCGACATAGCAATTTGTAGCTTAAAATACGTCACATCGACCAACCTTGTGCCGATCTGCGACGAACTTGCATAGTTTCGTCAAACATCGATCGTTTCGAGTGGTATGCAATCCGGCCGTCAATGGTGATTCATGGCTTCAGAGATATAAACAACAATAACTCCGCTTCTATTCATCGTATGCGAATCTGCGACATAGCAATTTGTAGCTTAAAACATGGCCCAACGAGCCACCTTATACCGATCTGCGACGAACTTGCATAGTTTCGTCAAACGTCGATCGTTTCGAGTGGTAGGCAATCCGGCCGCCAATGGTGATTCATGGCCTCACATATATAAACAACTATAACTCCGCTTCTATTCGTCGAATGCAAATCTGCGACATAGCAATTTGTAGCTTAAAACACGTCACATCAACCCACCTTGTGCCAATCTACGACGTACTATTATAGTTTAGACAAACATCGATCGTTTCGAGTGGTAGGCAATCCGGCCGTCAATGGTGATTCATGGCCTCACAGATATAAACAACAATAACTCCGCTTCTATTCATCGTATGCGAATCTGCAACATAGCAGTTTGTAGCTTAAAACACGCCCCAACGAACCACCTTTTACCGATCTGCGACGAACTTGCATAGTTTCGTCAAACATCTATCGTTTCGAGTGGTAGGCAATCCGGCCGTCAATGGTGATTCATGGCCTGACAGATATAAACAACTATAACTCCGCTTCTATTCGTCGTATGCGAATCTGCGACCTAGCAATTTGTAGCTTAAAACACGCCCAACGAACCACCTTATACCGATCTGTGACGAACTTGCATAGTTTCGTCAAACGTCGATCGTTTCGAGTGGTAGGCAATCCGGCCGTCAATGGTTATTCATGGCCTCACAGATATAAACAACAATAACTCCGCTTCTTTTCGTCGTATGCGAATCTGCGACATAGCAATTTGTAGCTTAAAACATGGCCCAACGAGCCACCTTATACCGATCTGCGACGAACTTGCATAGTTTCGTCAAACGTCGATCGTTTCGAGTGGTAGGCAATCCGGCCGTCAATGGTGATTCATGGCCTCACAGATATAAACAACAATAACTCCGCTTCTTTTCGTCGTATGCGAATCTGCGACATAGCAATTTGTAGATTAAAACACGCTCCAACGAACCACCTTATACCGATCTGCGACGTACTCGCATAGTTTTGTCAAACATTGATCGTTTCGAGTGGAAAGCAATCCGGCCGTCAATGGTGATTCATGGCCTCACAGATA
Organism: Anoplius nigerrimus; assembly: GCA_914767735.1. NCBI lineage: Eukaryota > Metazoa > Arthropoda > Insecta > Hymenoptera > Pompilidae > Anoplius > Anoplius nigerrimus. Next base: position 245,846 of record CAJZBX010001045.1, on the reverse strand, counting down.
TAAACAACTATAACTCCGCTTCTATTCGTCGTATGCGAATCTGCGACCTAGCAATTTGTAGCTTAAAACACGCCCCAACGAACCACCTTATACCGATCTGTGACAAACTTGCATAGTTTCGTCAAACGTCGATCGTTTCGAGTGGTAGGCAATCCGGCCGTCAATGGTGATTCATGGCCTCACAGATATAAACAACAATAACTCCGCTTCTTTTCGTCGTATGCGAATCTGCGACCTAGCAATTTGTATCTTAAAACACGCCCCAACGAACCACCTTATACCAATCTGCGACGAACTTGCATAGTTTTGTCACACATCGATCGTTTCGAGTGGAAAGCAATCCGGCCGTCAATGGTGATTCATGGCCTGACAGATATAAACAACTATAACTCCGCTTCTATTCGTCGAATGCAAATCTGCGACATAGCAATTTGTAGCTTAAAATACGTCACATCGACCAACCTTGTGCCGATCTGCGACGAACTTGCATAGTTTCGTCAAACATCGATCGTTTCGAGTGGTATGCAATCCGGCCGTCAATGGTGATTCATGGCCTCAGAGATATAAACAACAATAACTCCGCTTCTATTCATCGTATGCGAATCTGCGACATAGCAATTAGTAGCTTAAAATACGTCACATCGACCAACCTTGTGCCGATCTGCGACGAACTTGCATAGTTTCGTCAAACATCGATCGTTTCGAGTGGTAAGCAATCCGGCCGTCAATGGTGATTCATGGCCTCACAGAAATAAACAACTATAACTCAGCTTCTATTCGTCGAATGCAAATTTGCGACATAGCGATTTGTAGCTTAAAACACGACACATCGACCCACCTCATGCCGATCTGCGACGTACTTGTATAGATTCGTCAAACGTCGATCGTTTCGAGTGGTAGGCAATCCGGCCGTCAATGGTGATTCATGGCCTCACAGATATAAACAACAATAACTCCGCTTCTATTCGTCGTATGCGAATCTGCGACATAGCAATTTGTAGATTAAAACACGCCCCAACGAACCACCTTATACCGATCTGCGACGAACTCGCATAGTTTTGTCAAACATTGATCGTTTCGAGTGGAAAGCAAACCGGCCGTCAATGGTGATTCATGGCCTCACAGATATAAACAACTATAACTCCGCTTCTATTCGTCGTATGCGAATCTGCGACCTAGCAATTTGTAGCTTAAAACACGCCCCAACGAACCACCTTATACCGATCTCCGACCAACTTGCATAGTTTTGTCACACATCGATCGTTTCGAGTGGAAAGCAATCCGGCCGTCAATGGTGATTCATGGCCTGACAGATATAAACAACTATAACTCCGCTTCTATTCGTCGAATGCAAATCTGCGACATAGCAATTTGTAGCTTAAAATACGTCACATCGACCAACCTTGTGCCGATCTGCGACGAACTTGCATAGTTTCGTCAAACATCGATCGTTTCGAGTGGTATGCAATCCGGCCGTCAATGGTGATTCATGGCTTCAGAGATATAAACAACAATAACTCCGCTTCTATTCATCGTATGCGAATCTGCGACATAGCAATTTGTAGCTTAAAACATGGCCCAACGAGCCACCTTATACCGATCTGCGACGAACTTGCATAGTTTCGTCAAACGTCGATCGTTTCGAGTGGTAGGCAATCCGGCCGCCAATGGTGATTCCTGGCCTCACATATATAAACAACTATAACTCCGCTTCTATTCGTCGAATGCAAATCTGCGACATAGCAATTTGTAGCTTAAAACACGTCACATCGACCCACCTTGTGCCAATCTACGACGTACTTTTATAGTTTAGACAAACATCGATCGTTTCGAGTGGTAGGCAATCCGGCCGTCAATGGTGATTCATGGCCTCACAGATATAAACAACAATAACTCCGCTTCTATTCATCGTATGCGAATCTGCAACATAGCAGTTTGTAGCTTAAAACACACCCCAACGAACCACCTTTTACCGATCTGCGACGAAATTGCATAGTTTCGTCAAACATCTATCGTTTCGAGTGGTAGGCAATCCGGCCGTCAATGGTGATTCATGGCCTGACAGATATAAACAACTATAACTCCGCTTCTATTCGTCGTTTGCGAATCTGCGACCTAGCAATTTGTAGCTTAAAACACGCCCAACGAACCACCTAATACCGATCTGTGACGAACTTGCATAGTTTCGTCAAACGTCGATCGTTTCGAGTGGTAGGCAATCCGGCCGTCGATGGTGATTCATGGCCTCACATGTATAAACAACTATAACTCCGCTTCTATTCATCGAATGCAAATCTACGACATAGCAATTTGTAGCTTAAAATGCGTCACATCGACCAACCTTGTGCCGATCTACGACGAACTTGCATAGTTTCGTCAAACATCGATCGTTTCGAGTGGTAAGCAATCCGGCCGACAATGGTGATTCATGGCCTCACAGACATAAACAACAATAACTCAGCTTCTATTCGTCGAATGCAAATTTGCGACATAGCGATTTGTAGCTTAAAACACGACACATCGACCCACCTCATGCCGATCTGCGACGTACTTGTATAGATTCGTCAAACGTCGATCGTTTCGAGTGGTAGGCAATCCGGCCGTCAATGGTGATTCATGGCCTCACAGATATAAACAACAATAACTCCGCTTCTATTCGTCGTATGCGAATCTGCGACATAGCAATTTGTAGCTTAAAACACGCCCCAACGAAACACCTTATACCGATCTGCGACGAACTTTCGTCGTTTTGTCAAACATCGATCGTTTCGAGTGGTAGGCAATCCGGCCGTCAATGGTGATTCATGGCCTCACAGATATAAACAACAATAACTCCGCTTCTTTTCGTCGTATGCGAATCTGCGACATAGCAATTTGTAGATTAAAACACGCCCCAACGAACCACCTTATACCGATCTGCGACGAACTCGCATAGTTTTGTCAAACATTGATCGTTTCGAGTGGAAAGCAAACCGGCCGTCAATGGTGATTCATGGCCTCACAGATATAAACAACTATAACTCCGCTTCTATTCGTCGTATGCGAATCTGCGACCTAGCAATTTGTAGCTTAAAACACGCCCCAACGAACCACCTTATACCGATCTCCGACCAACTTGCATAGTTTTGTCACACATCGATCGTTTCGAGTGGAAAGCAATCCGGCCGTCAATGGTGATTCATGGCCTGACAGATATAAACAACTATAACTCCGCTTCTATTCGTCGAATGCAAATCTGCGACATAGCAATTTGTAGCTTAAAATACGTCACATCGACCAACCTTGTGCCGATCTGCGACGAACTTGCATAGTTTCGTCAAACATCGATCGTTTCGAGTGGTATGCAATCCGGCCGTCAATGGTGATTCATGGCCTGACAGATATAAACAACTATAACTCCGCTTCTATTCGTCGAATGCAAATCTGCGACATAGCAATTTGTAGCTTAAAATACGTCACATCGACCAACCTTGTGCCGATCTGCGACGAACTTGCATAGTTTCGTCAAACATCGATCGTTTCGAGTGGTATGCAATCCGGCCGTCAATGGTGATTCATGGCCTCAGAGATATAAACAACAATAACTCCGCTTCTATTCATCGTATGCGAATCTGCGACATAGCAATTAGTAGCTTAAAATACGTCACATCGACCAACCTTGTGCCGATCTGCGACGAACTTGCATAGTTTCGTCAAACATCGATCGTTTCGAGTGGTAAGCAATCCGGCCGTCAATGGTGATTCATGGCCTCACAGACATAAACAACAATAACTCAGCTTCTATTCGTCGAATGCAAATTTGCGACATAGCGATTTGTAGCTTAAAACACGACACATCGACCCACCTCATGCCGATCTGCGACGTACTTGTATAGATTCGTCAAACGTCGATCGTTTCGAGTGGTAGGCAATCCGGCCGTCAATGGTGATTCATGGCCTCACAGATATAAACAACAATAACTCCGCTTCTATTCGTCGTATGCGAATCTGCGACATAGCAATTTGTAGATTAAAACACGCCCCAACGAACCACCTTATACCGATCTGCGACGAACTCGCATAGTTTTGTCAAACATTGATCGTTTCGAGTGGAAAGCAAACCGGCCGTCAATGGTGATTCATGGCCTCACAGATATAAACAACTATAACTCCGCTTCTATTCGTCGTATGCGAATCTGCGACCTAGCAATTTGTAGCTTAAAACACGCCCCAACGAACCACCTTATACCGATCTCCGACCAACTTGCATAGTTTTGTCACACATCGATCGTTTCGAGTGGAAAGCAATCCGGCCGTCAATGGTGATTCATGGCCTGACAGATATAAACAACTATAACTCCGCTTCTATTCGTCGAATGCAAATCTGCGACATAGCAATTTGTAGCTTAAAATACGTCACATCGACCAACCTTGTGCCGATCTGCGACGAACTTGCATAGTTTCGTCAAACATCGATCGTTTCGAGTGGTATGCAATCCGGCCGTCAATGGTGATTCATGGCTTCAGAGATATAAACAACAATAACTCCGCTTCTATTCATCGTATGCGAATCTGCGACATAGCAATTTGTAGCTTAAAACATGGCCCAACGAGCCACCTTATACCGATCTGCGACGAACTTGCATAGTTTCGTCAAACGTCGATCGTTTCGAGTGGTAGGCAATCCGGCCGCCAATGGTGATTCCTGGCCTCACATATATAAACAACTATAACTCCGCTTCTATTCGTCGAATGCAAATCTGCGACATAGCAATTTGTAGCTTAAAACACGTCACATCGACCCACCTTGTGCCAATCTACGACGTACTTTTATAGTTTAGACAAACATCGATCGTTTCGAGTGGTAGGCAATCCGGCCGTCAATGGTGATTCATGGCCTCACAGATATAAACAACAATAACTCCGCTTCTATTCATCGTATGCGAATCTGCAACATAGCAGTTTGTAGCTTAAAACACACCCCAACGAACCACCTTTTACCGATCTGCGACGAAATTGCATAGTTTCGTCAAACATCTATCGTTTCGAGTGGTAGGCAATCCGGCCGTCAATGGTGATTCATGGCCTGACAGATATAAACAACTATAACTCCGCTTCTATTCGTCGTTTGCGAATCTGCGACCTAGCAATTTGTAGCTTAAAACACGCCCAACGAACCACCTAATACCGATCTGTGACGAACTTGCATAGTTTCGTCAAACGTCGATCGTTTCGAGTGGTAGGCAATCCGGCCGTCGATGGTGATTCATGGCCTCACATGTATAAACAACTATAACTCCGCTTCTATTCATCGAATGCAAATCTACGACATAGCAATTTGTAGCTTAAAATGCGTCACATCGACCAACCTTGTGCCGATCTACGACGAACTTGCATAGTTTCGTCAAACATCGATCGTTTCGAGTGGTAAGCAATCCGGCCGACAATGGTGATTCATGGCCTCACAGACATAAACAACAATAACTCAGCTTCTATTCGTCGAATGCAAATTTGCGACATAGCGATTTGTAGCTTAAAACACGACACATCGACCCACCTCATGCCGATCTGCGACGTACTTGTATAGATTCGTCAAACGTCGATCGTTTCGAGTGGTAGGCAATCCGGCCGTCAATGGTGATTCATGGCCTCACAGATATAAACAACAATAACTCCGCTTCTATTCGTCGTATGCGAATCTGCGACATAGCAATTTGTAGCTTAAAACACGCCCCAACGAAACACCTTATACCGATCTGCGACGAACTTTCGTCGTTTTGTCAAACATCGATCGTTTCGAGTGGTAGGCAATCCGGCCGTCAATGGTGATTCATGGCCTCACAGATATAAACAACAATAACTCCGCTTCTTTTCGTCGTATGCGAATCTGCGACATAGCAATTTGTAGATTAAAACACGCCCCAACGAACCACCTTATACCGATCTGCGACGAACTCGCATAGTTTTGTCAAACATTGATCGTTTCGAGTGGAAAGCAATCCGGCCGTCAATGGTGATTCATGGCCTCACAGATATAAACAACTATAACTCCGCTTCTATTCGTCGTATGCGAATCTGCGACCTAGCAATTTGTAGCTTAAAACGCGCCCCAACGAACCACCTTATACCGATCTGCGACCAACTTGCATAGTTTTGTCACACATCGATCGTTTCGAGTGGAAAGCAATCCGGCCGTCAATGGTGATTCATGGCCTGACAGATATAAACAACTATAACTCCGCTTCTATTCGTCGAATGCAAATCTGCGACATAGCAATTTGTAGCTTAAAATACGTCACATCGACCAACCTTGTGCCGATCTGCGACGAACTTGCATAGTTTCGTCAAACATCGATCGTTTCGAGTGGTATGCAATCCGGCCGTCAATGGTGATTCATGGCTTCAGAGATATAAACAACAATAACTCCGCTTCTATTCATCGTATGCGAATCTGCGACATAGCAATTTGTAGCTTAAAACATGGCCCAACGAGCCACCTTATACCGATCTGCGACGAACTTGCATAGTTTCGTCAAACGTCGATCGTTTCGAGTGGTAGGCAATCCGGCCGCCAATGGTGATTCATGGCCTCACATATATAAACAACTATAACTCCGCTTCTATTCGTCGAATGCAAATCTGCGACATAGCAATTTGTAGCTTAAAACACGTCACATCAACCCACCTTGTGCCAATCTACGACGTACTATTATAGTTTAGACAAACATCGATCGTTTCGAGTGGTAGGCAATCCGGCCGTCAATGGTGATTCATGGCCTCACAGATATAAACAACAATAACTCCGCTTCTATTCATCGTATGCGAATCTGCAACATAGCAGTTTGTAGCTTAAAACACGCCCCAACGAACCACCTTTTACCGATCTGCGACGAACTTGCATAGTTTCGTCAAACATCTATCGTTTCGAGTGGTAGGCAATCCGGCCGTCAATGGTGATTCATGGCCTGACAGATATAAACAACTATAACTCCGCTTCTATTCGTCGTATGCGAATCTGCGACCTAGCAATTTGTAGCTTAAAACACGCCCAACGAACCACCTTATACCGATCTGTGACGAACTTGCATAGTTTCGTCAAACGTCGATCGTTTCGAGTGGTAGGCAATCCGGCCGTCAATGGTTATTCATGGCCTCACAGATATAAACAACAATAACTCCGCTTCTTTTCGTCGTATGCGAATCTGCGACATAGCAATTTGTAGCTTAAAACATGGCCCAACGAGCCACCTTATACCGATCTGCGACGAACTTGCATAGTTTCGTCAAACGTCGATCGTTTCGAGTGGTAGGCAATCCGGCCGTCAATGGTGATTCATGGCCTCACAGATATAAACAACAATAACTCCGCTTCTTTTCGTCGTATGCGAATCTGCGACATAGCAATTTGTAGATTAAAACACGCTCCAACGAACCACCTTATACCGATCTGCGACGTACTCGCATAGTTTTGTCAAACATTGATCGTTTCGAGTGGAAAGCAATCCGGCCGTCAATGGTGATTCATGGCCTCACAGATATAAACAACTATAACTCCGCTTCTATTCGTCGTATGCGAATCTGCGACCTAGCAATTTGTAGCTTAAAACACGCCCCAACGAACCACCTTATACCGATCTGTGACAAACTTGCATAGTTTCGTCAAACGTCGATCGTTTCGAGAGGTAGGCAATCCGGCCGTCAATGGTGATTCATGGCCTCACAGATATAAACAACAATAACTCCGCTTCTTTTCGTCGTATGCGAATCTGCGACCTAGCAATTTGTATCTTAAAACACGCCCCAACGAACCACCTTATACCAATCTGCGACGAACTTGCATAGTTTTGTCACACATCGATCGTTTCGAGTGGAAAGCAATCCGGCCGTCAATGGTGATTCATGGCCTGACAGATATAAACAACTATAACTCCGCTTCTATTCGTCGAATGCAAATCTGCGACATAGCAATTTGTAGCTTAAAATACGTCACATCGACCAACCTTGTGCCGATCTGCGACGAACTTGCATAGTTTCGTCAAACATCGATCGTTTCGAGTGGTATGCAATCCGGCCGTCAATGGTGATTCATGGCCTCAGAGATATAAACAACAATAACTCCGCTTCTATTCATCGTATGCGAATCTGCGACATAGCAATTAGTAGCTTAAAATACGTCACATCGACCAACCTTGTGCCGATCTGCGACGAACTTGCATAGTTTCGTCAAACATCGATCGTTTCGAGTGGTAAGCAATCCGGCCGTCAATGGTGATTCATGGCCTCACAGACATAAACAACAATAACTCAGCTTCTATTCGTCGAATGCAAATTTGCGACATAGCGATTTGTAGCTTAAAACACGACACATCGACCCACCTCATGCCGATCTGCGACGTACTTGTATAGATTCGTCAAACGTCGATCGTTTCGAGTGGTAGGCAATCCGGCCGTCAATGGTGATTCATGGCCTCACAGATATAAACAACAATAACTCCGCTTCTTTTCGTCGTATGCGAATCTGCGACATAGCAATTTGTAGATTAAAACACGCCCCAACGAACCACCTTATACCGATCTGCGACGAACTCGCATAGTTTTGTCAAACATTGATCGTTTCGAGTGGAAAGCAAACCGGCCGTCAATGGTGATTCATGGCCTCACAGATATAAACAACTATAACTCCGCTTCTATTCGTCGTATGCGAATCTGCGACCTAGCAATTTGTAGCTTAAAACACGCCCCAACGAACCACCTTATACCGATCTGCGACCAACTTGCATAGTTTTGTCACACATCGATCGTTTCGAGTGGAAAGCAATCCGGCCGTCAATGGTGATTCATGGCCTGACAGATATAAACAACTATAACTCCGCTTCTATTCGTCGAATGCAAATCTGCGACATAGCAATTTGTAGCTTAAAATACGTCACATCGACCAACCTTGTGCCGATCTGCGACGAACTTGCATAGTTTCGTCAAACATCGATCGTTTCGAGTGGTATGCAATCCGGCCGTCAATGGTGATTCATGGCTTCAGAGATATAAACAACAATAACTCCGCTTCTATTCATCGTATGCGAATCTGCGACATAGCAATTTGTAGCTTAAAACATGGCCCAACGAGCCACCTTATACCGATCTGCGACGAACTTGCATAGTTTCGTCAAACGTCGATCGTTTCGAGTGGTAGGCAATCCGGCCGCCAATGGTGATTCCTGGCCTCACATATATAAACAACTATAACTCCGCTTCTATTCGTCGAATGCAAATCTGCGACATAGCAATTTGTAGCTTAAAACACGTCACATCGACCCACCTTGTGCCAATCTACGACGTACTTTTATAGTTTAGACAAACATCGATCGTTTCGAGTGGTAGGCAATCCGGCCGTCAATGGTGATTCATGGCCTCACAGATATAAACAACAATAACTCCGCTTCTATTCATCGTATGCGAATCTGCAACATAGCAGTTTGTAGCTTAAAACACACCCCAACGAACCACCTTTTACCGATCTGCGACGAAATTGCATAGTTTCGTCAAACATCTATCGTTTCGAGTGGTAGGCAATCCGGCCGTCAATGGTGATTCATGGCCTGACAGATATAAACAACTATAACTCCGCTTCTATTCGTCGTTTGCGAATCTGCGACCTAGCAATTTGTAGCTTAAAACACGCCCAACGAACCACCTTATACCGATCTGTGACGAACTTGCATAGTTTCGTCAAACGTCGATCGTTTCGAGTGGTAGGCAATCCGGCCGTCGATGGTGATTCATGGCCTCACATGTATAAACAACTATAACTCCGCTTCTATTCATCGAATGCAAATCTACGACATAGCAATTTGTAGCTTAAAACACGTCACATCGACCCACCTTGTGCCAATCTGCGACGTACTTTTATAGTTTAGACAAACGTCGATCGTTTCGAGTGGTAGGCAATCCGGCCGTCAATGGTGATTCATGGCCTCACAGATATAAACAACAATAACTCCGCTTCTATTCATCGTATGCGAATCTGCAACATAGCAGTTTGTAGCTTAAAACACGCCCCAACGAACCACCTTATACCGATCTGCGACGAACTTGCATAGTTTCGTCAAACATCTATCGTTTCGAGTGGAAGGCAATCCGGCCGTCAATGGTGATTCATGGCCTGACAGATATAAACAACTATAACTCCGCTTCTATTCGTCGTATGCGAATCTGCGACCTAGCAATTTGTAGCTTAAAACACGTCACATCGACCCACCTCATGCCGATCTGCGACGTACTTGTATAGATTCGTCAAACGTCGATCGTTTCGAGTGGTAGGCAATCCGGCCGTCAATGGTGATTCATGGCCTCACAGATATAAACAACAATAACTCCCCTTCTATTCGTCGTATGCGAATCTGCGACATAGCAATTTGTAGCTTAAAACACGCCCCAACGAACCACCTTATACCGATCTGCGACGAACTTTCGTCGTTTTGTCAAACATCGATCGTTTCGAGTGGTAGGCAATCCGGCCGTCAATGGTGATTCATGGCCTCACAGATATAAACAACAATAACTCCGCTTCTTTTCGTCGTATGCGAATCTGCGACATAGCAATTTGTAGCTTAAAACACGCCCCAACGAACCACCTTATACCGATCTGCGACCAACTTGCATAGTTTTGTCACACATCGATCGTTTCGAGTGGAAAGCAATCCGGCCGTCAATGGTGATTCATGGCCTGACAGATATAAACAACTATAACTCCGCTTCTATTCGTCGAATGCAAATCTGCGACATAGCAATTTGTAGCTTAAAATACGTCACATCGACCCACCTTGTGCCAATCTGCGACGTACTTTTATAGTTTAGACAAACATCGATCGTTTCGAGTGGTAGGCAATCCGGCCGTCAATGGTGATTCATGGCCTCACAGATATAAACAACAATAACTCCGCTTCTATTCACCGTATGCGAATCTGCAACATAGCAGTTTGTAGCTTAAAACACGCCCCAACGAACCACCTTATACCGATCTGCGACGAACTTGCATAGTTTCGTCAAACATCGACCGTTTCGAGTGGTAGGCAATCCGGCCGTCAATGGTGATTCATGGCCTGACAGATATAAACAACTATAACTCCGCTTCTATTCGTCGTATGCGAATCTGCGACCTAGCAATTTGTAGCTTAAAACACGCCCAACGAACCACCTTATACCGATCTGTGACGAACTTGCATAGATTCGTCAAAAGTCGATCGTTTCGAGTTGTAGGCAATCCGGCCGTCAATGGTGATTCATGGCCTCACAGATATAAACAACAATAACTCCGCTTCTATTCGTCGTATGCGAATCTGCGACATAGCAATTTGTAGCTTAAAACACGCCCCAACGAAACACCTTATACCGATCTGCGACGAACTTTCGTCGTTTTGTCAAACATCGATCGTTTCGAGTGGTAGGCAATCCGGCCGTCAATGGTGATTCATGGCCTCACAGATATAAACAACAATAACTCCGCTTCTTTTCGTCGTATGCGAATCTGCGACATAGCAATTTGTAGATTAAAACACGCCCCAACGAACCACCTTATACCGATCTGCGACGAACTCGCATAGTTTTGTCAAACATTGATCGTTTCGAGTGGAAAGCAATCCGGCCGTCAATGGTGATTCATGGCCTCACAGATATAAACAACTATAACTCCGCTTCTATTCGTCGTATGCGAATCTGCGACCTAGCAATTTGTAGCTTAAAACACGCCCCAACGAACCACCTTATACCGATCTGCGACCAACTTGCATAGTTTTGTCACACATCGATCGTTTCGAGTGGAAAGCAATCCGGCCGTCAATGGTGATTCATGGCCTGACAGATATAAACAACTATAACTCCGCTTCTATTCGTCGAATGCAAATCTGCGACATAGCAATTTGTAGCTTAAAATACGTCACATCGACCAACCTTGTGCCGATCTGCGACGAACTTGCATAGTTTCGTCAAACATCGATCGTTTCGAGTGGTATGCAATCCGGCCGTCAATGGTGATTCATGGCTTCAGAGATATAAACAACAATAACTCCGCTTCTATTCATCGTATGCGAATCTGCGACATAGCAATTTGTAGCTTAAAACATGGCCCAACGAGCCACCTTATACCGATCTGCGACGAACTTGCATAGTTTCGTCAAACGTCGATCGTTTCGAGTGGTAGGCAATCCGGCCGCCAATGGTGATTCATGGCCTCACATATATAAACAACTATAACTCCGCTTCTATTCGTCGAATGCAAATCTGCGACATAGCAATTTGTAGCTTAAAACACGTCACATCAACCCACCTTGTGCCAATCTACGACGTACTATTATAGTTTAGACAAACATCGATCGTTTCGAGTGGTAGGCAATCCGGCCGTCAATGGTGATTCATGGCCTCACAGATATAAACAACAATAACTCCGCTTCTATTCATCGTATGCGAATCTGCAACATAGCAGTTTGTAGCTTAAAACACGCCCCAACGAACCACCTTTTACCGATCTGCGACGAACTTGCATAGTTTCGTCAAACATCTATCGTTTCGAGTGGTAGGCAATCCGGCCGTCAATGGTGATTCATGGCCTGACAGATATAAACAACTATAACTCCGCTTCTATTCGTCGTATGCGAATCTGCGACCTAGCAATTTGTAGCTTAAAACACGCCCAACGAACCACCTTATACCGATCTGTGACGAACTTGCATAGTTTCGTCAAACGTCGATCGTTTCGAGTGGTAGGCAATCCGGCCGTCAATGGTGATTCATGGCCTCACAGATATAAACAACAATAACTCCGCTTCTTTTCGTCGTATGCGAATCTGCGACATAGCAATTTGTAGCTTAAAACATGGCCCAACGAGCCACCTTATACCGATCTGCGACGAACTTGCATAGTTTCGTCAAACGTCGATCGTTTCGAGTGGTAGGCAATCCGGCCGTCAATGGTGATTCATGGCCTCACAGATATAAACAACAATAACTCCGCTTCTTTTCGTCGTATGCGAATCTGCGACATAGCAATTTGTAGATTAAAACACGCTCCAACGAACCACCTTATACCGATCTGCGACGTACTCGCATAGTTTTGTCAAACATTGATCGTTTCGAGTGGAAAGCAATCCGGCCGTCAATGGTGATTCATGGCCTCACAGATATAAACAACTATAACTCCGCTTCTATTCGTCGTATGCGAATCTGCGACCTAGCAATTTGTAGCTTAAAACACGCCCCAACGAACCACCTTATACCGATCTGTGACAAACTTGCATAGTTTCGTCAAACGTCGATCGTTTCGAGTGGTAGGCAATCCGGCCGTCAATGGTGATTCATGGCCTCACAGATATAAACAACAATAACTCCGCTTCTTTTCGTCGTATGCGAATCTGCGACCTAGCAATTTGTAGCTTAAAACACGCCCCAACGAACCACCTTATACCGATCTGTGACAAACTTGCATAGTTTCGTCAAACGTCGATCGTTTCGAGTGGTAGGCAATCCGGCCGTCAATGGTGATTCATGGCCTCACAGATATAAACAACAATAACTCCGCTTCTTTTCGTCGTATGCGAATCTGCGACCTAGCAATTTGTATCTTAAAACACGCCCCAACGAACCACCTTATACCAATCTGCGACGAACTTGCATAGTTTTGTCACACATCGATCGTTTCGAGTGGAAAGCAATCCGGCCGTCAATGGTGATTCATGGCCTGACAGATATAAACAACTATAACTCCGCTTCTATTCGTCGAATGCAAATCTGCGACATAGCAATTTGTAGCTTAAAATACGTCACATCGACCAACCTTGTGCCGATCTGCGACGAACTTGCATAGTTTCGTCAAACATCGATCGTTTCGAGTGGTATGCAATCCGGCCGTCAATGGTGATTCATGGCCTCAGAGATATAAACAACAATAACTCCGCTTCTATTCATCGTATGCGAATCTGCGACATAGCAATTAGTAGCTTAAAATACGTCACATCGACCAACCTTGTGCCGATCTGCGACGAACTTGCATAGTTTCGTCAAACATCGATCGTTTCGAGTGGTAAGCAATCCGGCCGTCAATGGTGATTCATGGCCTCACAGACATAAACAACAATAACTCAGCTTCTATTCGTCGAATGCAAATTTGCGACATAGCGATTTGTAGCTTAAAACACGACACATCGACCCACCTCATGCCGATCTGCGACGTACTTGTATAGATTCGTCAAACGTCGATCGTTTCGAGTGGTAGGCAATCCGGCCGTCAATGGTGATTCATGGCCTCACAGATATAAACAACAATAACTCCGCTTCTATTCGTCGTATGCGAATCTGCGACATAGCAATTTGTAGCTTAAAACACGCCCCAACGAACCACCTTATACCGATCTGCGACGAACTTTCGTCGTTTTGTCAAACATCGATCGTTTCGAGTGGTAGGCAATCCGGCCGTCAATGGTGATTCATGGCCTCACAGATATAAACAACAATAACTCCGCTTCTTTTCGTCGTATGCGAATCTGCGACATAGCAATTTGTAGATTAAAACACGCCCCAACGAACCACCTTATACCGATCTGCGACGAACTCGCATAGTTTTGTCAAACATTGATCGTTTCGAGTGGAAAGCAATCCGGCCGTCAATGGTGATTCATGGCCTGACAGATATAAACAACTATAACTCCGCTTCTATTCGTCGAATGCAAATCTGCGACATAGCAATTTGTAGCTTAAAATACGTCACATCGACCAACCTTGTGCCGATCTGCGACGAACTTGCATAGTTTCGTCAAACATCGATCGTTTCGAGTGGTATGCAATCCGGCCGTCAATGGTGATTCATGGCCTCAGAGATATAAACAACAATAACTCCGCTTCTATTCATCGTATGCGAATCTGCGACATAGCAATTTGTATCTTAAAACATGGCCCAACGAGCCACCTTATACCGATCTGCGACGAACTTGCATAGTTTCGTCAAACGTCGATCGTTTCGAGTGGTAGGCAATCCAGCCGCCAATGGTGATTCATGGCCTCACATATATAAACAACAATAACTCCGCTTCTATTCATCGAATGCAAATCTGCGACATAGCAATTTGTAGCTTAAAACACGCCCAACGAACCACCTTATACCGATCTGTGACGAACTTGCATAGATTCGTCAAAAGTCGATCGTTTCGAGTGGTAGGCAATCCGGCCGTCAATGGTGATTCATGGCCTCACAGATATAAACAACAATAACTCCGCTTCTATTCGTCGTATGCGAATCTGCGACATAGCAATTTGTAGCTTAAAACACGCCCCAACGAAAAACCTTATACCGATCTGCGACGAACTTTCGTCGTTTTGTCAAACATCGATCGTTTCGAGTGGTAGGCAATCCGGCCGTCAATGGTGATTCATGGCCTCACAGATATAAACAACAATAACTCCGCTTCTTTTCGTCGTATGCGAATCTGCGACATAGCAATTTGTAGATTAAAACACGCCCCAACGAACCACCTTATACCGATCTGCGACGAACTCGCATAGTTTTGTCAAACATTGATCGTTTCGAGTGGAAAGCAATCCGGCCGTCAATGGTGATTCATGGCCTCACAGATATAAACAACTATAACTCCGCTTCTATTCGTCGTATGCGAATCTGCGACCTAGCAATTTGTAGCTTAAAACACGCCCCAACGAACCACCTTATACCGATCTGCGACCAACTTGCATAGTTTTGTCACACATCGATCGTTTCGAGTGGAAAGCAATCCGGCCGTCAATGGTGATTCATGGCCTGACAGATATAAACAACTATAACTCCGCTTCTATTCGTCGAATGCAAATCTGCGACATAGCAATTTGTAGCTTAAAATACGTCACATCGACCAACCTTGTGCCGATCTGCGACGAACTTGCATAGTTTCGTCAAACATCGATCGTTTCGAGTGGTATGCAATCCGGCCGTCAATGGTGATTCATGGCCTCAGAGATATAAACAACAATAACTCCGCTTCTATTCATCGTATGCGAATCTGCGACATAGCAATTTGTAGCTTAAAACATGGCCCAACGAGCCACCTTATACCGATCTGCGACGAACTTGCATAGTTTCGTCAAACGTCGATCGTTTCGAGTGGTAGGCAATCCGGCCGCCAATGGTGATTCATGGCCTCACATATATAAACAACTATAACTCCGCTTCTATTCGTCGAATGCAAATCTGCGACATAGCAATTTGTAGCTTAAAACACGTCACATCAACCCACCTTGTGCCAATCTACGACGTACTATTATAGTTTAGACAAACATCGATCGTTTCGAGTGGTAGGCAATCCGGCCGTCAATGGTGATTCATGGCCTCACAGATATAAACAACAATAACTCCGCTTCTATTCATCGTATGCGAATCTGCAACATAGCAGTTTGTAGCTTAAAACACGCCCCAACGAACCACCTTTTACCGATCTGCGACGAACTTGCATAGTTTCGTCAAACATCTATCGTTTCGAGTGGTAGGCAATCCGGCCGTCAATGGTGATTCATGGCCTGACAGATATAAACAACTATAACTCCGCTTCTATTCGTCGTATGCGAATCTGCGACCTAGCAATTTGTAGCTTAAAACACGCCCAACGAACCACCTTATACCGATCTGTGACGAACTTGCATAGTTTCGTCAAACGTCGATCGTTTCGAGTGGTAGGCAATCCGGCCGTCAATGGTGATTCATGGCCTCACAGATATAAACAACAATAACTCCGCTTCTTTTCGTCGTATGCGAATCTGCGACATAGCAATTTGTAGCTTAGAACATGGCCCAACGAGCCACCTTATACCGATCTGCGACGAACTTGCATAGTTTCGTCAAACGTCGATCGTTTCGAGTGGTAGGCAATCCGGCCGTCAATGGTGATTCATGGCCTCACAGATATAAACAACAATAACTCCGCTTCTTTTCGTCGTATGCGAATCTGCGACATAGCAATTTGTAGATTAAAACACGCTCCAACGAACCACCTTATACCGATCTGCGACGTACTCGCATAGTTTTGTCAAACATTGATCGTTTCGAGTGGAAAGCAATCCGGCCGTCAATGGTGATTCATGGCCTCACAGATATAAACAACTATAACTCCGCTTCTATTCGTCGTATGCGAATCTGCGACCTAGCAATTTGTAGCTTAAAACGCGCCCCAACGAACCACCTTATACCGATCTGCGACCAACTTGCATAGTTTTGTCACACATCGATCGTTTCGAGTGGAAAGCAATCCGGCCGTCAATGGTGATTCATGGCCTGACAGATATAAACAACTATAACTCCGCTTCTATTCGTCGAATGCAAATCTGCGACATAGCAATTTGTAGCTTAAAATACGTCACATCGACCAACCTTGTGCCGATCTGCGACGAACTTGCATAGTTTCGTCAAACATCGATCGTTTCGAGTGGTATGCAATCCGGCCGTCAATGGTGATTCATGGCTTCAGAGATATAAACAACAATAACTCCGCTTCTATTCATCGTATGCGAATCTGCGACATAGCAATTTGTAGCTTAAAACATGGCCCAACGAGCCACCTTATACCGATCTGCGACGAACTTGCATAGTTTCGTCAAACGTCGATCGTTTCGAGTGGTAGGCAATCCGGCCGCCAATGGTGATTCATGGCCTCACATATATAAACAACTATAACTCCGCTTCTATTCGTCGAATGCAAATCTGCGACATAGCAATTTGTAGCTTAAAACACGTCACATCAACCCACCTTGTGCCAATCTACGACGTACTATTATAGTTTAGACAAACATCGATCGTTTCGAGTGGTAGGCAATCCGGCCGTCAATGGTGATTCATGGCCTCACAGATATAAACAACAATAACTCCGCTTCTATTCATCGTATGCGAATCTGCAACATAGCAGTTTGTAGCTTAAAACACGCCCCAACGAACCACCTTTTACCGATCTGCGACGAACTTGCATAGTTTCGTCAAACATCTATCGTTTCGAGTGGTAGGCAATCCGGCCGTCAATGGTGATTCATGGCCTGACAGATATAAACAACTATAACTCCGCTTCTATTCGTCGTATGCGAATCTGCGACCTAGCAATTTGTAGCTTAAAACACGCCCAACGAACCACCTTATACCGATCTGTGACGAACTTGCATAGTTTCGTCAAACGTCGATCGTTTCGAGTGGTAGGCAATCCGGCCGTCAATGGTTATTCATGGCCTCACAGATATAAACAACAATAACTCCGCTTCTTTTCGTCGTATGCGAATCTGCGACATAGCAATTTGTAGCTTAAAACATGGCCCAACGAGCCACCTTATACCGATCTGCGACGAACTTGCATAGTTTCGTCAAACGTCGATCGTTTCGAGTGGTAGGCAATCCGGCCGTCAATGGTGATTCATGGCCTCACAGATATAAACAACAATAACTCCGCTTCTTTTCGTCGTATGCGAATCTGCGACATAGCAATTTGTAGATTAAAACACGCTCCAACGAACCACCTTATACCGATCTGCGACGTACTCGCATAGTTTTGTCAAACATTGATCGTTTCGAGTGGAAAGCAATCCGGCCGTCAATGGTGATTCATGGCCTCACAGATATAAACAACTATAACTCCGCTTCTATTCGTCGTATGCGAATCTGCGACCTAGCAATTTGTAGCTTAAAACACGCCCCAACGAACCACCTTATACCGATCTGTGACAAACTTGCATAGTTTCGTCAAACGTCGATCGTTTCGAGTGGTAGGCAATCCGGCCGTCAATGGTGATTCATGGCCTCACAGATATAAACAACAATAACTCCGCTTCTTTTCGTCGTATGCGAATCTGCGACATAGCAATTTGTAGATTAAAACACGCCCCAACGAACCACCTTATACCGATCTGCGACGAACTCGCATAGTTTTGTCAAACATTGATCGTTTCGAGTGGAAAGCAAACCGGCCGTCAATGGTGATTCATGGCCTCACAGATATAAACAACTATAACTCCGCTTCTATTCGTCGTATGCGAATCTGCGACCTAGCAATTTGTAGCTTAAAACACGCCCCAACGAACCACCTTATACCGATCTGCGACCAACTTGCATAGTTTTGTCACACATCGATCGTTTCGAGTGGAAAGCAATCCGGCCGTCAATGGTGATTCATGGCCTGACAGATATAAACAACTATAACTCCGCTTCTATTCGTCGAATGCAAATCTGCGACATAGCAATTTGTAGCTTAAAATACGTCACATCGACCAACCTTGTGCCGATCTGCGACGAACTTGCATAGTTTCGTCAAACATCGATCGTTTCGAGTGGTATGCAATCCGGCCGTCAATGGTGATTCATGGCTTCAGAGATATAAACAACAATAACTCCGCTTCTATTCATCGTATGCGAATCTGCGACATAGCAATTTGTAGCTTAAAACATGGCCCAACGAGCCACCTTATACCGATCTGCGACGAACTTGCATAGTTTCGTCAAACGTCGATCGTTTCGAGTGGTAGGCAATCCGGCCGCCAATGGTGATTCCTGGCCTCACATATATAAACAACTATAACTCCGCTTCTATTCGTCGAATGCAAATCTGCGACATAGCAATTTGTAGCTTAAAACACGTCACATCGACCCACCTTGTGCCAATCTACGACGTACTTTTATAGTTTAGACAAACATCGATCGTTTCGAGTGGTAGGCAATCCGGCCGTCAATGGTGATTCATGGCCTCACAGATATAAACAACAATAACTCCGCTTCTATTCATCGTATGCGAATCTGCAACATAGCAGTTTGTAGCTTAAAACACACCCCAACGAACCACCTTTTACCGATCTGCGACGAAATTGCATAGTTTCGTCAAACATCTATCGTTTCGAGTGGTAGGCAATCCGGCCGTCAATGGTGATTCATGGCCTGACAGATATAAACAACTATAACTCCGCTTCTATTCGTCGTTTGCGAATCTGCGACCTAGCAATTTGTAGCTTAAAACACGCCCAACGAACCACCTTATACCGATCTGTGACGAACTTGCATAGTTTCGTCAAACGTCGATCGTTTCGAGTGGTAGGCAATCCGGCCGTCGATGGTGATTCATGGCCTCACATGTATAAACAACTATAACTCCGCTTCTATTCATCGAATGCAAATCTACGACATAGCAATTTGTAGCTTAAAACACGTCACATCGACCCACCTTGTGCCAATCTGCGACGTACTTTTATAGTTTAGACAAACATCGATCGTTTCGAGTGGTAGGCAATCCGGCCGTCAATGGTGATTCATGGCCTCACAGATATAAACAACAATAACTCCGCTTCTATTCATCGTATGCGAATCTGCAACATAGCAGTTTGTAGCTTAAAACACGCCCCAACGAACCACCTTATACCGATCTGCGACGAACTTGCATAGTTTCGTCAAACATCTATCGTTTCGAGTGGAAGGCAATCCGGCCGTCAATGGTGATTCATGGCCTGACAGATATAAACAACTATAACTCCGCTTCTATTCGTCGTATGCGAATCTGCGACCTAGCAATTTGTAGCTTAAAACACGTCACATCGACCCACCTCATGCCGATCTGCGACGTACTTGTATAGATTCGTCAAACGTCGATCGTTTCGAGTGGTAGGCAATCCGGCCGTCAATGGTGATTCATGGCCTCACAGATATAAACAACAATAACTCCCCTTCTATTCGTCGTATGCGAATCTGCGACATAGCAATTTGTAGCTTAAAACACGCCCCAACGAACCACCTTATACCGATCTGCGACGAACTTTCGTCGTTTTGTCAAACATCGATCGTTTCGAGTGGTAGGCAATCCGGCCGTCAATGGTGATTCATGGCCTCACAGATATAAACAACAATAACTCCGCTTCTTTTCGTCGTATGCGAATCTGCGACATAGCAATTTGTAGATTAAAACACGCCCCAACGAACCACCTTATACCGATCTGCGACGTACTCGCATAGTTTTGTCAAACATTGATCGTTTCGAGTGGAAAGCAATCCGGCCGTCAATGGTGATTCATGGCCTCACAGATATAAACAACTATAACTCCGCTTCTATTCGTCGTATGCGAATCTGCGACCTAGGAATTTGTATCTTAAAACACGCCTCAACGAACCACCTTGTGCCGATCTGCGACGAACTTGCATAGTTTCGTGAAACGTCGATCGTTTCGAGTTTTAGGCAATCCGGCCGTCAATGGTGATTCATGGCCTGACAGATATAAACAACTATAACTCCGCTTCTATTCGTCGAATGCAAATCTGCGACATAGCAATTTGTAGCTTAAAATACGTCACATCGACCAACCTTGTGCCGATCTGCGACGAACTTGCATAGTTTCGTCAAACATCGATCGTTTCGAGTGGTATGCAATCCGGCCGTCAATGGTGATTCATGGCCTCACAGACATAAACAACAATAACTCCGCTTCTATTCATCGTATGCGAATCTGCGACACAGCAATTTGTAGTTTAAAACATGGCCCAACGAGCCACCTTATACCGATCTGCGACGAACTTGCATAGTTTCGTCAAACATCTATCGTTTCGAGTGGTAGGCAATCCGGCCGTCAATGGTGATTCATGGCCTGTCAGATATAAACAACTATAACTCCGCTTCTATTCGTCGTATGCGAATCTGCGACTTAGCAATTTGTAGCTTAAAACACGCCCAACGAACCACCTTATACCGATCTGTGACGAACTTGCATAGTTTCGTCAAACGTCGATCGTTTCGAGTGGTAGGCAATCCGGCCGTCAATGGTGATTCATGGCCTCACAGATATAAACAACAATAACTCCGCTTCTATTCATCGTATGCGAATCTGCAACATAGCAGTTTGTAGCTTAAAACACGCCCCAACGAACCACCTTATACCGATCTGCGACGAACTTGCATAGTTTCGTCAAACATCTATCGTTTCGAGTGGAAGGCAATCCGGCCGTCAATGGTGATTCATGGCCTGACAGATATAAACAACTATAACTCCGCTTCTATTCGTCGTATGCGAATCTGCGACCTAGCAATTTGTAGCTTAAAACACGTCACATCGACCCACCTCATGCCGATCTGCGACGTACTTGTATAGATTCGTCAAACGTCGATCGTTTCGAGTGGTAGGCAATCCGGCCGTCAATGGTGATTCATGGCCTCACAGATATAAACAACAATAACTCCCCTTCTATTCGTCGTATGCGAATCTGCGACATAGCAATTTGTAGCTTAAAACACGCCCCAACGAACCACCTTATACCGATCTGCGACGAACTTTCGTCGTTTTGTCAAACATCGATCGTTTCGAGTGGTAGGCAATCCGGCCGTCAATGGTGATTCATGGCCTCACAGATATAAACAACAATAACTCCGCTTCTTTTCGTCGTATGCGAATCTGCGACATAGCAATTTGTAGATTAAAACACGCCCCAACGAACCACCTTATACCGATCTGCGACGTACTCGCATAGTTTTGTCAAACATTGATCGTTTCGAGTGGAAAGCAATCCGGCCGTCAATGGTGATTCATGGCCTCACAGATATAAACAACTATAACTCCGCTTCTATTCGTCGTATGCGAATCTGCGACCTAGGAATTTGTATCTTAAAACACGCCTCAACGAACCACCTTGTGCCGATCTGCGACGAACTTGCATAGTTTCGTGAAACGTCGATCGTTTCGAGTTTTAGGCAATCCGGCCGTCAATGGTGATTCATGGCCTGACAGATATAAACAACTATAACTCCGCTTCTATTCGTCGAATGCAAATCTGCGACATAGCAATTTGTAGCTTAAAATACGTCACATCGACCAACCTTGTGCCGATCTGCGACGAACTTGCATAGTTTCGTCAAACATCGATCGTTTCGAGTGGTATGCAATCCGGCCGTCAATGGTGATTCATGGCCTCACAGACATAAACAACAATAACTCCGCTTCTATTCATCGTATGCGAATCTGCGACACAGCAATTTGTAGTTTAAAACATGGCCCAACGAGCCACCTTATACCGATCTGCGACGAACTTGCATAGTTTCGTCAAACATCTATCGTTTCGAGTGGTAGGCAATCCGGCCGTCAATGGTGATTCATGGCCTGTCAGATATAAACAACTATAACTCCGCTTCTATTCGTCGTATGCGAATCTGCGACTTAGCAATTTGTAGCTTAAAACACGCCCAACGAACCACCTTATACCGATCTGTGACGAACTTGCATAGTTTCGTCAAACGTCGATCGTTTCGAGTGGTAGGCAATCCGGCCGTCAATGGTGATTCATGGCCTCACAGATATAAACAACTATAACTCCGCTTCTATTCGTCGAATGCAAATCTGCGACATAGCAATTTGTAACTTAAAATACGTCACATCGACCAACCTTGTGCCGATCTGCGACGAACTTGCATAGTTTCGTCAAACATCGATCGTTTCGAGTGGTAAGCAATCCGGCCGTCAATGGTGATTCATGGCCTCACAGACATAAACAACAATAACTCAGCTTCTATTCGTCGAATGCAAATTTGCGACATAGCGATTTGTAGCTTAAAACACGACACATCGACCCACCTCATGCCGATCTGCGACGTACTTGTATAGATTCGTCAAACGTCGATCGTTTCGAGTGGTAGGCAATCCGGCCGTCAATGGTGATTCATGGCCTCACAGATATAAACAACAATAACTCCGCTTCTATTCACCGAATGCAAATCTGCGACATAGCAATTTGTAGCTTAAAACACGTCACATCGACCCACCTTGTGCCAATCTGTGACGAACTTGCAAAGTTTCGTCAAACATTGATCGTTTCGAGTGGAAAGCAATCCGGCCGTCAATGGTGATTCATGGCCTCACAGATATAAACAACTATAACTCCGCTTCTATTCGTCGTATGCGAATCTGCGACCTAGCAATTTGTATCTTAAAACACGCCCCAACGAACCACCTTATACCGATCTGTGACGAACTTGCATAGTTTCGTCAAACGTCGATCGTTTCGAGTGGTAGGCAATCCGGCCGCCAATGGTGATTCATGGCCTCACATATATAAACAACTATAACTCCGCTTCTATTCATCGAATGCAAATCTGCGACATAGCAATTTGTAGCTTAAAACACGTCACATCGACCCACCTTATGCCAATCTGCGACGTGCTTTTATAGTTTAGACAAACATCGATCGTTTCGAGTGGTAGGCAATCCGGCCGTCAATGGTGGTTCATGGCCTCACAGATATAAACAACAATAACTCCGCTTCTATTCATCGTATGCGAATCTGCAACATATCAGTTTGTAGCTTAAAACACGCCCCAACGAACCACCTTATACCGATCTGCGACGAACTTGCATAGTTTCGTCAAACATCTATCGTTTCGAGTGGTAGGCAATCCGGCCGTCAATGGTGATTCATGGCCCGTCAGATATAAACAACAATAACTCCGCTTCTATTCGTCGTATGCGAATCTGCGACCTAGCAATTTGTAGCTTAAAACACGCCCAACGAACCACCTTATACCGATCTGTGACGAACTTGCATAGTTTCGTCAAACGTCGATCGTTTCGAGTGGTAGGCAATCCGGCCGTCAATGGTGATTCATGGCCTCACAGATATAAACAACTATAACTCCGCTTCTATTCGTCGAATGCAAATCTGCGACATAGCAATTTGTAGCTTAAAATACGTCACATCGACCAACCTTGTGCCGATCTGCGACGAACTTGCATAGTTTCGTCAAACATCGATCGTTTCGAGTGGTATGCAATCCGGCCGTCAATGGTGATTCATGGCCTGTCAGATATAAACAACTATAACTCCGCTTCTATTCGTCGTATGCGAATCTGCGACTTAGCAATTTGTAGCTTAAAACACGCCCAACGAACCACCTTATACCGATCTGTGACGAACTTGCATAGTTTCGTCAAACGTCGATCGTTTCGAGTGGTAGGCAATCCGGCCGTCAATGGTGATTCATGGCCTCACAGATATAAACAACTATAACTCCGCTTCTATTCGTCGAATGCAAATCTGCGACATAGCAATTTGTAACTTAAAATACGTCACATCGACCAACCTTGTGCCGATCTGCGACGAACTTGCATAGTTTCGTCAAACATCGATCGTTTCGAGTGGTAAGCAATCCGGCCGTCAATGGTGATTCATGGCCTCACAGACATAAACAACAATAACTCAGCTTCTATTCGTCGAATGCAAATTTGCGACATAGCGATTTGTAGCTTAAAACACGACACATCGACCCACCTCATGCCGATCTGCGACGTACTTGTATAGATTCGTCAAACGTCGATCGTTTCGAGTGGTAGGCAATCCGGCCGTCAATGGTGATTCATGGCCTCACAGATATAAACAACAATAACTCCGCTTCTATTCATCGAATGCAAATCTGCGACATAGCAATTTGTAGCTTAAAACACGTCACATCGACCCACCTTGTGCCAATCTGTGACGAACTTGCAAAGTTTCGTCAAACATTGATCGTTTCGAGTGGAAAGCAATCCGGCCGTCAATGGTGATTCATGGCCTCACAGATATAAACAACTATAACTCCGCTTCTATTCGTCGTATGCGAATCTGCGACCTAGCAATTTGTATCTTAAAACACGCCCCAACGAACCACCTTATACCGATCTGTGACGAACTTGCATAGTTTCGTCAAACGTCGATCGTTTCGAGTGGTAGGCAATCCGGCCGCCAATGGTGATTCATGGCCTCACATATATAAACAACTATAACTCCGCTTCTATTCATCGAATGCAAATCTGCGACATAGCAATTTGTAGCTTAAAACACGTCACATCGACCCACCTTATGCCAATCTGCGACGTGCTTTTATAGTTTAGACAAACATCGATCGTTTCGAGTGGTAGGCAATCCGGCCGTCAATGGTGGTTCATGGCCTCACAGATATAAACAACAATAACTCCGCTTCTATTCATCGTATGCGAATCTGCAACATATCAGTTTGTAGCTTAAAACACGCCCCAACGAACCACCTTATACCGATCTGCGACGAACTTGCATAGTTTCGTCAAACATCTATCGTTTCGAGTGGTAGGCAATCCGGCCGTCAATGGTGATTCATGGCCCGTCAGATATAAACAACAATAACTCCGCTTCTATTCGTCGTATGCGAATCTGCGACCTAGCAATTTGTAGCTTAAAACACGCCCAACGAACCACCTTATACCGATCTGTGACGAACTTGCATAGTTTCGTCAAACGTCGATCGTTTCGAGTGGTAGGCAATCCGGCCGTCAATGGTGATTCATGGCCTCACAGATATAAACAACTATAACTCCGCTTCTATTCGTCGAATGCAAATCTGCGACATAGCAATTTGTAGCTTAAAATACGTCACATCGACCAACCTTGTGCCGATCTGCGACGAACTTGCATAGTTTCGTCAAACATCGATCGTTTCGAGTGGTATGCAATCCGGCCGTCAATGGTGATTCATGGCCTGTCAGATATAAACAACTATAACTCCGCTTCTATTCGTCGTATGCGAATCTGCGACCTAGCAATTTGTAGCTTAAAACACGCCCAACGAACCACCTTATACCGATCTGTGACGAACTTGCATAGTTTCGTCAAACGTCGATCGTTTCGAGTGGTAGGCAATCCGGCCGTCAATGGTGATTCATGGCCTCACAGATATAAACAACAATAACTCCGCTTCTATTCGTCGTATGCGAATCTGCGACATAGCAATTTGTAGCTTAAAACACGCCCCAACGAACCACCTTATACCGATCTGCGACGAACTTTCGTCGTTTTGTCAAACATCGATCGTTTCGAGTGGTAGGCAATCCGGCCGTCAATGGTGATTCATGGCCTCACAGATATAAACAACAATAACTCCGCTTCTTTTCGTCGTATGCGAATCTGCGACATAGCAATTTGTAGATTAAAACACGCCCCAACGAACCACCTTATACCGATCTGCGACGAACTCGCATAGTTTTGTCAAACATTGATCGTTTCGAGTGGAAAGCAAACCGGCCGTCAATGGTGATTCATGGCCTCACAGATATAAACAACTATAACTCCGCTTCTATTCGTCGTATGCGAATCTGCGACCTAGCAATTTGTAGCTTAAAACACGCCCCAACGAACCACCTTATACCGATCTGCGACCAACTTGCATAGTTTTGTCACACATCGATCGTTTCGAGTGGAAAGCAATCCGGCCGTCAATGGTGATTCATGGCCTGACAGATATAAACAACTATAACTCCGCTTCTATTCGTCGAATGCAAATCTGCGACATAGCAATTTGTAGCTTAAAATACGTCACATCGACCAACCTTGTGCCGATCTGCGACGAACTTGCATAGTTTCGTCAAACATCGATCGTTTCGAGTGGTATGCAATCCGGCCGTCAATGGTGATTCATGGCTTCAGAGATATAAACAACAATAACT
Source organism: Anoplius nigerrimus (assembly GCA_914767735.1). Lineage (NCBI taxonomy): Eukaryota > Metazoa > Arthropoda > Insecta > Hymenoptera > Pompilidae > Anoplius > Anoplius nigerrimus. The sequence goes on along the minus strand of CAJZBX010001045.1, from coordinate 218,399 downwards.
CCGCTTCTATTCATCGTATGCGAATCTGCGACATAGCAATTTGTAGCTTAAAACATGGCCCAACGAGCCACCTTATACCGATCTGCGACGAACTTGCATAGTTTCGTCAAACGTCGATCGTTTCGAGTGGTAGGCAATCCGGCCGTCGATGGTGATTCATGGCCTCACATGTATAAACAACTATAACTCCGCTTCTATTCATCGAATGCAAATCTACGACATAGCAATTTGTAGCTTAAAACACGTCACATCGACCCACCTTGTGCCAATCTGCGACGTACTTTTATAGTTTAGACAAACATCGATCGTTTCGAGTGGTAGGCAATCCGGCCGTCAATGGTGATTCATGGCCTCACAGATATAAACAACAATAACTCCGCTTCTATTCATCGTATGCGAATCTGCAACATAGCAGTTTGTAGCTTAAAACACGCCCCAACGAACCACCTTATACCGATCTGCGACGAACTTGCATAGTTTCGTCAAACATCTATCGTTTCGAGTGGAAGGCAATCCGGCCGTCAATGGTGATTCATGGCCTGACAGATATAAACAACTATAACTCCGCTTCTATTCGTCGTATGCGAATCTGCGACATAGCAATTTGTAGATTAAAACACGCCCCAACGAACCACCTTATACCGATCTGCGACGAACTCGCATAGTTTTGTCAAACATTGATCGTTTCGAGTGGAAAGCAAACCGGCCGTCAATGGTGATTCATGGCCTCACAGATATAAACAACTATAACTCCGCTTCTATTCGTCGTATGCGAATCTGCGACCTAGCAATTTGTAGCTTAAAACACGCCCCAACGAACCACCTTATACCGATCTGCGACCAACTTGCATAGTTTTGTCACACATCGATCGTTTCGAGTGGAAAGCAATCCGGCCGTCAATGGTGATTCATGGCCTGACAGATATAAACAACTATAACTCCGCTTCTATTCGTCGAATGCAAATCTGCGACATAGCAATTTGTAGCTTAAAATACGTCACATCGACCCACCTTGTGCCAATCTACGACGTACTTTTATAGTTTAGACAAACATCGATCGTTTCGAGTGGTAGGCAATCCGGCCGTCAATGGTGATTCATGGCCTCACAGATATAAACAACAATAACTCCGCTTCTATTCATCGTATGCGAATCTGCAACATAGCAGTTTGTAGCTTAAAACACGCCCCAACGAACCACCTTTTACCGATCTGCGACGAACTTGCATAGTTTCGTCAAACATCTATCGTTTCGAGTGGTAGGCAATCCGGCCGTCAATGGTGATTCATGGCCTGACAGATATAAACAACTATAACTCCGCTTCTATTCGTCGTTTGCGAATCTGCGACCTAGAAATTTGTAGCTTAAAACACGCCCAACGAACCACCTTATACCGATCTGTGACGAACTTGCATAGTTTCGTCAAACGTCGATCGTTTCGAGTGGTAGGCAATCCGGCCGTCGATGGTGATTCATGGCCTCACATGTATAAACAACTATAACTCCGCTTCTATTCATCGAATGCAAATCTACGACATAGCAATTTGTAGCTTAAAACACGTCACATCGACCCACCTTGTGCCAATCTGCGACGTACTTTTATAGTTTAGACAAACATCGATCGTTTCGAGTGGTAGGCAATCCGGCCGTCAATGGTGATTCATGGCCTCACAGATATAAACAACAATAACTCCGCTTCTATTCATCGTATGCGAATCTGCAACATAGCAGTTTGTAGCTTAAAACACGCCCCAACGAACCACCTTATACCGATCTGCGACGAACTTGCATAGTTTCGTCAAACATCTATCGTTTCGAGTGGAAGGCAATCCGGCCGTCAATGGTGATTCATGGCCTCACAGATATAAACAACAATAACTCCGCTTCTATTCGTCGTATGCGAATCTGCGACATAGCAATTTGTAGCTTAAAACACGCCCCAACGAACCACCTTATACCGATCTGCGACGAACTTTCGTCGTTTTGTCAAACATCGATCGTTTCGAGTGGTAGGCAATCCGGCCGTCAATGGTGATTCATGGCCTCACAGATATAAACAACAATAACTCCGCTTCTTTTCGTCGTATGCGAATCTGCGACATAGCAATTTGTAGATTAAAACACGCCCCAACGAACCACCTTATACCGATCTGCGACGTACTCGCATAGTTTTGTCAAACATTGATCGTTTCGAGTGGAAAGCAATCCGGCCGTCAATGGTGATTCATGGCCTCACAGATATAAACAACTATAACTCCGCTTCTATTCGTCGTATGCGAATCTGCGACCTAGGAATTTGTATCTTAAAACACGCCTCAACGAACCACCTTGTGCCGATCTGCGACGAACTTGCATAGTTTCGTGAAACGTCGATCGTTTCGAGTTTTAGGCAATCCGGCCGTCAATGGTGATTCATGGCCTGACAGATATAAACAACTATAACTCCGCTTCTATTCGTCGAATGCAAATCTGCGACATAGCAATTTGTAGCTTAAAATACGTCACATCGACCAACCTTGTGCCGATCTGCGACGAACTTGCATAGTTTCGTCAAACATCGATCGTTTCGAGTGGTATGCAATCCGGCCGTCAATGGTGATTCATGGCCTCACAGACATAAACAACAATAACTCCGCTTCTATTCATCGTATGCGAATCTGCGACACAACAATTTGTAGCTTAAAACATGGCCCAACGAGCCACCTTATACCGATCTGCGACGAACTTGCATAGTTTCGTCAAACATCTATCGTTTCGAGTGGTAGGCAATCCGGCCGTCAATGGTGATTCATAGCCTCACAGATATAAACAACAATAACTCCGCTTCTTTTCGTCGTATGCGAATCTGCGACATAGCAATTTGTAGATTAAAACACGCCCCAACGAACCACCTAATACCGATCTGCGACGAACTCGCATAGTTTTGTCAAACATTGATCGTTTCGAGTGGAAAGCAATCCGGCCGTCAATGGTGATTCATGGCCTGACAGATATAAACAACTATAACTCCGCTTCTATTCGTCGAATGCAAATCTGCGACATAGCAATTTGTAGCTTAAAATACGTCACATCGACCAACCTTGTGCCGATCTGCGACGAACTTGCATAGTTTCGTCAAACATCGATCGTTTCGAGTGGTATGCAATCCGGCCGTCAATGGTGATTCATGGCCTCAGAGATATAAACAACAATAACTCCGCTTCTATTCATCGTATGCGAATCTGCGACATTGCAATTTGTAGCTTAAAACATGGCCCAACGAGCCACCTTATACCGATCTGCGACGAACTTGCATAGTTTCGTCAAACGTCGATCGTTTCGAGTGGTAGGCAATCCAGCCGCCAATGGTGATTCATGGCCTCACATATATAAACAACTATAACTCCGCTTCTATTCATCGAATGCAAATCTGCGACATAGCAATTTGTAGCTTAAAACACGTCACATCGACCCACCTTGTGCCAATCTGCGACGTACTTTTATAGTTTAGACAAACATCGATCGTTTCGAGTGGTAGGCAATCCGGCCGTCAATGGTGATTCATGGCCTCACAGATATAAACAACAATAACTCCGCTTCTATTCATCGTATGCGAATCTGCAACATAGCAGTTTGTAGCTTAAAACAAGCCCCAACGAACCACCTTATACCGATCTGCGACGAACTTGCATAGTTTCGTCAAACATCTATCGTTTCGAGTGGTAGGCAATCCGGTCGTCAATGGTGATTCATGGCCTGACAGATATAAACAACTATAACTCCGCTTCTATTCGTCGTATGCGAATCTGCGACCTAGCAATTTGTAGCTTAAAACACGCCCAACGAACCACCTTATACCGATCTGTGACGAACTTGCATAGTTGCGTCAAACGTCGATCGTTTCGAGTGGTAGGCAATCCGGCCGTCAATGGTGATTCATGGCCTCACAGATATAAACAACAATAACTCCGCTTCTTTTCGTCGTATGCGAATCTGCGACATAGCAATTTGTAGCTTAAAACATGGCCCAACGAGCCACCTTATACCGATCTGCGACGAACTTGCATAGTTTCGTCAAACGTCGATCGTTTCGAGTGGTAGGCAATCCGGCCGCCAATGGTGATTCATGGCCTCACATGTATAAACAACTATAACTCCGCTTCTATTCATCGAATGCAAATCTGCGACATAGCAATTTGTAGCTTAAAACACGTCACATCGACCCACCTTGTGCCAATCTGCGACGTACTTTTATAGTTTAGACAAACATCGATCGTTTCGAGTGGTAGGCAATCCGGCCGTCAATGGTGATTCATGGCCTCACAGATATAAACAACAATGACTCCGCTTCTTTTCGTCGTATGCGAATCTGCGACATAGCAATTTGTAGATTAAAACACGCCCCAACGAACCACCTTATACCGATCTGCGACGTACTCGCATAGTTTTGTCAAACATTGATCGTTTCGAGTGGAAAGCAATCCGGCCGTCAATGGTGATTCATGGCCTCACAGATATAAACAACTATAACTCCGCTTGTATTCGTCGTATGCGAATCTGCGACCTAGCAATTTGTATCTTAAAACACGCCCCAGCGAACCACCTTATACCGATCTGTGACGAACTTGCATAGTTTCGTCAAACGTCGATCGTTTCGAGTGGTAGGCAATCCGGCCGTCAATGGTGATTCATGGCCTGACAGATATAAACAACTATAACTCCGCTTCTATTCGTCGAATGCAAATCTGCGACATAGCAATTTGTAGCTTAAAATACGTCACATCGACCAACCTTGTGCCGATCTGCGACGAACTTGCATAGTTTCGTCAAACATCGATCGTTTCGAGTGGTAGGCAATCCGGCCGTCAATGGTGATTCATGGCCTCACAGATATAAACAACAATAACTCCGCTTCTATTCATCGTATGCGAATCTGCAACATAGCAGTTTGTAGCTTAAAACACGCCCCAACGAACCACCTTATACCGATCTGCGACGAACTTGCATAGTTTCGTCAAACAACTATCGTTTCAAGTGGTAGGCAATCCGGCCGTCAATGGTGATTCATGGCCTGACAGATATAAACAACTATAACTCCGCTTCTATTCGTCGTATGCGAATCTGCGACCTAGCAATTTGTAGCTTAAAACACGCCCAACGAACCACCTTATACCGATCTGTGACGAACTTGCATAGTTTCGTCAAACGTCGATCGATTCGAGTGGTAGGCAATCCGGCCGTCAATGGTGATTCATGGCCTCACAGATATAAACAACAATAACTCCGCTTCTTTTCGTCGTATGCGAATCTGCGACATAGCAATTTGTAGCTTAAAACATGGCCCAACGAGCCACCTTATACCGATCTGCGACGAACTTGCATAGTTTCGTCAAACGTCGATCGTTTCGAGTGGTAGGCAATCCGGCCGCCAATGGTGATTCATGGCCTCACATGTATAAACAACTATAACTCCGCTTCTATTCATCGAATGCAAATCTGCGACATAGCAATTTGTAGCTTAAAACACGTCACATTGACCCACCTTGTGCCAATCTGTGACGAACTTGCATAGTTTCGTCAAACATTGATCGTTTCGAGTGGAAAGCAATCCGGCCGTCAATGGTGATTCATGGCCTCACAGATATAAACAACTATAACTCCGCTTCTATTCGTCGTATGCGAATCTGCGACAAAGAAATTTGTAGCTTAAAACACGCCCCAACGACCCACCTTATACCGATCTGCGACGAACTTTCGTCGTTTTGTCAAACATCGATCGTTTCGAGTGGTAGGCAAACCGGCCGTCAATGGTGATTCATGGCCTCACAGATATAAACAACAATAACTCCGCTTGTTTTCGTCGTATGCGAATCTGCGACATAGCAATTTGTAGATTAAAACACGCTCCAACGAACCACCTTATACCGATCTGCGACGTACTCGCATAGTTTTGTCAAACATTGATCGTTTCGAGTGGAAAGCAATCCGGCCGTCAATGGTGATTCATGGCCTCACAGATATAAACAACTATAACACCGCTTCTATTCGTCGTATGCGAATCTGCGACCTAGCAATTTGTATCTTAAAACACGCCCCAACGAACCACCTTAAACCAATCTGCGACGAACTTGCATAGTTTTGTCACACATCGATCGTTTCGAGTGGAAAGCAATCCGGCCGTCAATGGTGATTCATGGCCTGACAGATATAAACAACTATAACTCCGCTTCTATTCGTCGAATGCAAATCTGCGACATAGCAATTTGTAGCTTAAAATACGTCACATCGACCAACCTTGTGCCGATCTGCGACGAACTTGCATAGTTTCGTCAAACATCGATCGTTTCGAGTGGTATGCAATCCGGCCGTCAATGGTGATTCATGGCCTCACAGACATAAACAACAATAACTCCGCTTCTATTCATCGTATGCGAATCTGCGACACAACAATTTGTAGCTTAAAACATGGCCCAACGAGCCACCTTATACCGATCTGCGACGAACTTGCATAGTTTCGTCAAACATCTATCGTTTCGAGTGGTAGGCAATCCGGCCGTCAATGGTGATTCATAGCCTCACAGATATAAACAACAATAACTCCGCTTCTTTTCGTCGTATGCGAATCTGCGACATAGCAATTTGTAGATTAAAACACGCCCCAACGAACCACCTAATACCGATCTGCGACGAACTCGCATAGTTTTGTCAAACATTGATCGTTTCGAGTGGAAAGCAATCCGGCCGTCAATGGTGATTCATGGCCTGACAGATATAAACAACTATAACTCCGCTTCTATTCGTCGAATGCAAATCTGCGACATAGCAATTTGTAGCTTAAAATACGTCACATCGACCAACCTTGTGCCGATCTGCGACGAACTTGCATAGTTTCGTCAAACATCGATCGTTTCGAGTGGTATGCAATCCGGCCGTCAATGGTGATTCATGGCCTCAGAGATATAAACAACAATAACTCCGCTTCTATTCATCGTATGCGAATCTGCGACATAGCAATTTGTAGCTTAAAACATGGCCCAACGAGCCACCTTATACCGATCTGCGACGAACTTGCATAGTTTCGTCAAACGTCGATCGTTTCGAGTGGTAGGCAATCCAGCCGCCAATGGTGATTCATGGCCTCACATATATAAACAACTATAACTCCGCTTCTATTCATCGAATGCAAATCTGCGACATAGCAATTTGTAGCTTAAAACACGTCACATCGACCCACCTTGTGCCAATCTGCGACGTACTTTTATAGTTTAGACAAACATCGATCGTTTCGAGTGGTAGGCAATCCGGCCGTCAATGGTGATTCATGGCCTCACAGATATAAACAACAATAACTCCGCTTCTATTCATCGTATGCGAATCTGCAACATAGCAGTTTGTAGCTTAAAACAAGCCCCAACGAACCACCTTATACCGATCTGCGACGAACTTGCATAGTTTCGTCAAACATCTATCGTTTCGAGTGGTAGGCAATCCGGTCGTCAATGGTGATTCATGGCCTGACAGATATAAACAACTATAACTCCGCTTCTATTCGTCGTATGCGAATCTGCGACCTAGCAATTTGTAGCTTAAAACACGCCCAACGAACCACCTTATACCGATCTGTGACGAACTTGCATAGTTGCGTCAAACGTCGATCGTTTCGAGTGGTAGGCAATCCGGCCGTCAATGGTGATTCATGGCCTCACAGATATAAACAACAATAACTCCGCTTCTTTTCGTCGTATGCGAATCTGCGACATAGCAATTTGTAGCTTAAAACATGGCCCAACGAGCCACCTTATACCGATCTGCGACGAACTTGCATAGTTTCGTCAAACGTCGATCGTTTCGAGTGGTAGGCAATCCGGCCGCCAATGGTGATTCATGGCCTCACATGTATAAACAACTATAACTCCGCTTCTATTCATCGAATGCAAATCTGCGACATAGCAATTTGTAGCTTAAAACACGTCACATCGACCCACCTTGTGCCAATCTGCGACGTACTTTTATAGTTTAGACAAACATCGATCGTTTCGAGTGGTAGGCAATCCGGCCGTCAATGGTGATTCATGGCCTCACAGATATAAACAACAATGACTCCGCTTCTTTTCGTCGTATGCGAATCTGCGACATAGCAATTTGTAGATTAAAACACGCCCCAACGAACCACCTTATACCGATCTGCGACGTACTCGCATAGTTTTGTCAAACATTGATCGTTTCGAGTGGAAAGCAATCCGGCCGTCAATGGTGATTCATGGCCTCACAGATATAAACAACTATAACTCCGCTTCTATTCGTCGTATGCGAATCTGCGACCTAGCAATTTGTATCTTAAAACACGCCCCAGCGAACCACCTTATACCGATCTGTCACGAACTTGCATAGTTTCGTCAAACGTCGATCGTTTCGAGTGGTAGGCAATCCGGCCGTCAATGGTGATTCATGGCCTGACAGATATAAACAACTATAACTCCGCTTCTATTCGTCGAATGCAAATCTGCGACATAGCAATTTGTAGCTTAAAAAACGTCACATCGACCAACCTTGTGCCGATCTGCGACGAACTTGCATAGTTTCGTCAAACATCGATCGTTTCGAGTGGTAGGCAATCCGGCCGTCAATGGTGATTCATGGCCTCACAGATATAAACAACAATAACTCCGCTTCTATTCATCGTATGCGAATCTGCAACATAGCAGTTTGTAGCTTAAAACACGCCCCAACGAACCACCTTATACCGATCTGCGACGAACTTGCATAGTTTCGTCAAACAACTATCGTTTCAAGTGGTAGGCAATCCGGCCGTCAATGGTGATTCATGGCCTGACAGATATAAACAACTATAACTCCGCTTCTATTCGTCGTATGCGAATCTGCGACCTAGCAATTTGTAGCTTAAAACACGCCCAACGAACCACCTTATACCGATCTGTGACGAACTTGCATAGTTTCGTCAAACGTCGATCGTTTCGAGTGGTAGGCAATCCGGCCGTCAATGGTGATTCATGGCCTCACAGATATAAACAACAATAACTCCGCTTCTTTTCGTCGTATGCGAATCTGCGACATAGCAATTTGTAGCTTAAAACATGGCCCAACGAGCCACCTTATACCGATCTGCGACGAACTTGCATAGTTTCGTCAAACGTCGATCGTTTCGAGTGGTAGGCAATCCGGCCGCCAATGGTGATTCATGGCCTCACATGTATAAACAACTATAACTCCGCTTCTATTCATCGAATGCAAATCTGCGACATAGCAATTTGTAGCTTAAAACACGTCACATTGACCCACCTTGTGCCAATCTGTGACGAACTTGCATAGTTTCGTCAAACATTGATCGTTTCGAGTGGAAAGCAATCCGGCCGTCAATGGTGATTCATGGCCTCACAGATATAAACAACTATAACTCCGCTTCTATTCGTCGTATGCGAATCTGCGACATAGCAATTTGTAGCTTAAAACACGCCCCAACGAACCACCTTATACCGATCTGCGACGAACTTTCGTCGTTTTGTCAAACATCGATCGTTTCGAGTGGTAGGCAAACCGGCCGTCAATGGTGATTCATGGCCTCACAGATATAAACAACAATAACTCCGCTTGTTTTCGTCGTATGCGAATCTGCGACATAGCAATTTGTAGATTAAAACACGCTCCAACGAACCACCTTATACCGATCTGCGACGTACTCGCATAGTTTTGTCAAACATCGATCGTTTCGAGTGGAAAGCAATCCGGCCGTCAATGGTGATTCATGGCCTCACAGATATAAACAACTATAACACCGCTTCTATTCGTCGTATGCGAATCTGCGACCTAGCAATTTGTATCTTAAAACACGCCCCAACGAACCACCTTATACCAATCTGCGACGAACTTGCATAGTTTTGTCACACATCGATCGTTTCGAGTGGAAAGCAATCCGGCCGTCAATGGTGATTCATGGCCTGACAGATATAAACAACTATAACTCCGCTTCTATTCGTCGAATGCAAATCTGCGACATAGCAATTTGTAGCTTAAAATACGTCACATCGACCAACCTTGTGCCGATCTGCGACGAACTTGCATAGTTTCGTCAAACATCGATCGTTTCGAGTGGTATGCAATCCGGCCGTCAATGGTGATTCATGGCCTCAGAGATATAAACAACAATAACTCCGCTTCTATTCATCGTATGCGAATCTGCGACATAGCAATTTGTAGCTCAAAATACGTCACATCGACCAACCTTGTGCCGATCTGCGACGAACTTGCATAGTTTCGTCAAACATCGATCGTTTCGAGTGGTAAGCAATCCGGCCGTCAATGGTGATTCATGGCCTCACAGACATAAACAACAATAACTCAGCTTCTATTCGTCGAATGCAAATTTGCGACATAGCGATTTGTAGCTTAAAACACGACACATCGACCCACCTCATGCCGATCTGCGACGTACTTGTATAGATTCGTCAAACGTCGATCGTTTCGAGTGGTAGGCAATCCGGCCGTCAATGGTGATTCATGGCCTCACAGATATAAACAACAATAACTCCGCTTCTTTTCGTCGTATGCGAATCTGCGACATAGCAATTTGTAGATTAAAACACGCCCCAACGAACCACCTTATACCGATCTGCGACGAACTCGCATAGTTTTGTCAAACATTGATCGTTTCGAGTGGAAAGCAATCCGGCCGTCAATGGTGATTCATGGCCTCACAGATATAAACAACTATAACTCCGCTTCTATTCGTCGTATGCGAATCTGCGACCTAGCAATTTGTAGCTTAAAACACGCCCCAACGAACCACCTTATACCGATCTGCGACCAACTTGCATAGTTTTGTCACACATTGATCGTTTCGAGTGGAAAGCAATCCGGCCGTCAATGGTGATTCATGGCCTGACAGATATAAACAACTATAACTCCGCTTCTATTCGTCGAATGCAAATCTGCGACATAGCAATTTGTAGCTTAAAATACGTCACATCGACCAACCTTGTGCCGATCTGCGACGAACTTGCATAGTTTCGTCAAACATCGATCGTTTCGAGTGGTATGCAATCCGGCCGTCAATGGTGATTCATGGCTTCAGAGATATAAACAACAATAACTCCGCTTCTATTCATCGTATGCGAATCTGCGACATAGCAATTTGTAGCTTAAAACATGGCCCAACGAGCCACCTTATACCGATCTGCGACGAACTTGCATAGTTTCGTCAAACGTCGATCGTTTCGAGTGGTAGGCAATCCGGCCGCCAATGGTGATTCATGGCCTCACATATATAAACAACTATAACTCCGCTTCTATTCGTCGAATGCAAATCTGCGACATAGCAATTTGTAGCTTAAAACACGTCACATCGACCCACCTTGTGCCAATCTACGACGTACTTTTATAGTTTAGACAAACATCGATCGTTTCGAGTGGTAGGCAATCCGGCCGTCAATGGTGATTCATGGCCTCACAGATATAAACAACAATAACTCCGCTTCTATTCATCGTATGCGAATCTGCAACATAGCAGTTTGTAGCTTAAAACACGCCCCAACGAACCACCTTTTACCGATCTGCGACGAACTTGCATAGTTTCGTCAAACATTTATCGTTTCGAGTGGTAGGCAATCCGGCCGTCAATGGTGATTCATGGCCTGACAGATATAAACAACTATAACTCCGCTTCTTTTCGTCGTATGCGAATCTGCGACATAGCAATTTGTAGCTTAAAACATGGCCCAACGAGCCACCTTATACCGATCTGCGACGAACTTGCATAGTTTCGTCAAACGTCGATCGTTTCGAGTGGTAGGCAATCCGGCCGTCAATGGTGATTCATGGCCTCACAGATATAAACAACAATAACTCCGCTTCTTTTCGTCGTATGCGAATCTGCGACATAGCAATTTGTAGATTAAAACACGCTCCAACGAACCACCTTATACCGATCTGCGACGTACTCGCATAGTTTTGTCAAACATTGATCGTTTCGAGTGGAAAGCAATCCGGCCGTCAATGGTGATTCATGGCCTCACAGATATAAACAACTATAACTCCGCTTCTATTCGTCGTATGCGAATCTGCGACCTAGCAATTTGTAGCTTAAAACACGCCCCAACGAACCACCTTATACCGATCTGTGACGAACTTGCATACTTTCGTCAAACGTCGATCGTTTCGAGTGGTAGGCAATCCGGCCGTCAATGGTGATTCATGGCCTCACAGATATAAACAACAATAACTCCGCTTCTTTTCGTCGTATGCGAATCTGCGACCTAGCAATTTGTATCTTAAAACACGCCCCAACGAACCACCTTATACCAATCTGCGACGAACTTGCATAGTTTTGTCACACATCGATCGTTTCGAGTGGAAAGCAATCCGGCCGTCAATGGTGATTCATGGCCTGACAGATATAAACAACTATAACTCCGCTTCTATTCGTCGAATGCAAATCTGCGACATAGCAATTTGTAGCTTAAAATACGTCACATCGACCAACCTTGTGCCGATCTGCGACGAACTTGCATAGTTTCGTCAAACATCGATCGTTTCGAGTGGTATGCAATCCGGCCGTCAATGGTGATTCATGGCCTCAGAGATATAAACAACAATAACTCCGCTTCTATTCATCGTATGCGAATCTGCGACATAGCAATTAGTAGCTTAAAATACGTCACATCGACCAACCTTGTGCCGATCTGCGACGAACTTGCATAGTTTCGTCAAACATCGATCGTTTCGAGTGGTAAGCAATCCGGCCGACAATGGTGATTCATGGCCTCACAGACATAAACAACAATAACTCAGCTTCTATTCGTCGAATGCAAATTTGCGACATAGCGATTTGTAGCTTAAAACACGACACATCGACCCACCTCATGCCGATCTGCGACGTACTTGTATAGATTCGTCAAACGTCGATCGTTTCGAGTGGTAGGCAATCCGGCCGTCAATGGTGATTCATGGCCTCACAGATATAAACAACAATAACTCCGCTTCTTTTCGTCGTATGCGAATCTGCGACATAGCAATTTGTAGCTTAAAACATGGCCCAACGAGCCACCTTATACCGATCTGCGACGAACTTGCATAGTTTCGTCAAACGTCGATCGTTTCGAGTGGTAGGCAATCCGGCCGCCAATGGTGATTCATGGCCTCACATGTATAAACAACTATAACTCCGCTTCTATTCATCGAATGCAAATCTGCGACATAGCAATTTGTAGCTTAAAACACGTCACATTGACCCACCTTGTGCCAATCTGTGACGAACTTGCATAGTTTCGTCAAACATTGATCGTTTCGAGTGGAAAGCAATCCGGCCGTCAATGGTGATTCATGGCCTCACAGATATAAACAACTATAACTCCGCTTCTATTCGTCGTATGCGAATCTGCGACATAGCAATTTGTAGCTTAAAACACGCCCCAACGAACCACCTTATACCGATCTGCGACGAACTTTCGTCGTTTTGTCAAACATCGATCGTTTCGAGTGGTAGGCAAACCGGCCGTCAATGGTGATTCATGGCCTCACAGATATAAACAACAATAACTCCGCTTGTTTTCGTCGTATGCGAATCTGCGACATAGCAATTTGTAGATTAAAACACGCTCCAACGAACCACCTTATACCGATCTGCGACGTACTCGCATAGTTTTGTCAAACATTGATCGTTTCGAGTGGAAAGCAATCCGGCCGTCAATGGTGATTCATGGCCTCACAGATATAAACAACTATAACACCGCTTCTATTCGTCGTATGCGGATCTGCGACCTAGCAATTTGTATCTTAAAACACGCCCCAACGAACCACCTTATACCAATCTGCGACGAACTTGCATAGTTTTGTCACACATCGATCGTTTCGAGTGGAAAGCAATCCGGCCGTCAATGGTGATTCATGGCCTGACAGATATAAACAACTATAACTCCGCTTCTATTCGTCGAATGCAAATCTGCGACATAGCAATTTGTAGCTTAAAATACGTCACATCGACCAACCTTGTGCCGATCTGCGACGAACTTGCATAGTTTCGTCAAACATCGATCGTTTCGAGTGGTATGCAATCCGGCCGTCAATGGTGATTCATGGCCTCAGAGATATAAACAACAATAACTCCGCTTCTATTCATCGTATGCGAATCTGCGACATAGCAATTTGTAGCTCAAAATACGTCACATCGACCAACCTTGTGCCGATCTGCGACGAACTTGCATAGTTTCGTCAAACATCGATCGTTTCGAGTGGTAAGCAATCCGGCCGTCAATGGTGATTCATGGCCTCACAGATATAAACAACAATAACTCAGCTTCTATTCGTCGAATGCAAATTTGCGACATAGCGATTTGTAGCTTAAAACACGACACATCGACCCACCTCATGCCGATCTGCGACGTACTTGTATAGATTCGTCAAACGTCGATCGTTTCGAGTGGTAGGCAATCCGGCCGTCAATGGTGATTCATGGCCTCACAGATATAAACAACAATAACTCCGCTTCTTTTCGTCGTATGCGAATCTGCGACATAGCAATTTGTAGCTTAAAACATGGCCCAACGAGCCACCTTATACCGATCTGCGACGAACTTGCATAGTTTCGTCAAACGTCGATCGTTTCGAGTGGTAGGCAATCCGGCCGCCAATGGTGATTCATGGCCTCACATGTATAAACAACTATAACTCCGCTTCTATTCATCGAATGCAAATCTGCGACATAGCAATTTGTAGCTTAAAACACGTCACATTGACCCACCTTGTGCCAATCTGTGACGAACTTGCATAGTTTCGTCAAACATTGATCGTTTCGAGTGGAAAGCAATCCTGCCGTCAATGGTGATTCATGGCCTCACAGATATAAACAACTATAACTCCGCTTCTATTCGTCGTATGCGAATCTGCGACATAGCAATTTGTAGCTTAAAACACGCCCCAACGAACCACCTTATACCGATCTGCGACGAACTTTCGTCGTTTTGTCAAACATCGATCGTTTCGAGTGGTAGGCAAACCGGCCGTCAATGGTGATTCATGGCCTCACAGATATAAACAACAATAACTCCGCTTGTTTTCGTCGTATGCGAATCTGCGACATAGCAATTTGTAGATTAAAACACGCTCCAACGAACCACCTTATCCCGATCTGCGACGTACTCGCATAGTTTTGTCAAACATTGATCGTTTCGAGTGGAAAGCAATCCGGCCGTCAATGGTGATTCATGGCCTCACAGATATAAACAACTATAACACCGCTTCTATTCGTCGTATGCGGATCTGCGACCTAGCAATTTGTATCTTAAAACACGCCCCAACGAACCACCTTATACCAATCTGCGACGAACTTGCATAGTTTTGTCACACATTGATCGTTTCGAGTGGAAAGCAATCCGGCCGTCAATGGTGATTCATGGCCTGACAGATATAAACAACTATAACTCCGCTTCTATTCGTCGAATGCAAATCTGCGACATAGCAATTTGTAGCTTAAAATACGTCACATCGACCAACCTTGTGCCGATCTGCGACGAACTTGCATAGTTTCGTCAAACATCGATCGTTTCGAGTGGTATGCAATCCGGCCGTCAATGGTGATTCATGGCTTCAGAGATATAAACAACAATAACTCCGCTTCTATTCATCGTATGCGAATCTGCGACATAGCAATTTGTAGCTTAAAACATGGCCCAACGAGCCACCTTATACCGATCTGCGACGAACTTGCATAGTTTAGTCAAACGTCGATCGTTTCGAGTGGTAGGCAATCCGGCCGCCAATGGTGATTCATGGCCTCACATATATAAACAACTATAACTCCGCTTCTATTCGTCGAATGCAAATCTGCGACATAGCAATTTGTAGCTTAAAACACGTCACATCGACCCACCTTGTGCCAATCTACGACGTACTTTTATAGTTTAGACAAACATCGATCGTTTCGAGTGGTAGGCAATCCGGCCGTCAATGGTGATTCATGGCCTCACAGATATAAACAACAATAACTCCGCTTCTATTCATCGTATGCGAATCTGCAACATAGCAGTTTGTAGCTTAAAACACGCCCCAACGAACCACCTTTTACCGATCTGCGACGAACTTGCATAGTTTCGTCAAACATCTATCGTTTCGAGTGGTAGGCAATCCGGCCGTCAATGGTGATTCATGGCCTGACAGATATAAACAACTATAACTCCGCTTCTATTCGTCGTATGCGAATCTGCGACCTAGCAATTTGTAGCTTAAAACACGCCCAACGAACCACCTTATACCGATCTGTGACGAACTTGCATAGTTTCGTCAAACGTCGATCGTTTCGAGTGGTAGGCAATCCGGCCGTCAATGGTGATTCATGGCCTCACAGATATAAACAACAATAACTCCGCTTCTTTTCGTCGTATGCGAATCTGCGACATAGCAATTTGTAGCTTAAAACATGGCCCAACGAGCCACCTTATACCGATCTGCGACGAACTTGCATAGTTTCGTCAAACGTCGATCGTTTCGAGTGGTAGGCAATCCGGCCGTCAATGGTGATTCATGGCCTCACAGATATAAACAACAATAACTCCGCTTCTTTTCGTCGTATGCGAATCTGCGACATAGCAATTTGTAGATTAAAACACGCTCCAACGAACCACCTTATACCGATCTGCGACGTACTCGCATAGTTTTGTCAAACATTGATCGTTTCGAGTGGAAAGCAATCCGGCCGTCAATGGTGATTCATGGCCTCACAGATATAAACAACTATAACTCCGCTTCTATTCGTCGTATGCGAATCTGCGACCTAGCAATTTGTAGCTTAAAACACGCCCCAACGAACCACCTTATACCGATCTGTGACGAACTTGCATACTTTCGTCAAACGTCGATCGTTTCGAGTGGTAGGCAATCCGGCCGTCAATGGTGATTCATGGCCTCACAGATATAAACAACAATAACTCCGCTTCTTTTCGTCGTATGCGAATCTGCGACCTAGCAATTTGTATCTTAAAACACGCCCCAACGAACCACCTTATACCAATCTGCGACGAACTTGCATAGTTTTGTCACACATCGATCGTTTCGAGTGGAAAGCAATCCGGCCGTCAATGGTGATTCATGGCCTGACAGATATAAACAACTATAACTCCGCTTCTATTCGTCGAATGCAAATCTGCGACATAGCAATTTGTAGCTTAAAATACGTCACATCGACCAACCTTGTGCCGATCTGCGACGAACTTGCATAGTTTCGTCAAACATCGATCGTTTCGAGTGGTATGCAATCCGGCCGTCAATGGTGATTCATGGCCTCAGAGATATAAACAACAATAACTCCGCTTCTATTCATCGTATGCGAATCTGCGACATAGCAATTAGTAGCTTAAAATACGTCACATCGACCAACCTTGTGCCGATCTGCGACGAACTTGCATAGTTTCGTCAAACATCGATCGTTTCGAGTGGTAAGCAATCCGGCCGTCAATGGTGATTCATGGCCTCACAGACATAAACAACAATAACTCAGCTTCTATTCGTCGAATGCAAATTTGCGACATAGCGATTTGTAGCTTAAAACACGACACATCGACCCACCTCATGCCGATCTGCGACGTACTTGTATAGATTCGTCAAACGTCGATCGTTTCGAGTGGTAGGCAATCCGGCCGTCAATGGTGATTCATGGCCTCACAGATATAAACAACAATAACTCCGCTTCTTTTCGTCGTATGCGAATCTGCGACATAGCAATTTGTAGCTTAAAACATGGCCCAACGAGCCACCTTATACCGATCTGCGACGAACTTGCATAGTTTCGTCAAACGTCGATCGTTTCGAGTGGTAGGCAATCCGGCCGCCAATGGTGATTCATGGCCTCACATGTATAAACAACTATAACTCCGCTTCTATTCATCGAATGCAAATCTGCGACATAGCAATTTGTAGCTTAACACACGTCACATTGACCCACCTTGTGCCAATCTGTGACGAACTTGCATAGTTTCGTCAAACATTGATCGTTTCGAGTGGAAAGCAATCCGGCCGTCAATGGTGATTCATGGCCTCACAGATATAAACAACTATAACTCCGCTTCTATTCGTCGTATGCGAATCTGCGACATAGCAATTTGTAGCTTAAAACACGCCCCAACGAACCACCTTATACCGATCTGCGACGAACTTTCGTCGTTTTGTCAAACATCGATCGTTTCGAGTGGTAGGCAAACCGGCCGTCAATGGTGATTCATGGCCTCACAGATATAAACAACAATAACTCCGCTTGTTTTCGTCGTATGCGAATCTGCGACATAGCAATTTGTAGATTAAAACACGCTCCAACGAACCACCTTATACCGATCTGCGACGTACTCGCATAGTTTTGTCAAACATTGATCGTTTCGAGTGGAAAGCAATCCGGCCGTCAATGGTGATTCATGGCCTCACAGATATAAACAACTATAACACCGCTTCTATTCGTCGTATGCGAATCTGCGACCTAGCAATTTGTATCTTAAAACACGCCCCAACGAACCACCTTATACCAATCTGCGACGAACTTGCATAGTTTTGTCACACATCGATCGTTTCGAGTGGAAAGCAATCCGGCCGTCAATGGTGATTCATGGCCTGACAGATATAAACAACTATAACTCCGCTTCTATTCGTCGAATGCAAATCTGCGACATAGCAATTTGAAGCTTAAAATACGTCACATCGACCAACCTTGTGCCGATCTGCGACGAACTTGCATAGTTTCGTCAAACATCGATCGTTTCGAGTGGTATGCAATCCGGCCGTCAATGGTGATTCATGGCCTCAGAGATATAAACAACAATAACTCCGCTTCTATTCATCGTATGCGAATCTGCGACATAGCAATTTGTAGCTCAAAATACGTCACATCGACCAACCTTGTGCCGATCTGCGACGAACTTGCATAGTTTCGTCAAACATCGATCGTTTCGAGTGGTAAGCAATCCGGCCGTCAATGGTGATTCATGGCCTCACAGAAATAAACAACAATAACTCAGCTTCTATTCGTCGAATGCAAATTTGCGACATAGCGATTTGTAGCTTAAAACACGACACATCGACCCACCTCATGCCGATCTGCGACGTACTTGTATAGATTCGTCAAACGTCGATCGTTTCGAGTGGTAGGCAATCCGGCCGTCAATGGTGATTCATGGCCTCACAGATATAAACAACAATAACTCCGCTTCTTTTCGTCGTATGCGAATCTGCGACATAGCAATTTGTAGATTAAAACACGCCCCAACGAACCACCTTATACCGATCTGCGACGAACTCGCATAGTTTTGTCAAACATTGATCGTTTCGAGTGGAAAGCAATCCGGCCGTCAATGGTGATTCATGGCCTCACAGATATAAACAACTATAACTCCGCTTCTATTCGTCGTATGCGAATCTGCGACCTAGCAATTTGTAGCTTAAAACACGCCCCAACGAACCACCTTATACCGATCTGCGACCAACTTGCATAGTTTTGTCACACATCGATCGTTTCGAGTGGAAAGCAATCCGGCCGTCAATGGTGATTCATGGCCTGACAGATATAAACAACTATAACTCCGCTTCTATTCGTCGAATGCAAATCTGCGACATAGCAATTTGTAGCTTAAAATACGTCACATCGACCAACCTTGTGCCGATCTGCGACGAACTTGCATAGTTTCGTCAAACATCGATCGTTTCGAGTGGTATGCAATCCGGCCGTCAATGGTGATTCATGGCTTCAGAGATATAAACAACAATAACTCCGCTTCTATTCATCGTATGCGAATCTGCGACATAGCAATTTGTAGCTTAAAACATGGCCCAACGAGCCACCTTATACCGATCTGCGACGAACTTGCATAGTTTCGTCAAACGTCGATCGTTTCGAGTGGTAGGCAATCCGGCCGACAATGGTGATTCATGGCCTCACATATATAAACAACTATAACTCCGCTTCTATTCGTCGAATGCAAATCTGCGACATAGCAATTTGTAGCTTAAAACACGTCACATCGACCCACATTGTGCCAATCTACGACGTACTTTTATAGTTTAGACAAACATCGATCGTTTCGAGTGGTAGGCAATCCGGCCGTCAATGGTGATTCATGGCCTCACAGATATAAACAACAATAACTCCGCTTCTATTCATCGTATGCGAATCTGCAACATAGCAGTTTGTAGCTTAAAACACGCCCCAACGAACCACCTTTTACCGATCTGCGACGAACTTGCATAGTTTCGTCAAACATCTATCGTTTCGAGTGGTAGGCAATCCGGCCGTCAATGGTGATTCATGGCCTGACAGATATAAACAACTATAACTCCGCTTCTATTCGTCGTATGCGAATCTGCGACCTAGCAATTTGTAGCTTAAAACACGCCCAACGAACCACCTTATACCGATCTGTGACGAACTTGCATAGTTTCGTCAAACGTCGATCGTTTCGAGTGGTAGGCAATCCGGCCGTCAATGGTGATTCATGGCCTCACAGATATAAACAACAATAACTCCGCTTCTTTTCGTCGTATGCGAATCTGCGACATAGCAATTTGTAGCTTAAAACATGGCCCAACGAGCCACCTTATACCGATCTGCGACGAACTTGCATAGTTTCGTCAAACGTCGATCGTTTCGAGTGGTAGGCAATCCGGCCGTCAATGGTGATTCATGGCCTCACAGATATAAACAACAATAACTCCGCTTCTTTTCGTCGTATGCGAATCTGCGACATAGCAATTTGTAGATTAAAACACGCTCCAACGAACCACCTTATACCGATCTGCGACGAACTCGCATAGTTTTGTCAAACATTGATCGTTTCGAGTGGAAAGCAATCCGGCCGTCAATGGTGATTCATGGCCTCACAGATATAAACAACTATAACTCCGCTTCTATTCGTCGTATGCGAATCTGCGACCTAGCAATTTGTAGCTTAAAACACGCCCCAACGAACCACCTTATACCGATCTGCGACCAACTTGCATAGTTTTGTCACACATTGATCGTTTCGAGTGGAAAGCAATCCGGCCGTCAATGGTGATTCATGGCCTGACAGATATAAACAACTATAACTCCGCTTCTATTCGTCGAATGCAAATCTGCGACATAGCAATTTGTAGCTTAAAATACGTCACATCGACCAACCTTGTGCCGATCTGCGACGAACTTGCATAGTTTCGTCAAACATCGATCGTTTCGAGTGGTATGCAATCCGGCCGTCAATGGTGATTCATGGCTTCAGAGATATAAACAACAATAACTCCGCTTCTATTCATCGTATGCGAATCTGCGACATAGCAATTTGTAGCTTAAAACATGGCCCAACGAGCCACCTTATACCGATCTGCGACGAACTTGCATAGTTTCGTCAAACGTCGATCGTTTCGAGTGGTAGGCAATCCGGCCGCCAATGGTGATTCATGGCCTCACATATATAAACAACTATAACTCCGCTTCTATTCGTCGAATGCAAATCTGCGACATAGCAATTTGTAGCTTAAAACACGTCACATCGACCCACCTTGTGCCAATCTACGACGTACTTTTATAGTTTAGACAAACATCGATCGTTTCGAGTGGTAGGCAATCCGGCCGTCAATGGTGATTCATGGCCTCACAGATATAAACAACAATAACTCCGCTTCTATTTATCGTATGCGAATCTGCAACATAGCAGTTTGTAGCTTAAAACACGCCCCAACGAACCACCTTTTACCGATCTGCGACGAACTTGCATAGTTTCGTCAAACATCTATCGTTTCGAGTGGTAGGCAATCCGGCCGTCAATGGTGATTCATGGCCTGACAGATATAAACAACTATAACTCCGCTTCTATTCGTCGTATGCGAATCTGCGACCTAGCAATTTGTAGCTTAAAACACGCCCAACGAACCACCTTATACCGATCTGTGACGAACTTGCATAGTTTCGTCAAACTTTGATCGTTTCGAGTGGTAGGCAATCCGGCCGTCAATGGTGATTCATGGCCTCACAGATATAAACAACAATAACTCCGCTTCTTTTCGTCGTATGCGAATCTGCGACATAGCAATTTGTAGCTTAAAACATGGCCCAACGAGCCACCTTATACCGATCTGCGACGAACTTGCATAGTTTCGTCAACCGTCGATCGTTTCGAGTGGTAGGCAATCCGGCCGTCAATGGTGATTCATGGCCTCACAGATATAAACAACAATAACTCCGCTTCTTTTCGTCGTATGCGAATCTGCGACATAGCAATTTGTAGATTAAAACACGCTCCAACGAACCACCTTATACCGATCTGCGACGTACTCGCATAGTTTTGTCAAACATTGATCGTTTCGAGTGGAAAGCAATCCGGCCGTCAATGGTGATTCATGGCCTCACAGATATAAACAACTATAACTCCGCTTCTATTCGTCGTATGCGAATCTGCGACCTAGCAATTTGTAGCTTAAAACACGCCCCAACGAACCACCTTATACCGATCTGTGACGAACTTGCATACTTTCGTCAAACGTCGATCGTTTCGAGTGGTAGGCAATCCGGCCGTCAATGGTGATTCATGGCCTCACAGATATAAACAACAATAACTCCGCTTCTTTTCGTCGTATGCGAATCTGCGACCTAGCAATTTGTATCTTAAAACACGCCCCAACGAACCACCTTATACCAATCTGCGACGAACTTGCATAGTTTTGTCACACATCGATCGTTTCGAGTGGAAAGCAATCCGGCCGTCAATGGTGATTCATGGCCTGACAGATATAAACAACTATAACTCCGCTTCTATTCGTCGAATGCAAATCTGCGACATAGCAATTTGTAGCTTAAAATACGTCACATCGACCAACCTTGTGCCGATCTGCGACGAACTTGCATAGTTTCGTCAAACATCGATCGTTTCGAGTGGTATGCAATCCGGCCGTCAATGGTGATTCATGGCCTCAGAGATATAAACAACAATAACTCCGCTTCTATTCATCGTATGCGAATCTGCGACATAGCAATTAGTAGCTTAAAATACGTCACATCGACCAACCTTGTGCCGATCTGCGACGAACTTGCATAGTTTCGTCAAACATCGATCGTTTCGAGTGGTAAGCAATCCGGCCGTCAATGGTGATTCATGGCCTCACAGACATAAACAACAATAACTCAGCTTCTATTCGTCGAATGCAAATTTGCGACATAGCGATTTGTAGCTTAAAACACGACACATCGACCCACCTCATGCCGATCTGCGACGTACTTGTATAGATTCGTCAAACGTCGATCGTTTCGAGTGGTAGGCAATCCGGCCGTCAATGGTGATTCATGGCCTCACAGATATAAACAACAATAACTCCGCTTCTTTTCGTCGTATGCGAATCTGCGACATAGCAATTTGTAGCTTAAAACATGGCCCAACGAGCCACCTTATACCGATCTGCGACGAACTTGCATAGTTTCGTCAAACGTCGATCGTTTCGAGTGGTAGGCAATCCGGCCGCCAATGGTGATTCATGGCCTCACATGTATAAACAACTATAACTCCGCTTCTATTCATCGAATGCAAATCTGCGACATAGCAATTTGTAGCTTAAAACACGTCACATTGACCCACCTTGTGCCAATCTGTGACGAACTTGCATAGTTTCGTCAAACATTGATCGTTTCGAGTGGAAAGCAATCCGGCCGTCAATGGTGATTCATGGCCTCACAGATATAAACAACTATAACTCCGCTTCTATTCGTCGTATGCGAATCTGCGACATAGCAATTTGTAGCTTAAAACACGCCCCAACGAACCACCTTATACCGATCTGCGACGAACTTTCGTCGTTTTGTCAAACATCGATCGTTTCGAGTGGTAGGCAAACCGGCCGTCAATGGTGATTCATGGCCTCACAGATATAAACAACAATAACTCCGCTTGTTTTCGTCGTATGCGAATCTGCGACATAGCAATTTGTAGATTAAAACACGCTCCAACGAACCACCTTATACCGATCTGCGACGTACTCGCATAGTTTTGTCAAACATTGATCGTTTCGAGTGGAAAGCAATCCGGCCGTCAATGGTGATTCATGGCCTCACAGATATAAACAACTATAACACCGCTTCTATTCGTCGTATGCGAATCTGCGACCTAGCAATTTGTATCTTAAAACACGCCCCAACGAACCACCTTATACCAATCTGCGACGAACTTGCATAGTTTTGTCACACATCGATCGTTTCGAGTGGAAAGCAATCCGGCCGTCAATGGTGATTCATGGCCTGACAGATATAAACAACTATAACTCCGCTTCTATTCGTCGAATGCAAATCTGCGACATAGCAATTTGTAGCTTAAAATACGTCACATCGACCAACCTTGTGCCGATCTGCGACGAACTTGCATAGTTTCGTCAAACATCGATCGTTTCGAGTGGTATGCAATCCGGCCGTCAATGGTGATTCATGACCTCAGAGATATAAACAACAATAACTCCGCTTCTATTCATCGTATGCGAATCTGCGACATAGCAATTTGTAGCTCAAAATACGTCACATCGACCAACCTTGTGCCGATCTGCGACGAACTTGCATAGTTTCGTCAAACATCGATCGTTTCGAGTGGTAAGCAATCCGGCCGTCAATGGTGATTCATGGCCTCACAGACATAAACAACAATAACTCAGCTTCTATTCGTCGAATGCAAATTTGCGACATAGCGATTTGTAGCTTAAAACACGACACATCGACCCACCTCATGCCGATCTGCGACGTACTTGTATAGATTCGTCAAACGTCGATCGTTTCGAGTGGTAGGCAATCCGGCCGTCAATGGTGATTCATGGCCTCACAGATATAAACAACAATAACTCCGCTTCTTTTCGTCGTATGCGAATCTGCGACATAGCAATTTGTAGATTAAAACACGCCCCAACGAACCACCTTATACCGATCTGCGACGAACTCGCATAGTTTTGTCAAACATTGATCGTTTCGAGTGGAAAGCAATCCGGCCGTCAATGGTGATTCATGGCCTCACAGATATAAACAACTATAACTCCGCTTCTATTCGTCGTATGCGAATCTGCGACCTAGCAATTTGTAGCTTAAAACACGCCCCAACGAACCACCTTATACCGATCTGCGACCAACTTGCATAGTTTTGTCACACATCGATCGTTTCGAGTGGAAAGCAATCCGGCCGTCAATGGTGATTCATGGCCTGACAGATATAAACAACTATAACTCCGCTTCTATTCGTCGAATGCAAATCTGCGACATAGCAATTTGTAGCTTAAAATACGTCACATCGACCAACCTTGTGCCGATCTGCGACGAACTTGCATAGTTTCGTCAAACATCGATCGTTTCGAGTGGTATGCAATCCGGCCGTCAATGGTGATTCATGGCTTCAGAGATATAAACAACAATAACTCCGCTTCTATTCATCGTATGCGAATCTGCGACATAGCAATTTGTAGCTTAAAACATGGCCCAACGAGCCACCTTATACCGATCTGCGACGAACTTGCATAGTTTCGTCAAACGTCGATCGTTTCGAGTGGTAGGCAATCCGGCCGCCAATGGTGATTCATGGCCTCACATATATAAACAACTATAACTCCGCTTCTATTCGTCGAATGCAAATCTGCGACATAGCAATTTGTAGCTTAAAACACGTCACATCGACCCACATTGTGCCAATCTACGACGTACTTTTATAGTTTAGACAAACATCGATCGTTTCGAGTGGTAGGCAATCCGGCCGTCAATGGTGATTCATGGCCTCACAGATATAAACAACAATAACTCCGCTTCTATTCATCGTATGCGAATCTGCAACATAGCAGTTTGTAGCTTAAAACACGCCCCAACGAACCACCTTTTACCGATCTGCGACGAACTTGCATAGTTTCGTCAAACGTCGATCGTTTCGAGTGGTAGGCAATCCGGCCGTCAATGGTGATTCATGGCCTGACAGATATAAACAACTATAACTCCGCTTCTATTCGTCGTATGCGAATCTGCGACCTAGCAATTTGTAGCTTAAAACACGCCCAACGAACCACCTTATACCGATCTGTGACGAACTTGCATAGTTTCGTCAAACGTCGATCGTTTCGAGTGGTAGGCAATCCGGCCGTCAATGGTGATTCATGGCCTCACAGATATAAACAACAATAACTCCGCTTCTTTTCGTCGTATGCGAATCTGCGACATAGCAATTTGTAGCTTAAAACAAGGCCCAACGAGCCACCTTATACAGATCTGCGACGAACTTGCATAGTTTCGTCAAACGTCGATCGTTTCGAGTGGTAGGCAATCCGGCCGTCAATGGTGATTCATGGCCTCACAGATATAAACAACAATAACTCCGCTTCTTTTCGTCGTATGCGAATCTGCGACATAGCAATTTGTAGATTAAAACACGCTCCAACGAACCACCTTATACCGATCTGCGACGTACTCGCATAGTTTTGTCAAACATTGATCGTTTCGAGTGGAAAGCAATCCGGCCGTCAATGGTGATTCATGGCCTCACAGATATAAACAACTATAACTCCGCTTCTTTTCGTCGTATGCGAATCTGCGACCTAGCAATTTGTAGCTTAAAACACGCCCCAACGAACCACCTTATACCGATCTGCGACCAACTTGCATAGTTTTGTCACACATTGATCGTTTCGAGTGGAAAGCAATCCGGCCGTCAATGGTGATTCATGGCCTGACAGATATAAACAACTATAACTCCGCTTCTATTCGTCGAATGCAAATCTGCGACATAGCAATTTGTAGCTTAAAATACGTCACATCGACCAACCTTGTGCCGATCTGCGACGAACTTGCATAGTTTCGTCAAACATCGATCGTTTCGAGTGGTATGCAATCCGGCCGTCAATGGTGATTCATGGCTTCAGAGATATAAACAACAATAACTCCGCTTCTATTCATCGTATGCGAATCTGCGACATAGCAATTTGTAGCTTAAAACATGGCCCAACGAGCCACCTTATACCGATCTGCGACGAACTTGCATAGTTTCGTCAAACGTCGATCGTTTCGAGTGGTAGGCAATCCGGCCGCCAATGGTGATTCATGGCCTCACATATATAAACAACTATAACTCCGCTTCTATTCATCGAATGCAAATCTGCGACATAGCAATTTGTAGCTTAAAACACGTCACATCGACCCACCTTGTGCCAATCTACGACGTACTTTTATAGTTTAGACAAACATCGATCGTTTCGAGTGGTAGGCAATCCGGCCGTCAATGGTGATTCATGGCCTCACAGATATAAACAACAATAACTCCGCTTCTATTCATCGTATGCGAATCTGCAACATAGCAGTTTGTAGCTTAAAACACGCCCCAACGAACCACCTTTTACCGATCTGCGACGAACTTGCATAGTTTCGTCAAACATCTATCGTTTCGAGTGGTAGGCAATCCGGCCGTCAATGGTGATTCATGGCCTGACAGATATAAACAACTATAACTCCGCTTCTATTCGTCGTATGCGAATCTGCGACCTAGCAATTTGTAGCTTAAAACACGCCCAACGAACCACCTTATACCGATCTGTGACGAACTTGCATAGTTTCGTCAAACTTTGATCGTTTCGAGTGGTAGGCAATCCGGCCGTCAATGGTGATTCATGGCCTCACAGATATAAACAACAATAACTCCGCTTCTTTTCGTCGTATGCGAATCTGCGACATAGCAATTTGTAGCTTAAAACATGGCCCAACGAGCCACCTTATACCGATCTGCGACGAACTTGCATAGTTTCGTCAAACGTCGATCGTTTCGAGTGGTAGGCAATCCGGCCGTCAATGGTGATTCATGGCCTCACAGATATAAACAACAATAACTCCGCTTCTTTTCGTCGTATGCGAATCTGCGACATAGCAATTTGTAGATTAAAACACGCTCCAACGAACCACCTTATACCGATCTGCGACGTACTCGCATAGTTTTGTCAAACATTGATCGTTTCGAGTGGAAAGCAATCCGGCCGTCAATGGTGATTCATGGCCTCACAGATATAAACAACTATAACTCCGCTTCTATTCGTCGTATGCGAATCTGCGACCTAGCAATTTGTAGCTTAAAACACGCCCCAACGAACCACCTTATACCGATCTGTGACGAACTTGCATACTTTCGTCAAACGTCGATCGTTTCGAGTGGTAGGCAATCCGGCCGTCAATGGTGATTCATGGCCTCACAGATATAAACAACAATAACTCCGCTTCTTTTCGTCGTATGCGAATCTGCGACATAGCAATTTGTATCTAAAAACACGCCCCAACGAACCACCTTATACCAATCTGCGACGAACTTGCATAGTTTTGTCACACATCGATCGTTTCGAGTGGAAAGCAATCCGGCCGTCAATGGTGATTCATGGCCTGACAGATATAAACAACTATAACTCCGCTTCTATTCGTCGAATGCAAATCTGCGACATAGCAATTTGTAGCTTAAAATACGTCACATCGACCAACCTTGTGCCGATCTGCGACGAACTTGCATAGTTTCGTCAAACATCGATCGTTTCGAGTGGTATGCAATCCGGCCGTCAATGGTGATTCATGGCCTCAGAGATATAAACAACAATAACTCCGCTTCTATTCATCGTATGCGAATCTGCGACATAGCAATTAGTAGCTTAAAATACGTCACATCGACCAACCTTGTGCCGATCTGCGACGAACTTGCATAGTTTCGTCAAACATCGATCGTTTCGAGTGGTAAGCAATCCGGCCGACAATGGTGATTCATGGCCTCACAGACATAAACAACAATAACTCAGCTTCTATTCGTCGAATGCAAATTTGCGACATAGCGATTTGTAGCTTAAAACACGACACATCGACCCACCTCATGCCGATCTGCGACGTACTTGTATAGATTCGTCAAACGTCGATCGTTTCGAGTGGTAGGCAATCCGGCCGTCAATGGTGATTCATGGCCTCACAGATATAAACAACAATAACTCCGCTTCTTTTCGTCGTATGCGAATCTGCGACATAGCAATTTGTAGCTTAAAACATGGCCCAACGAGCCACCTTATACCGATCTGCGACGAACTTGCATAGTTTCGTCAAACGTCGATCGTTTCGAGTGGTAGGCAATCCGGCCGCCAATGGTGATTCATGGCCTCACATGTATAAACAACTATAACTCCGCTTCTATTCATCGAATGCAAATCTGCGACATAGCAATTTGTAGCTTAAAACACGTCACATTGACCCACCTTGTGCCAATCTGTGACGAACTTGCATAGTTTCGTCAAACATTGATCGTTTCGAGTGGAAAGCAATCCGGCCGTCAATGGTGATTCATGGCCTCACAGATATAAACAACTATAACTCCGCTTCTATTCGTCGTATGCGAATCTGCGACATAGCAATTTGTAGCTTAAAACACGCCCCAACGAACCACCTTATACCGATCTGCGACGAACTTTCGTCGTTTTGTCAAACATCGATCGTTTCGAGTGGTAGGCAAACCGGCCGTCAATGGTGATTCATGGCCTCACAGATATAAACAACAATAACTCCGCTTGTTTTCGTCGTATGCGAATCTGCGACATAGCAATTTGTAGATTAAAACACGCTCCAACGAACCACCTTATACCGATCTGCGACGTACTCGCATAGTTTTGTCAAACATTGATCGTTTCGAGTGGAAAGCAATCCGGCCGTCAATGGTGATTCATGGCCTCACAGATATAAACAACTATAACACCGCTTCTATTCGTCGTATGCGAATCTGCGACCTAGCAATTTGTATCTTAAAACACGCCCCAACGAACCACCTTATACCAATCTGCGACGAACTTGCATAGTTTTGTCACACATCGATCGTTTCGAGTGGAAAGCAATCCGGCCGTCAATGGTGATTCATGGCCTGACAGATATAAACAACTATAACTCCGCTTCTATTCGTCGAATGCAAATCTGCGACATAGCAATTTGTAGCTTAAAATACGTCACATCGACCAACCTTGTGCCGATCTGCGACGAACTTGCATAGTTTCGTCAAACATCGATCGTTTCGAGTGGTATGCAATCCGGCCGTCAATGGTGATTCATGGCCTCAGAGATATAAACAACAATAACTCCGCTTCTATTCATCGTATGCGAATCTGCGACATAGCAATTTGTAGCTCAAAATACGTCACATCGACCAACCTTGTGCCGATCTGCGACGAACTTGCATAGTTTCGTCAAACGTCGATCGTTTCGAGTGGTAGGCAATCCAGCCGCCAATGGTGATTCATGGCCTCACATATATAAACAACTATAACTCCGCTTCTATTCATCGAATGCAAATCTGCGACATAGCAATTTGTAGCTTAAAACACGTCACATCGACCCACCTTGTGCCAATCTGCGACGTACTTTTATAGTTTAGACAAACATCGATCGTTTCGAGTGGTAGGCAATCCGGCCGTCAATGGTGATTCATGGCCTCACAGATATAAACAACAATAACTCCGCTTCTATTCATCGTATGCGAATCTGCAACATAGCAGTTTGTAGCTTAAAACAAGCCCCAACGAACCACCTTATACCGATCTGCGACGAACTTGCATAGTTTCGTCAAACATCTATCGTTTCGAGTGGTAGGCAATCCGGTCGTCAATGGTGATTCATGGCCTGACAGATATAAACAACTATAACTCCGCTTCTATTCGTCGTATGCGAATCTGCGACCTAGCAATTTGTAGCTTAAAACACGCCCAACGAACCACCTTATACCGATCTGTGACGAACTTGCATAGTTGCGTCAAACGTCGATCGTTTCGAGTGGTAGGCAATCCGGCCGTCAATGGTGATTCATGGCCTCACAGATATAAACAACAATAACTCCGCTTCTTTTCGTCGTATGCGAATCTGCGACATAGCAATTTGTAGCTTAAAACATGGCCCAACGAGCCACCTTATACCGATCTGCGACGAACTTGCATAGTTTCGTCAAACGTCGATCGTTTCGAGTGGTAGGCAATCCGGCCGCCAATGGTGATTCATGGCCTCACATGTATAAACAACTATAACTCCGCTTCTATTCATCGAATGCAAATCTGCGACATAGCAATTTGTAGCTTAAAACACGTCACATCGACCCACCTTGTGCCAATCTGCGACGTACTTTTATAGTTTAGACAAACATCGATCGTTTCAAGTGGTAGGCAATCCGGCCGTCAATGGTGATTCATGGCCTGACAGATATAAACAACTATAACTCCGCTTCTATTCGTCGTATGCGAATCTGCGACCTAGCAATTTGTAGCTTAAAACACGCCCAACGAACCACCTTATACCGATCTGTGACGAACTTGCATAGTTTCGTCAAACGTCGATCGTTTCGAGTGGTAGGCAATCCGGCCGTCAATGGTGATTCATGGCCTCACAGATATAAACAACAATAACTCCGCTTCTTTTCGTCGTATGCGAATCTGCGACATAGCAATTTGTAGCTTAAAACATGGCCCAACGAGCCACCTTATACCGATCTGCGACGAACTTGCATAGTTTCGTCAAACGTCGATCGTTTCGAGTGGTAGGCAATCCGGCCGCCAATGGTGATTCATGGCCTCACATGTATAAACAACTATAACTCCGCTTCTATTCATCGAATGCAAATCTGCGACATAGCAATTTGTAGCTTAAAACACGTCACATTGACCCACCTTGTGCCAATCTGTGACGAACTTGCATAGTTTCGTCAAACATTGATCGTTTCGAGTGGAAAGCAATCCGGCCGTCAATGGTGATTCATGGCCTCACAGATATAAACAACTATAACTCCGCTTCTATTCGTCGTATGCGAATCTGCGACATAGCAATTTGTAGCTTAAAACACGCCCCAACGAACCACCTTATACCGATCTGCGACGAACTTTCGTCGTTTTGTCAAACATCGATCGTTTCGAGTGGTAGGCAAACCGGCCGTCAATGGTGATTCATGGCCTCACAGATATAAACAACAATAACTCCGCTTGTTTTCGTCGTATGCGAATCTGCGACATAGCAATTTGTAGATTAAAACACGCTCCAACGAACCACCTTATACCGATCTGCGACGTACTCGCATAGTTTTGTCAAACATTGATCGTTTCGAGTGGAAAGCAATCCGGCCGTCAATGGTGATTCATGGCCTCACAGATATAAACAACTATAACACCGCTTCTATTCGTCGTATGCGAATCTGCGACCTAGCAATTTGTATCTTAAAACACGCCCCAACGAACCACCTTATACCAATCTGCGACGAACTTGCATAGTTTTGTCACACATCGATCGTTTCGAGTGGAAAGCAATCCGGCCGTCAATGGTGATTCATGGCCTGACAGATATAAACAACTATAACTCCGCTTCTATTCGTCGAATGCAAATCTGCGACATAGCAATTTGTAGCTTAAAATACGTCACATCGACCAACCTTGTGCCGATCTGCGACGAACTTGCATAGTTTCGTCAAACATCGATCGTTTCGAGTGGTATGCAATCCGGCCGTCAATGGTGATTCATGGCCTCACAGACATAAACAACAATAACTCCGCTTCTATTCATCGTATGCGAATCTGCGACACAACAATTTGTAGCTTAAAACATGGCCCAACGAGCCACCTTATACCGATCTGCGACGAACTTGCATAGTTTCGTCAAACATCTATCGTTTCGAGTGGTAGGCAATCCGGCCGTCAATGGTGATTCATAGCCTCACAGATATAAACAACAATAACTCCGCTTCTTTTCGTCGTATGCGAATCTGCGACATAGCAATTTGTAGATTAAAACACGCCCCAACGAACCACCTAATACCGATCTGCGACGAACTCGCATAGTCTTGTCAAACATTGATCGTTTCGAGTGGAAAGCAATCCGGCCGTCAATGGTGATTCATGGCCTGACAGATATAAACAACTATAACTCCGCTTCTATTCGTCGAATGCAAATCTGCGACATAGCAATTTGTAGCTTAAAATACGTCACATCGACCAACCTTGTGCCGATCTGCGACGAACTTGCATAGTTTCGTCAAACATCGATCGTTTCGAGTGGTATGCAATCCGGCCGTCAATGGTGATTCATGGCCTCAGAGATATAAACAACAATAACTCCGCTTCTATTCATCGTATGCGAATCTGCGACATAGCAATTTGTAGCTTAAAACATGGCCCAACGAGCCACCTTATACCGATCTGCGACGAACTTGCATAGTTTCGTCAAACGTCGATCGTTTCGAGTGGTAGGCAATCCAGCCGCCAATGGTGATTCATGGCCTCACATATATAAACAACTATAACTCCGCTTCTATTCATCGAATGCAAATCTGCGACATAGCAATTTGTAGCTTAAAACACGTCACATCGACCCACCTTGTGCCAATCTGCGACGTACTTTTATAGTTTAGACAAACATCGATCGTTTCGAGTGGTAGGCAATCCGGCCGTCAATGGTGATTCATGGCCTCACAGATATAAACAACAATAACTCCGCTTCTATTCATCGTATGCGAATCTGCAACATAGCAGTTTGTAGCTTAAAACAAGCCCCAACGAACCACCTTATACCGATCTGCGACGAACTTGCATAGTTTCGTCAAACATCTATCGTTTCGAGTGGTAGGCAATCCGGTCGTCAATGGTGATTCATGGCCTCACAGATATAAACAACTATAACTCCGCTTCTATTCGTCGTATGCGAATCTGCGACCTAGCAATTTGTAGCTTAAAACACGCCCAACGAACCACCTTATACCGATCTGTGACGAACTTGCATAGTTGCGTCAAACGTCGATCGTTTCGAGTGGTAGGCAATCCGGCCGTCAATGGTGATTCATGGCCTCACAGATATAAACAACAATAACTCCGCTTCTTTTCGTCGTATGCGAATCTGCGACATAGCAATTTGTAGCTTAAAACATGGCCCAACGAGCCACCTTATACCGATCTGCGACGAACTTGCATAGTTTCGTCAAACGTCGATCGTTTCGAGTGGTAGGCAATCCGGCCGCCAATGGTGATTCATGGCCTCACATGTATAAACAACTATAACTCCGCTTCTATTCATCGAATGCAAATCTGCGACATAGCAATTTGTAGCTTAAAACACGTCACATCGACCCACCTTGTGCCAATCTGCGACGTACTTTTATAGTTTAGACAAACATCGATCGTTTCGAGTGGTAGGCAATCCGGCCGTCAATGGTGATTCATGGCCTCACAGATATAAACAACAATGACTCCGCTTCTTTTCGTCGTATGCGAATCTGCGACATAGCAATTTGTAGATTAAAACACGCCCCAACGAACCACCTTATACCGATCTGCGACGTACTCGCATAGTTTTGTCAAACATTGATCGTTTCGAGTGGAAAGCAATCCGGCCGTCAATGGTGATTCATGGCCTCACAGATATAAACAACTATAACTCCGCTTCTATTCGTCGTATGCGAATCTGCGACCTAGCAATTTGTATCTTAAAACACGCCCCAGCGAACCACCTTATACCGATCTGTGACGAACTTGCATAGTTTCGTCAAACGTCGATCGTTTCGAGTGGTAGGCAATCCGGCCGTCAATGGTGATTCATGGCCTGACAGATATAAACAACTATAACTCCGCTTCTATTCGTCGAATGCAAATCTGCGACATAGCAATTTGTAGCTTAAAATACGTCACATCGACCAACCTTGTGCCGATCTGCGACGAACTTGCATAGTTTCGTCAAACATCGATCGTTTCGAGTGGTAGGCAATCCGGCCGTCAATGGTGATTCATGGCCTCACAGATATAAACAACAATAACTCCGCTTCTATTCATCGTATGCGAATCTGCAACATAGCAGTTTGTAGCTTAAAACACGCCCCAACGAACCACCTTATACCGATCTGCGACGAACTTGCATAGTTTCGTCAAACAACTATCGTTTCAAGTGGTAGGCAATCCGGCCGTCAATGGTGATTCATGGCCTGACAGATATAAACAACTATAACTCCGCTTCTATTCGTCGTATGCGAATCTGCGACCTAGCAATTTGTAGCTTAAAACACGCCCAACGAACCACCTTATACCGATCTGTGACGAACTTGCATAGTTTCGTCAAACGTCGATCGTTTCGAGTGGTAGGCAATCCGGCCGTCAATGGTGATTCATGGCCTCACAGATATAAACAACAATAACTCCGCTTCTTTTCGTCGTATGCGAATCTGCGACATAGCAATTTGTAGCTTAAAACATGGCCCAACGAGCCACCTTATACCGATCTGCGACGAACTTGCATAGTTTCGTCAAACGTCGATCGTTTCGAGTGGTAGGCAATCCGGCCGCCAATGGTGATTCATGGCCTCACATGTATAAACAACTATAACTCCGCTTCTATTCATCGAATGCAAATCTGCGACATAGCAATTTGTAGCTTAAAACACGTCACATTGACCCACCTTGTGCCAATCTGTGACGAACTTGCATAGTTTCGTCAAACATTGATCGTTTCGAGTGGAAAGCAATCCGGCCGTCAATGGTGATTCATGGCCTCACAGATATAAACAACTATAACTCCGCTTCTATTCGTCGTATGCGAATCTGCGACATAGCAATTTGTAGCTTAAAACACGCCCCAACGAACCACCTTATACCGATCTGCGACGAACTTTCGTCGTTTTGTCAAACATCGATCGTTTCGAGTGGTAGGCAAACCGGCCGTCAATGGTGATTCATGGCCTCACAGATATAAACAACAATAACTCCGCTTGTTTTCGTCGTATGCGAATCTGCGACATAGCAATTTGTAGATTAAAACACGCTCCAACGAACCACCTTATACCGATCTGCGACGTACTCGCATAGTTTTGTCAAACATTGATCGTTTCGAGTGGAAAGCAATCCGGCCGTCAATGGTGATTCATGGCCTCACAGATATAAACAACTATAACACCGCTTCTATTCGTCGTATGCGAATCTGCGACCTAGCAATTTGTATCTTAAAACACGCCCCAACGAACCACCTTATACCAATCTGCGACGAACTTGCATAGTTTTGTCACACATCGATCGTTTCGAGTGGAAAGCAATCCGGCCGTCAATGGTGATTCATGGCCTGACAGATATAAACAACTATAACTCCGCTTCTATTCGTCGAATGCAAATCTGCGACATAGCAATTTGTAGCTTAAAATACGTCACATCGACCAACCTTGTGCCGATCTGCGACGAACTTGCATAGTTTCGTCAAACATCGATCGTTTCGAGTGGTATGCAATCCGGCCGTCAATGGTGATTCATGGCCTCAGAGATATAAACAACAATAACTCCGCTTCTATTCATCGTATGCGAATCTGCGACATAGCAATTTGTAGCTCAAAATACGTCACATCGACCAACCTTGTGCCGATCTGCGACGAACTTGCATAGTTTCGTCAAACATCGATCGTTTCGAGTGGTAAGCAATCCGGCCGTCAATGGTGATTCATGGCCTCACAGACATAAACAACAATAACTCAGCTTCTATTCGTCGAATGCAAATTTGCGACATAGCGATTTGTAGCTTAAAACACGACACATCGACCCACCTCATGCCGATCTGCGACGTACTTGTATAGATTCGTCAAACGTCGATCGTTTCGAGTGGTAGGCAATCCGGCCGTCAATGGTGATTCATGGCCTCACAGATATAAACAACAATAACTCCGCTTCTTTTCGTCGTATGCGAATCTGCGACATAGCAATTTGTAGATTAAAACACGCCCCAACGAACCACCTTATACCGATCTGCGACGAACTCGCATAGTTTTGTCAAACATTGATCGTTTCGAGTGGAAAGCAATCCGGCCGTCAATGGTGATTCATGGCCTCACAGATATAAACAACTATAACTCCGCTTCTATTCGTCGTATGCGAATCTGCGACCTAGCAATTTGTAGCTTAAAACACGCCCCAACGAACCACCTTATACCGATCTGCGACCAACTTGCATAGTTTTGTCACACATTGATCGTTTCGAGTGGAAAGCAATCCGGCCGTCAATGGTGATTCATGGCCTGACAGATATAAACAACTATAACTCCGCTTCTATTCGTCGAATGCAAATCTGCGACATAGCAATTTGTAGCTTAAAATACGTCACATCGACCAACCTTGTGCCGATCTGCGACGAACTTGCATAGTTTCGTCAAACATCGATCGTTTCGAGTGGTATGCAATCCGGCCGTCAATGGTGATTCATGGCTTCAGAGATATAAACAACAATAACTCCGCTTCTATTCATCGTATGCGAATCTGCGACATAGCAATTTGTAGCTTAAAACATGGCCCAACGAGCCACCTTATACCGATCTGCGACGAACTTGCATAGTTTCGTCAAACGTCGATCGTTTCGAGTGGTAGGCAATCCGGCCGCCAATGGTGATTCATGGCCTGTTGCGTATTGAGAGCGGCTCGATAGAAGAGCGCAGTAGTGACTATATGTCACTGTCGGCACGGATCATTTGAATAAAGAGTGACGGCAGGTCCTGGCGACACTGCCCCACTCTAGATCGCAATCGATACACTGCTCGATGAATGGCTCGCCTATCAGCGGCTCGCGTGACGCGCTATTGTCCACACAAAGGGACAAATCATCTTCGCGAACAACTCTTAGAAAAAACGTCGTGCTTCCGTCCGCATCGATTCGGCACGAGGATCTTTCCCGCGAAATCGATCGGCCATTATCGTCTTACACTTGGTGCTGTACACACGTGTGCAAAATTGAGTTGTGAGTGAGAGAGCGAGAAATTCATCTGGGCAGTTAAGAAACATCATAGCAAATTAACAGGCACGTTCACCCTCAAAATTTTGTAATCATTTTCATTGTTAATTTGCTGGCATTATTGTAACAGATCAGCGACAAGACCAGCACGTTTTTCGTTGAACCGTTCGCAGGCGACTGTGTGGTTCCGCATTTAGCGACCTGTGATTCTATACAATTGGTAATTCATTTTGTTGCTGTTTCTATCAGATCACTGTACATCTATTTATTTATTTATTGTGAATTAATCACCGTGTGTACTCTTACAATAGAAAAACTCAGCAAGTAATCCAGTGCAGTGGCTGATTGAGCAGCTCACAAGCACTTCGCCTAACATAGAGAAAAGGTACTTTTCATATTCAACTGCGCTTATTCTTTTAATAAAAGTACAGAACACAGCATCTTGTCCAATTATTTCTGCTTGCCTGTCACCAGACTCTTTATTCGAATCCGGCTCTTGTCCCTTTCTTTTACCATCTTGAATTAATAATACAGTCCACTATCATCTCTACCAAACATTTTTTGGTCC
Source organism: Anoplius nigerrimus (assembly GCA_914767735.1). NCBI lineage: Eukaryota > Metazoa > Arthropoda > Insecta > Hymenoptera > Pompilidae > Anoplius > Anoplius nigerrimus. Next base: position 180,127 of record CAJZBX010001045.1, on the reverse strand, counting down.
TTCGAGCCGGATGTCTGGTCAGCAAGCTCTTCAATTGTGACAAGTGTGTCTTAGATCAGATCAATATGCATCTCGCTCACCTCACTCACTCCTCACAGGTACAGTTCAAGAAAGGTTCACTAAAGTTCAGTTCACCATAAGCTCAGTGTGAAGCAAGTTCAGTTCAGTTCAAGTGATTGTGCAACGATGGCGTCACAGGAATCCATCAAAGAACCGATCAAGGGTGAGGACCAACAACACCCTCAAGAAGAGGATCAGGCCAAGGAAGTCCTCGAAGTGCCAGTGGCTTCAGGCACAAAGCAAAGTGCAAGGTCCCAATCACCAGGAAACAGCCAGAAAGTGGAAAATGAGTTCCGCGTCCAGACCCAGCGGATGAGGCTGAGCATGCTGGAGCAGCTCAGTGAGCAGTTGAAAATACCTGGCTTTACAAAGGAACAGCTGAAGAGGCACAATCAACAGGCCAAAATAGTGTGGGACTCGTTCAACAAGGATCACGAGCTCCTGTGTGCATCGACAAACACCAGCTTCCTCCTGCATCCTTATATGTCGGAGGGGGTATTTCAAAAGGCATTTGGGGCCTATTTAAAGATCACAGGAGAAGTTGCGGAGGCGCTTCTCAAATTGGAGAGCACTGCTCAAAGTGATGACAGTGAAAGTGGCTCAACAACCGCTCACCCCAAACGGAGCCGGGCCAACAAGCCAGAGATAAAACTCCCAACATTTAGTGGAGAACTCACGTGTTGGCCAGAATTCAGGGATCTCTTCACCTCCCTGATTATAGAAGACACAGATCTGTCTAATGTAGAACGGCTCCAGTATTTGAAGACTAGCTTGCAAGGAGAGGCTGCAAGGCTAGTGTCCGGTGCTCCTATGACATCGGAGGCCTTCTCGAAGGCATGGCGGCGAATTCACGACCGATACAACGACCACGATCGGCTCGTCCAGGCATATTTGGACCGCCTGCTGTCAAATCAACGTGAAGTGCCGCGCACCGGAAGAGCCTTAAACGGACTGCTCGCGGAGGTCAAACAGGACATTGACGCCTTAGTACAGCTCAAGGAGCCAGTGGAGGAATGGAGTCAAATCCTCATCTACGTCATAGCTCGAAGGCTCCCAGCGTCACTGAGGGAGGCCTGGGAAGTCAGTAAAAAGGGCGCAATGGAACGGCCCACATACCACGACCTGCTCAACCTGATACAGGGACGAGCCCAGGCACTGGAATCACTGCCTCCACAACAGAACAGTGCAACAAGGGCACAGCACACTACACGTGGAACAGTGGGACCACGCAGTGTACACACAGCGATGATGCAGAGCGGCTCAACAAAGTATCGCTGTGATCACTGCCAAGATGATCACTTCATTGTGACGTGTCCAAAGTTCAAAGATCTGCACCCTAGTGAACGGCACAAGATTGTGGTTGCTAATAGGTTGTGTTTCAACTGTTTGGGGCACCATAATTTGACAGCCTGCTCATCTACAAGGACGTGTAGAACGTGTGGTGAGAAGCACCACACGATGATTCATTTTCCAGCGCAAAGGAGTGCTCAAGCGTCAGCCAAGCAATAGGTAGGCGCCGTGTCATTTTGCCTCTGCTCAACAAGCTCGAAGACCTGGTCACAAATTCCAAGACCCTGCTCATTGACGTTACTAGCTACCTGTCAAGTCCTCTTGTTGACAACGATCACAAGAAGCACCTGTATCGACGCTCCGATCATCAACTTTGACAGCAGAGCGATGTTTGCGTCAGATCATTCAACGGCTCTCAGCAAAGGATTCATCCAGTGCACTGTACACCACATTTATGAAGGAGTATGAAGAGTTGGGACACATGAGACGCGCACCAAGCGGTCTCATACCAACAGTGCATCATCATGAGCTCACTACTGCTCAGCGATCTGACGAGATGACCTTAGCACATGACGCTTCGGCGTCAGGAGGGTTGAGGGTCTCACAAGGTCAGTCGTTGGAGCACGGTGCAGTTCAACCACCATACTACCTTCCACATCATGGTGTTGTCCGAGAGGACAGTAGTACAACAAAACTGAGAGTTGTGTTCAATGGATCAAGCCCAACATCAACAGGGATATCGCTCAATGACATCCAACACACAGGTGCAAAAGTACAAAAAGACATTGTTGAAGTACTTTTGTGGATCAGAAAATTCAAGTATCTGTTCACCACCGATATCAAGCAGATGTATCGACAGATCAAAGTACATCAGGACGACTGGGATTTACAACGGATCTTGTGGATCGATGACCAGCACAACGTAGTGCCATACCAACTAACCACCGTTACATACGGAACAAGATCAGCTCCATTCCTCGCAATCAGAACAATTCTGCAGCTGGTAGAGGACGAAGGTCATCGATTTCCATTGGCAATTGACCCGATCATTAAGGGCAGATATGTAGACGATATATTTGGAGGAGCAGATCACTATGAAGAGCTTGACGAAATATCAAACCAGGTAACCCACCTTTGCAAGGCGGGCGGGTTCCCATTGGCAAAATGGCACAGCAACAGTAAAGAATTCACACAGCAACCGGATCACCAAGCACCAAAGAGCACAGAGCATTTATTTGAAGATAGCAGTACAAAAATCTTAGGCCTGTCTTGGATACCTTACACAGACACCTTCAAGTACTGTGTAAATCCACCGCTCACAAGTTCCAACGTGACGAAGAGAATCATATTGTCAGAAACTGCTCAACTATATGATCCTCTTGGCTTCTTATCACCATTTGTCGTGAGAGCCAAGGTACTGCTCCAAGAATTATGGCTCGAGAAGCTGAAGTGGGACGATACAGTGTCTCCAAACATCACGACAAAGTGGAATGCGTTCAGATTAGAACTCGAACAAGTACCTGATCTTGCTGTCCCTCGCTGGATTCGAACTACAGCGGATTCAACGATAGAACTGCACGGGTTCTCAGATGCATCGCAACTTGCAATGGCAGCTGCTATCTTCATCAAGACGACTGATCCAGGAGGTGCAGTCAGTGTCACATTGGTTTGTGCAAAGTCAAAAGTCGCTCCGCTCAAGAGAATGTCGATTCCTAGGTTGGAATTGACAGCAGCTCTACTCGCTGCAAAGCTCATGAGACATGTACAAACCACACTTGAGATCAATGACGTGAAGAAATTCTTGTGGACCGATTCATTAGTGACATTGACCTGGATCAAATCGCATCCTTCACGGTGGAAAGACTATGTCAGGAACCGAGTGTCAACAATTCAAGATCTTACTCCAAGCAGCGTATGGAGGTTTGTTCCTGGCAAAGAAAATCCAGCCGACTGTGCTTCTAGAGGACTTACGATTTCCCAGCTCCAGAAGCATAAACTGTGGTGGACAGGACCACAGTGGTTACACAACGACGAAAAGTCGTGGCCGAGACAACCAACAGAACAGGATTCACAATCAAGGCAAGAGGAGCGTCCGGGGCTCACTCTCACCGTGGCAACAGTTCAAAACAAGTATCACTGGGAAATGATTTACAATTTCTCGTCACTTATGAGACTGCTCAGAGTGACAGCAATTTGCTTTAGAGTTGGCCAGATCATCAAGAAGACGCCACGGGCAACACTCTCGTATCCACTTACGCCACACGATATAGAACGTGCGAGAGTGTTTTGGATCAAAGCAACACAAGCAGCATTTTTTCAGGTTGAACTCAAACAGCTCACCTCGGCCAAGCTACCACCATCACATCCTTTCAACCGACTGACTGCCTTTATTGACACACGAGGCATCATTCGTGTTGGAGGAAGAATCGATCAATCGAAGTTGGAACTTGAGACAGTGCACCCAGCAATCCTCCCACGTGAGACATGGTTTACGAATCTGATCATAGCAGATGCGCATCAAAAGACACTCCATGGTGGTACGCAGCTCACCATGAATTACATTCGACGATCATACTGGATCATTGGTGGTAGAGCTCCAGTAAGATCATACATTCTTCGCTGCACTACATGTGCTCGATACCGTGGCATTCGAGCACAACAACTGATGGGTCAGCTCCCCCCAGCGCGGATCACACCGTCCCGACCGTTCTCCACTTCAGGCGTGGACTACGCTGGTCCACTTACCATCAAGACCTGGAAGGGAAAGGGCGCCAAGAAACAGAAAGGATGGCTGTGCATCTTCGTGTGTTTCGTCACTTCGGCTCTGCATCTGGAGGCTGTAAGTGATTACTCAACTGACTCATTTTTAGCTGCTTTTAGACGGTTCACAGGGCGAAGGGGCATCTGCAGAACACTACACAGTGACTGCGGCTCAAACTTCGTTGGAGCGGATGCTGCCTTGAAGAAACTGTTCACCCACGGAACCGAAGAATCAAACCAACTGTACTGCTCACTAACAGAGAATGGAACAACGTGGAAATTCAATCCACCGGCAGCACCTCACATGGGAGGAAAATGGGAAGCAGCAGTCAAATCTGTCAAACACCATTTGAACCGAACGATAGGAGAGACTGCGCTTACGTATGAAGAACTGATCACATTACTTGCACAAATTGAAGCTGTTCTTAATTCCAGACCATTGGAGCCATTAACAGATGATCCTGACGATGTGTCAGCGCTAACACCAGCTCATTTCCTGATTGGCGAACCAATTGCAACAGTTCCAGAGCCATCGCTTATTGACACTGCACCAACAAGGTTGTCACGATGGCAATTCATCCAGCAACGGCTCCAATACTTCTGGTCTAAATGGTCAGCTCAACATCTTCAAAGGCATTTGTCAACATCCAAGTGGCACCATCCATCACACGAGATCAAGGTTGGATCATTGGTACTGATCACAGACGAGAGACTTCCACCTTCAAAGTGGCCTCTCGCCAGAGTCACTGAGTTACACCCCGGAAAGGATGGGCTGACTCGTGTGGTGTCGCTCAAGACGGCCACAACAACATTGACAAGACCGATCACCAAACTTGCGATTCTGCCTGCACCAGCTCAAGCAGAACAATTCAAGAAAATCAGCGACACAGTCGCTGATGGCGGGCGGAATGTTGCGTATTGAGAGCGGCTCGATAGAAGAGCGCAGTAGTGACTATATGTCACTGTCGGCACGGATCATTTGAATAAAGAGTGACGGCAGGTCCTGGCGACACTGCCCCACTCTAGATCGCAATCGATACACTGCTCGATGAATGGCTCGCCTATCAGCGGCTCGCGTGACGCGCTATTGTCCACACAAAGGGACAAATCATCTTCGCGAACAACTCTTAGAAAAAACGTCGTGCTTCCGTCCGCATCGATTCGGCACGAGGATCTTTCCCGCGAAATCGATCGGCCATTATCGTCTTACACTTGGTGCTGTACACACGTGTGCAAAATTGAGTTGTGAGTGAGAGAGCGAGAAATTCATCTGGGCAGTTAAGAAACATCATAGCAAATTAACAGGCACGTTCACCCTCAAAATTTTGTAATCATTTTCATTGTTAATTTGCTGGCATTATTGTAACAGATCAGCGACAAGACCAGCACGTTTTTCGTTGAACCGTTCGCAGGCGACTGTGTGGTTCCGCATTTAGCGACCTGTGATTCTATACAATTGGTAATTCATTTTGTTGCTGTTTCTATCAGATCACTGTACATCTATTTATTTATTTATTGTGAATTAATCACCGTGTGTACTCTTACAATAGAAAAACTCAGCAAGTAATCCAGTGCAGTGGCTGATTGAGCAGCTCACAAGCACTTCGCCTAACATAGAGAAAAGGTACTTTTCATATTCAACTGCGCTTATTCTTTTAATAAAAGTACAGAACACAGCATCTTGTCCAATTATTTCTGCTTGCCTGTCACCAGACTCTTTATTCGAATCCGGCTCTTGTCCCTTTCTTTTACCATCTTGAATTAATAATACAGTCCACTATCATCTCTACCAAACATGGCCTCACATATATAAACAACTATAACTCCGCTTCTATTCGTCGAATGCAAATCTGCGACATAGCAATTTGTAGCTTAAAACACGTCACATCGACCCACCTTGTGCCAATCTACGACGTACTTTTATAGTTTAGACAAACATCGATCGTTTCGAGTGGTAGGCAATCCGGCCGTCAATGGTGATTCATGGCCTCACAGATATAAACAACAATAACTCCGCTTCTATTCATCGTATGCGAATCTGCAACATAGCAGTTTGTAGCTTAAAACACGCCCCAACGAACCACCTTTTACCGATCTGCGACGAACTTGCATAGTTTCGTCAAACATTTATCGTTTCGAGTGGTAGGCAATCCGGCCGTCAATGGTGATTCATGGCCTGACAGATATAAACAACTATAACTCCGCTTCTTTTCGTCGTATGCGAATCTGCGACATAGCAATTTGTAGCTTAAAACATGGCCCAACGAGCCACCTTATACCGATCTGCGACGAACTTGCATAGTTTCGTCAAACGTCGATCGTTTCGAGTGGTAGGCAATCCGGCCGTCAATGGTGATTCATGGCCTCACAGATATAAACAACAATAACTCCGCTTCTTTTCGTCGTATGCGAATCTGCGACATAGCAATTTGTAGATTAAAACACGCTCCAACGAACCACCTTATACCGATCTGCGACGTACTCGCATAGTTTTGTCAAACATTGATCGTTTCGAGTGGAAAGCAATCCGGCCGTCAATGGTGATTCATGGCCTCACAGATATAAACAACTATAACTCCGCTTCTATTCGTCGTATGCGAATCTGCGACCTAGCAATTTGTAGCTTAAAACACGCCCCAACGAACCACCTTATACCGATCTGTGACGAACTTGCATACTTTCGTCAAACGTCGATCGTTTCGAGTGGTAGGCAATCCGGCCGTCAATGGTGATTCATGGCCTCACAGATATAAACAACAATAACTCCGCTTCTTTTCGTCGTATGCGAATCTGCGACCTAGCAATTTGTATCTTAAAACACGCCCCAACGAACCACCTTATACCAATCTGCGACGAACTTGCATAGTTTTGTCACACATCGATCGTTTCGAGTGGAAAGCAATCCGGCCGTCAATGGTGATTCATGGCCTGACAGATATAAACAACTATAACTCCGCTTCTATTCGTCGAATGCAAATCTGCGACATAGCAATTTGTAGCTTAAAATACGTCACATCGACCAACCTTGTGCCGATCTGCGACGAACTTGCATAGTTTCGTCAAACATCGATCGTTTCGAGTGGTATGCAATCCGGCCGTCAATGGTGATTCATGGCCTCAGAGATATAAACAACAATAACTCCGCTTCTATTCATCGTATGCGAATCTGCGACATAGCAATTAGTAGCTTAAAATACGTCACATCGACCAACCTTGTGCCGATCTGCGACGAACTTGCATAGTTTCGTCAAACATCGATCGTTTCGAGTGGTAAGCAATCCGGCCGTCAATGGTGATTCATGGCCTCACAGACATAAACAACAATAACTCAGCTTCTATTCGTCGAATGCAAATTTGCGACATAGCGATTTGTAGCTTAAAACACGACACATCGACCCACCTCATGCCGATCTGCGACGTACTTGTATAGATTCGTCAAACGTCGATCGTTTCGAGTGGTAGGCAATCCGGCCGTCAATGGTGATTCATGGCCTCACAGATATAAACAACAATAACTCCGCTTCTTTTCGTCGTATGCGAATCTGCGACATAGCAATTTGTAGCTTAAAACATGGCCCAACGAGCCACCTTATACCGATCTGCGACGAACTTGCATAGTTTCGTCAAACGTCGATCGTTTCGAGTGGTAGGCAATCCGGCCGCCAATGGTGATTCATGGCCTCACATGTATAAACAACTATAACTCCGCTTCTATTCATCGAATGCAAATCTGCGACATAGCAATTTGTAGCTTAAAACACGTCACATTGACCCACCTTGTGCCAATCTGTGACGAACTTGCATAGTTTCGTCAAACATTGATCGTTTCGAGTGGAAAGCAATCCGGCCGTCAATGGTGATTCATGGCCTCACAGATATAAACAACTATAACTCCGCTTCTATTCGTCGTATGCGAATCTGCGACATAGCAATTTGTAGCTTAAAACACGCCCCAACGAACCACCTTATACCGATCTGCGACGAACTTTCGTCGTTTTGTCAAACATCGATCGTTTCGAGTGGTAGGCAAACCGGCCGTCAATGGTGATTCATGGCCTCACAGATATAAACAACAATAACTCCGCTTGTTTTCGTCGTATGCGAATCTGCGACATAGCAATTTGTAGATTAAAACACGCTCCAACGAACCACCTTATACCGATCTGCGACGTACTCGCATAGTTTTGTCAAACATTGATCGTTTCGAGTGGAAAGCAATCCGGCCGTCAATGGTGATTCATGGCCTCACAGATATAAACAACTATAACACCGCTTCTATTCGTCGTATGCGGATCTGCGACCTAGCAATTTGTATCTTAAAACACGCCCCAACGAACCACCTTATACCAATCTGCGACGAACTTGCATAGTTTTGTCACACATCGATCGTTTCGAGTGGAAAGCAATCCGGCCGTCAATGGTGATTCATGGCCTGACAGATATAAACAACTATAACTCCGCTTCTATTCGTCGAATGCAAATCTGCGACATAGCAATTTGTAGCTTAAAATACGTCACATCGACCAACCTTGTGCCGATCTGCGACGAACTTGCATAGTTTCGTCAAACATCGATCGTTTCGAGTGGTATGCAATCCGGCCGTCAATGGTGATTCATGGCCTCAGAGATATAAACAACAATAACTCCGCTTCTATTCATCGTATGCGAATCTGCGACATAGCAATTTGTAGCTCAAAATACGTCACATCGACCAACCTTGTGCCGATCTGCGACGAACTTGCATAGTTTCGTCAAACATCGATCGTTTCGAGTGGTAAGCAATCCGGCCGACAATGGTGATTCATGGCCTCACAGACATAAACAACAATAACTCAGCTTCTATTCGTCGAATGCAAATTTGCGACATAGCGATTTGTAGCTTAAAACACGACACATCGACCCACCTCATGCCGATCTGCGACGTACTTGTATAGATTCGTCAAACGTCGATCGTTTCGAGTGGTAGGCAATCCGGCCGTCAATGGTGATTCATGGCCTCACAGATATAAACAACAATAACTCCGCTTCTTTTCGTCGTATGCGAATCTGCGACATAGCAATTTGTAGCTTAAAACATGGCCCAACGAGCCACCTTATACCGATCTGCGACGAACTTGCATAGTTTCGTCAAACGTCGATCGTTTCGAGTGGTAGGCAATCCGGCCGCCAATGGTGATTCATGGCCTCACATGTATAAACAACTATAACTCCGCTTCTATTCATCGAATGCAAATCTGCGACATAGCAATTTGTAGCTTAAAACACGTCACATTGACCCACCTTGTGCCAATCTGTGACGAACTTGCATAGTTTCGTCAAACATTGATCGTTTCGAGTGGAAAGCAATCCGGCCGTCAATGGTGATTCATGGCCTCACAGATATAAACAACTATAACTCCGCTTCTATTCGTCGTATGCGAATCTGCGACATAGCAATTTGTAGCTTAAAACACGCCCCAACGAACCACCTTATACCGATCTGCGACGAACTTTCGTCGTTTTGTCAAACATCGATCGTTTCGAGTGGTAGGCAAACCGGCCGTCAATGGTGATTCATGGCCTCACAGATATAAACAACAATAACTCCGCTTGTTTTCGTCGTATGCGAATCTGCGACATAGCAATTTGTAGATTAAAACACGCTCCAACGAACCACCTTATACCGATCTGCGACGTACTCGCATAGTTTTGTCAAACATTGATCGTTTCGAGTGGAAAGCAATCCGGCCGTCAATGGTGATTCATGGCCTCACAGATATAAACAACTATAACACCGCTTCTATTCGTCGTATGCGGATCTGCGACCTAGCAATTTGTATCTTAAAACACGCCCCAACGAACCACCTTATACCAATCTGCGACGAACTTGCATAGTTTTGTCACACATTGATCGTTTCGAGTGGAAAGCAATCCGGCCGTCAATGGTGATTCATGGCCTGACAGATATAAACAACTATAACTCCGCTTCTATTCGTCGAATGCAAATCTGCGACATAGCAATTTGTAGCTTAAAATACGTCACATCGACCAACCTTGTGCCGATCTGCGACGAACTTGCATAGTTTCGTCAAACATCGATCGTTTCGAGTGGTATGCAATCCGGCCGTCAATGGTGATTCATGGCTTCAGAGATATAAACAACAATAACTCCGCTTCTATTCATCGTATGCGAATCTGCGACATAGCAATTTGTAGCTTAAAACATGGCCCAACGAGCCACCTTATACCGATCTGCGACGAACTTGCATAGTTTCGTCAAACGTCGATCGTTTCGAGTGGTAGGCAATCCGGCCGCCAATGGTGATTCATGGCCTCACATATATAAACAACTATAACTCCGCTTCTATTCGTCGAATGCAAATCTGCGACATAGCAATTTGTAGCTTAAAACACGTCACATCGACCCACCTTGTGCCAATCTACGACGTACTTTTATAGTTTAGACAAACATCGATCGTTTCGAGTGGTAGGCAATCCGGCCGTCAATGGTGATTCATGGCCTCACAGATATAAACAACAATAACTCCGCTTCTATTCATCGTATGCCAATCTGCAACATAGCAGTTTGTAGCTTAAAACACGCCCCAACGAACCACCTTTTACCGATCTGCGACGAACTTGCATAGTTTCGTCAAACATCTATCGTTTCGAGTGGTAGGCAATCCGGCCGTCAATGGTGATTCATGGCCTGACAGATATAAACAACTATAACTCCGCTTCTATTCGTCGTATGCGAATCTGCGACCTAGCAATTTGTAGCTTAAAACACGCCCAACGAACCACCTTATACCGATCTGTGACGAACTTGCATAGTTTCGTCAAACGTCGATCGTTTCGAGTGGTAGGCAATCCGGCCGTCAATGGTGATTCATGGCCTCACAGATATAAACAACAATAACTCCGCTTCTTTTCGTCGTATGCGAATCTGCGACATAGCAATTTGTAGCTTAAAACATGGCCCAACGAGCCACCTTATACCGATCTGCGACGAACTTGCATAGTTTCGTCAAACGTCGATCGTTTCGAGTGGTAGGCAATCCGGCCGTCAATGGTGATTCATGGCCTCACAGATATAAACAACAATAACTCCGCTTCTTTTCGTCGTATGCGAATCTGCGACATAGCAATTTGTAGATTAAAACACGCTCCAACGAACCACCTTATACCGATCTGCGACGTACTCGCATAGTTTTGTCAAACATTGATCGTTTCGAGTGGAAAGCAATCCGGCCGTCAATGGTGATTCATGGCCTCACAGATATAAACAACTATAACTCCGCTTCTATTCGTCGTATGCGAATCTGCGACCTAGCAATTTGTAGCTTAAAACACGCCCCAACGAACCACCTTATACCGATCTGTGACGAACTTGCATACTTTCGTCAAACGTCGATCGTTTCGAGTGGTAGGCAATCCGGCCGTCAATGGTGATTCATGGCCTCACAGATATAAACAACAATAACTCCGCTTCTTTTCGTCGTATGCGAATCTGCGACCTAGCAATTTGTATCTTAAAACACGCCCCAACGAACCACCTTATACCAATCTGCGACGAACTTGCATAGTTTTGTCACACATCGATCGTTTCGAGTGGAAAGCAATCCGGCCGTCAATGGTGATTCATGGCCTGACAGATATAAACAACTATAACTCCGCTTCTATTCGTCGAATGCAAATCTGCGACATAGCAATTTGTAGCTTAAAATACGTCACATCGACCAACCTTGTGCCGATCTGCGACGAACTTGCATAGTTTCGTCAAACATCGATCGTTTCGAGTGGTATGCAATCCGGCCGTCAATGGTGATTCATGGCCTCAGAGATATAAACAACAATAACTCCGCTTCTATTCATCGTATGCGAATCTGCGACATAGCAATTAGTAGCTTAAAATACGTCACATCGACCAACCTTGTACCGATCTGCGACGAACTTGCATAGTTTCGTCAAACGTCGATCGTTTCGAGTGGTAAGCAATCCGGCCGTCAATGGTGATTCATGGCCTCACAGACATAAACAACAATAACTCAGCTTCTATTCGTCGAATGCAAATTTGCGACATAGCAATTTGTAGCTTAAAACACGTCACATTGACCCACCTTGTGCCAATCTGTGACGAACTTGCATAGTTTCGTCAAACATTGATCGTTTCGAGTGGAAAGCAATCCGGCCGTCAATGGTGATTCATGGCCTCACAGATATAAACAACTATAACTCCGCTTCTATTCGTCGTATGCGAATCTGCGACATAGCAATTTGTAGCTTAAAACACGCCCCAACGAACCACCTTATACCGATCTGCGACGAACTTTCGTCGTTTTGTCAAACATCGATCGTTTCGAGTGGTAGGCAAACCGGCCGTCAATGGTGATTCATGGCCTCACAGATATAAACAACAATAACTCCGCTTGTTTTCGTCGTATGCGAATCTGCGACATAGCAATTTGTAGATTAAAACACGCTCCAACGAACCACCTTATACCGATCTGCGACGTACTCGCATAGTTTTGTCAAACATTGATCGTTTCGAGTGGAAAGCAATCCGGCCGTCAATGGTGATTCATGGCCTCACAGATATAAACAACTATAACACCGCTTCTATTCGTCGTATGCGAATCTGCGACCTAGCAATTTGTATCTTAAAACACGCCCCAACGAACCACCTTATACCAATCTGCGACGAACTTGCATAGTTTTGTCACACATCGATCGTTTCGAGTGGAAAGCAATCCGGCCGTCAATGGTGATTCATGGCCTGACAGATATAAACAACTATAACTCCGCTTCTATTCGTCGAATGCAAATCTGCGACATAGCAATTTGTAGCTTAAAATACGTCACATCGACCAACCTTGTGCCGATCTGCGACGAACTTGCATAGTTTCGTCAAACATCGATCGTTTCGAGTGGTATGCAATCCGGCCGTCAATGGTGATTCATGGCCTCAGAGATATAAACAACAATAACTCCGCTTCTATTCATCGTATGCGAATCTGCGACATAGCAATTTGTAGCTCAAAATACGTCACATCGACCACCCTTGTGCCGATCTGCGACGAACTTGCATAGTTTCGTCAAACATCGATCGTTTCGAGTGGTAAGCAATCCGGCCGTCAATGGTGATTCATGGCCTCACAGACATAAACAACAATAACTCAGCTTCTATTCGTCGAATGCAAATTTGCGACATAGCGATTTGTAGCTTAAAACACGACACATCGACCCACCTCATGCCGATCTGCGACGTACTTGTATAGATTCGTCAAACGTCGATCGTTTCGAGTGGTAGGCAATCCGGCCGTCAATGGTGATTCATGGCCTCACAGATATAAACAACAATAACTCCGCTTCTTTTCGTCGTATGCGAATCTGCGACATAGCAATTTGTAGATTAAAACACGCCCCAACGAACCACCTTATACCGATCTGCGACGAACTCGCATAGTTTTGTCAAACATTGATCGTTTCGAGTGGAAAGCAATCCGGCCGTCAATGGTGATTCATGGCCTCACAGATATAAACAACTATAACTCCGCTTCTATTCGTCGTATGCGAATCTGCGACCTAGCAATTTGTAGCTTAAAACACGCCCCAACGAACCACCTTATACCGATCTGCGACCAACTTGCATAGTTTTGTCACACATCGATCGTTTCGAGTGGAAAGCAATCCGGCCGTCAATGGTGATTCATGGCCTGACAGATATAAACAACTATAACTCCGCTTCTATTCGTCGAATGCAAATCTGCGACATAGCAATTTGTAGCTTAAAATACGTCACATCGACCAACCTTGTGCCGATCTGCGACGAACTTGCATAGTTTCGTCAAACATCGATCGTTTCGAGTGGTATGCAATCCGGCCGTCAATGGTGATTCATGGCTTCAGAGATATAAACAACAATAACTCCGCTTCTATTCATCGTATGCGAATCTGCGACATAGCAATTTGTAGCTTAAAACATGGCCCAACGAGCCACCTTATACCGATCTGCGACGAACTTGCATAGTTTCGTCAAACGTCGATCGTTTCGAGTGGTAGGCAATCCGGCCGCCAATGGTGATTCATGGCCTCACATATATAAACAACTATAACTCCGCTTCTATTCGTCGAATGCAAATCTGCGACATAGCAATTTGTAGCTTAAAACACGTCACATCGACCCACATTGTGCCAATCTACGACGTACTTTTATAGTTTAGACAAACATCGATCGTTTCGAGTGGTAGGCAATCCGGCCGTCAATGGTGATTCATGGCCTCACAGATATAAACAACAATAACTCCGCTTCTATTCATCGTATGCGAATCTGCAACATAGCAGTTTGTAGCTTAAAACACGCCCCAACGAACCACCTTTTACCGATCTGCGACGAACTTGCATAGTTTCGTCAAACATCGATCGTTTCGAGTGGTATGCAATCCGGCCGTCAATGGTGATTCATGGCCTGACAGATATAAACAACTATAACTCCGCTTCTATTCGTCGTATGCGAATCTGCGACCTAGCAATTTGTAGCTTAAAACACGCCCAACGAACCACCTTATACCGATCTGTGACGAACTTGCATAGTTTCGTCAAACGTCGATCGTTTCGAGTGGTAGGCAATCCGGCCGTCAATGGTGATTCATGGCCTCACAGATATAAACAACAATAACTCCGCTTCTTTTCGTCGTATGCGAATCTGCGACATAGCAATTTGTAGCTTAAAACATGGCCCAACGAGCCACCTTATTCCGATCTGCGACGAACTTGCATAGTTTCGTCAAACGTCGATCGTTTCGAGTGGTAGGCAATCCGGCCGTCAATGGTGATTCATGGCCTCACAGATATAAACAACAATAACTCCGCTTCTTTTCGTCGTATGCGAATCTGCGACATAGCAATTTGTAGATTAAAACACGCTCCAACGAACCACCTTATACCGATCTGCGACGTACTCGCATAGTTTTGTCAAACATTGATCGTTTCGAGTGGAATGCAATCCGGCCGTCAATGGTGATTCATGGCCTCACAGATATAAACAACTATAACTCCGCTTCTATTCGTCGTATGCGAATCTGCGACCTAGCAATTTGTAGCTTAAAACACGCCCCAACGAACCACCTTATACCGATCTGTGACGAACTTGCATACTTTCGTCAAACGTCGATCGTTTCGAGTGGTAGGCAATCCGGCCGTCAATGGTGATTCATGGCCTCACAGATATAAACAACAATAACTCCGCTTCTTTTCGTCGTATGCGAATCTGCGACCTAGCAATTTGTATCTTAAAACACGCCCCAACGAACCACCTTATACCAATCTGCGACGAACTTGCATAGTTTTGTCACACATCGATCGTTTCGAGTGGAAAGCAATCCGGCCGTCAATGGTGATTCATGGCCTGACAGATATAAACAACTATAACTCCGCTTCTATTCGTCGAATGCAAATCTGCGACATAGCAATTTGTAGCTTAAAATACGTCACATCGACCAACCTTGTGCCGATCTGCGACGAACTTGCATAGTTTCGTCAAACATCGATCGTTTCGAGTGGTATGCAATCCGGCCGTCAATGGTGATTCATGGCCTCAGAGATATAAACAACAATAACTCCGCTTCTATTCATCGTATGCGAATCTGCGACATAGCAATTAGTAGCTTAAAATACGTCACATCGACCAACCTTGTGCCGATCTGCGACGAACTTGCATAGTTTCGTCAAACATCGATCGTTTCGAGTGGTAAGCAATCCGGCCGTCAATGGTGATTCATGGCCTCACAGACATAAACAACAATAACTCAGCTTCTATTCGTCGAATGCAAATTTGCGACATAGCGATTTGTAGCTTAAAACACGACACATCGACCCACCTCATGCCGATCTGCGACGTACTTGTATAGATTCGTCAAACGTCGATCGTTTCGAGTGGTAGGCAATCCGGCCGTCAATGGTGATTCATGGCCTCACAGATATAAACAACAATAACTCCGCTTCTTTTCGTCGTATGCGAATCTGCGACATAGCAATTTGTAGCTTAAAACATGGCCCAACGAGCCACCTTATACCGATCTGCGACGAACTTGCATAGTTTCGTCAAACGTCGATCGTTTCGAGTGGTAGGCAATCCGGCCGCCAATGGTGATTCATGGCCTCACATGTATAAACAACTATAACTCCGCTTCTTTTCGTCGTATGCGAATCTGCGACCTAGCAATTTGTATCTTAAAACACGCCCCAACGAACCACCTTATACCAATCTGCGACGAACTTGCATAGTTTTGTCACACATCGATCGTTTCGAGTGGAAAGCAATCCGGCCGTCAATGGTGATTCATGGCCTGACAGATATAAACAACTATAACTCCGCTTCTATTCGTCGAATGCAAATCTGCGACATAGCAATTTGTAGCTTAAAATACGTCACATCGACCAACCTTGTGCCGATCTGCGACGAACTTGCATAGTTTCGTCAAACATCGATCGTTTCGAGTGGTATGCAATCCGGCCGTCAATGGTGATTCATGGCCTCAGAGATATAAACAACAATAACTCCGCTTCTATTCATCGTATGCGAATCTGCGACATAGCAATTAGTAGCTTAAAATACGTCACATCGACCAACCTTGTGCCGATCTGCGACGAACTTGCATAGTTTCGTCAAACATCGATCGTTTCGAGTGGTAAGCAATCCGGCCGTCAATGGTGATTCATGGCCTCACAGACATAAACAACAATAACTCAGCTTCTATTCGTCGAATGCAAATTTGCGACATAGCGATTTGTAGCTTAAAACACGACACATCGACCCACCTCATGCCGATCTGCGACGTACTTGTATAGATTCGTCAAACGTCGATCGTTTCGAGTGGTAGGCAATCCGGCCGTCAATGGTGATTCATGGCCTCACAGATATAAACAACAATAACTCCGCTTCTTTTCGTCGTATGCGAATCTGCGACATAGCAATTTGTAGCTTAAAACATGGCCCAACGAGCCACCTTATACCGATCTGCGACGAACTTGCATAGTTTCGTCAAACGTCGATCGTTTCGAGTGGTAGGCAATCCGGCCGCCAATGGTGATTCATGGCCTCACATGTATAAACAACTATAACTCCGCTTCTATTCATCGAATGCAAATCTGCGACATAGCAATTTGTAGCTTAAAACACGTCACATTGACCCACCTTGTGCCAATCTGTGACGAACTTGCATAGTTTCGTCAAACATTGATCGTTTCGAGTGGAAAGCAATCCGGCCGTCAATGGTGATTCATGGCCTCACAGATATAAACAACTATAACTCCGCTTCTATTCGTCGTATGCGAATCTGCGACATAGCAATTTGTAGCTTAAAACACGCCCCAACGAACCACCTTATACCGATCTGCGACGAACTTTCGTCGTTTTGTCAAACATCGATCGTTTCGAGTGGTAGGCAAACCGGCCGTCAATGGTGATTCATGGCCTCACAGATATAAACAACAATAACTCCGCTTGTTTTCGTCGTATGCGAATCTGCGACATAGCAATTTGTAGATTAAAACACGCTCCAACGAACCACCTTATACCGATCTGCGACGTACTCGCATAGTTTTGTCAAACATTGATCGTTTCGAGTGGAAAGCAATCCGGCCGTCAATGGTGATTCATGGCCTCACAGATATAAACAACTATAACACCGCTTCTATTCGTCGTATGCGAATCTGCGACCTAGCAATTTGTATCTTAAAACACGCCCCAACGAACCACCTTATACCAATCTGCGACGAACTTGCATAGTTTTGTCACACATCGATCGTTTCGAGTGGAAAGCAATCCGGCCGTCAATGGTGATTCATGGCCTGACAGATATAAACAACTATAACTCCGCTTCTATTCGTCGAATGCAAATCTGCGACATAGCAATTTGTAGCTTAAAATACGTCACATCGACCAACCTTGTGCCGATCTGCGACGAACTTGCATAGTTTCGTCAAACATCGATCGTTTCGAGTGGTATGCAATCCGGCCGTCAATGGTGATTCATGGCCTCAGAGATATAAACAACAATAACTCCGCTTCTATTCATCGTATGCGAATCTGCGACATAGCAATTTGTAGCTCAAAATACGTCACATCGACCAACCTTGTGCCGATCTGCGACGAACTTGCATAGTTTCGTCAAACGTCGATCGTTTCGAGTGGTAGGCAATCCAGCCGCCAATGGTGATTCATGGCCTCACATATATAAACAACTATAACTCCGCTTCTATTCATCGAATGCAAATCTGCGACATAGCAATTTGTAGCTTAAAACACGTCACATCGACCCACCTTGTGCCAATCTGCGACGTACTTTTATAGTTTAGACAAACATCGATCGTTTCGAGTGGTAGGCAATCCGGCCGTCAATGGTGATTCATGGCCTCACAGATATAAACAACAATAACTCCGCTTCTATTCATCGTATGCGAATCTGCAACATAGCAGTTTGTAGCTTAAAACAAGCCCCAACGAACCACCTTATACCGATCTGCGACGAACTTGCATAGTTTCGTCAAACATCTATCGTTTCGAGTGGTAGGCAATCCGGTCGTCAATGGTGATTCATGGCCTGACAGATATAAACAACTATAACTCCGCTTCTATTCGTCGTATGCGAATCTGCGACCTAGCAATTTGTAGCTTAAAACACGCCCAACGAACCACCTTATACCGATCTGTGACGAACTTGCATAGTTGCGTCAAACGTCGATCGTTTCGAGTGGTAGGCAATCCGGCCGTCAATGGTGATTCATGGCCTCACAGATATAAACAACAATAACTCCGCTTCTTTTCGTCGTATGCGAATCTGCGACATAGCAATTTGTAGCTTAAAACATGGCCCAACGAGCCACCTTATACCGATCTGCGACGAACTTGCATAGTTTCGTCAAACGTCGATCGTTTCGAGTGGTAGGCAATCCGGCCGCCAATGGTGATTCATGGCCTCACATGTATAAACAACTATAACTCCGCTTCTATTCATCGAATGCAAATCTGCGACATAGCAATTTGTAGCTTAAAACACGTCACATCGACCCACCTTGTGCCAATCTGCGACGTACTTTTATAGTTTAGACAAACATCGATCGTTTCGAGTGGTAGGCAATCCGGCCGTCAATGGTGATTCATGGCCTCACAGATATAAACAACAATGACTCCGCTTCTTTTCGTCGTATGCGAATCTGCGACATAGCAATTTGTAGATTAAAACACGCCCCAACGAACCACCTTATACCGATCTGCGACGTACTCGCATAGTTTTGTCAAACATTGATCGTTTCGAGTGGAAAGCAATCCGGCCGTCAATGGTGATTCATGGCCTCACAGATATAAACAACTATAACTCCGCTTCTATTCGTCGTATGCGAATCTGCGACCTAGCAATTTGTATCTTAAAACACGCCCCAGCGAACCACCTTATACCGATCTGTGACGAACTTGCATAGTTTCGTCAAACGTCGATCGTTTCGAGTGGTAGGCAATCCGGCCGTCAATGGTGATTCATGGCCTGACAGATATAAACAACTATAACTCCGCTTCTATTCGTCGAATGCAAATCTGCGACATAGCAATTTGTAGCTTAAAATACGTCACATCGACCAACCTTGTGCCGATCTGCGACGAACTTGCATAGTTTCGTCAAACATCGATCGTTTCGAGTGGTAGGCAATCCGGCCGTCAATGGTGATTCATGGCCTCACAGATATAAACAACAATAACTCCGCTTCTATTCATCGTATGCGAATCTGCAACATAGCAGTTTGTAGCTTAAAACACGCCCCAACGAACCACCTTATACCGATCTGCGACGAACTTGCATAGTTTCGTCAAACAACTATCGTTTCAAGTGGTAGGCAATCCGGCCGTCAATGGTGATTCATGGCCTGACAGATATAAACAACTATAACTCCGCTTCTATTCGTCGTATGCGAATCTGCGACCTAGCAATTTGTAGCTTAAAACACGCCCAACGAACCACCTTATACCGATCTGTGACGAACTTGCATAGTTTCGTCAAACGTCGATCGTTTCGAGTGGTAGGCAATCCGGCCGTCAATGGTGATTCATGGCCTCACAGATATAAACAACAATAACTCCGCTTCTTTTCGTCGTATGCGAATCTGCGACATAGCAATTTGTAGCTTAAAACATGGCCCAACGAGCCACCTTATACCGATCTGCGACGAACTTGCATAGTTTCGTCAAACGTCGATCGTTTCGAGTGGTAGGCAATCCGGCCGCCAATGGTGATTCATGGCCTCACATGTATAAACAACTATAACTCCGCTTCTATTCATCGAATGCAAATCTGCGACATAGCAATTTGTAGCTTAAAACACGTCACATTGACCCACCTTGTGCCAATCTGTGACGAACTTGCATAGTTTCGTCAAACATTGATCGTTTCGAGTGGAATGCAATCCGGCCGTCAATGGTGATTCATGGCCTCACAGATATAAACAACTATAACTCCGCTTCTATTCGTCGTATGCGAATCTGCGACATAGCAATTTGTAGCTTAAAACACGCCCCAACGAACCACCTTATACCGATCTGCGACGAACTTTCGTCGTTTTGTCAAACATCGATCGTTTCGAGTGGTAGGCAAACCGGCCGTCAATGGTGATTCATGGCCTCACAGATATAAACAACAATAACTCCGCTTGTTTTCGTCGTATGCGAATCTGCGACATAGCAATTTGTAGATTAAAACACGCTCCAACGAACCACCTTATACCGATCTGCGACGTACTCGCATAGTTTTGTCAAACATTGATCGTTTCGAGTGGAAAGCAATCCGGCCGTCAATGGTGATTCATGGCCTCACAGATATAAACAACTATAACACCGCTTCTATTCGTCGTATGCGAATCTGCGACCTAGCAATTTGTATCTTAAAACACGCCCCAACGAACCACCTTATACCAATCTGCGACGAACTTGCATAGTTTTGTCACACATCGATCGTTTCGAGTGGAAAGCAATCCGGCCGTCAATGGTGATTCATGGCCTGACAGATATAAACAACTATAACTCCGCTTCTATTCGTCGAATGCAAATCTGCGACATAGCAATTTGTAGCTTAAAATACGTCACATCGACCAACCTTGTGCCGATCTGCGACGAACTTGCATAGTTTCGTCAAACATCGATCGTTTCGAGTGGTATGCAATCCGGCCGTCAATGGTGATTCATGGCCTCACAGACATAAACAACAATAACTCCGCTTCTATTCATCGTATGCGAATCTGCGACACAACAATTTGTAGCTTAAAACATGGCCCAACGAGCCACCTTATACCGATCTGCGACGAACTTGCATAGTTTCGTCAAACATCTATCGTTTCGAGTGGTAGGCAATCCGGCCGTCAATGGTGATTCATAGCCTGACAGATATAAACAACTATAACTCCGCTTCTTTTCGTCGTATGCGAATCTGCGACATAGCAATTTGTAGATTAAAACACGCCCCAACGAACCACCTAATACCGATCTGCGACGAACTCGCATAGTTTTGTCAAACATTGATCGTTTCGAGTGGAAAGCAATCCGGCCGTCAATGGTGATTCATGGCCTGACAGATATAAACAACTATAACTCCGCTTCTATTCGTCGAATGCAAATCTGCGACATAGCAATTTGTAGCTTAAAATACGTCACATCGACCAACCTTGTGCCGATCTGCGACGAACTTGCATAGTTTCGTCAAACATCGATCGTTTCGAGTGGTATGCAATCCGGCCGTCAATGGTGATTCATGGCCTCAGAGATATAAACAACAATAACTCCGCTTCTATTCATCGTATGCGAATCTGCGACATAGCAATTTGTAGCTTAAAACATGGCCCAACGAGCCACCTTATACCGATCTGCGACGAACTTGCATAGTTTCGTCAAACGTCGATCGTTTCGAGTGGTAGGCAATCCAGCCGCCAATGGTGATTCATGGCCTCACATATATAAACAACTATAACTCCGCTTCTATTCATCGAATGCAAATCTGCGACATAGCAATTTGTAGCTTAAAACACGTCACATCGACCCACCTTGTGCCAATCTGCGACGTACTTTTATAGTTTAGACAAACATCGATCGTTTCGAGTGGTAGGCAATCCGGCCGTCAATGGTGATTCATGGCCTCACAGATATAAACAACAATAACTCCGCTTCTATTCATCGTATGCGAATCTGCAACATAGCAGTTTGTAGCTTAAAACAAGCCCCAACGAACCACCTTATACCGATCTGCGACGAACTTGCATAGTTTCGTCAAACATCTATCGTTTCGAGTGGTAGGCAATCCGGTCGTCAATGGTGATTCATGGCCTGACAGATATAAACAACTATAACTCCGCTTCTATTCGTCGTATGCGAATCTGCGACCTAGCAATTTGTAGCTTAAAACACGCCCAACGAACCACCTTATACCGATCTGTGACGAACTTGCATAGTTGCGTCAAACGTCGATCGTTTCGAGTGGTAGGCAATCCGGCCGTCAATGGTGATTCATGGCCTCACAGATATAAACAACAATAACTCCGCTTCTTTTCGTCGTATGCGAATCTGCGACATAGCAATTTGTAGCTTAAAACATGGCCCAACGAGCCACCTTATACCGATCTGCGACGAACTTGCATAGTTTCGTCAAACGTCGATCGTTTCGAGTGGTAGGCAATCCGGCCGCCAATGGTGATTCATGGCCTCACATGTATAAACAACTATAACTCCGCTTCTATTCATCGAATGCAAATCTGCGACATAGCAATTTGTAGCTTAAAACACGTCACATCGACCCACCTTGTGCCAATCTGCGACGTACTTTTATAGTTTAGACAAACATCGATCGTTTCGAGTGGTAGGCAATCCGGCCGTCAATGGTGATTCATGGCCTCACAGATATAAACAACAATGACTCCGCTTCTTTTCGTCGTATGCGAATCTGCGACATAGCAATTTGTAGATTAAAACACGCCCCAACGAACCACCTTATACCGATCTGCGACGTACTCGCATAGTTTTGTCAAACATTGATCGTTTCGAGTGGAAAGCAATCCGGCCGTCAATGGTGATTCATGGCCTCACAGATATAAACAACTATAACTCCGCTTCTATTCGTCGTATGCGAATCTGCGACCTAGCAATTTGTATCTTAAAACACGCCCCAGCGAACCACCTTATACCGATCTGTGACGAACTTGCATAGTTTCGTCAAACGTCGATCGTTTCGAGTGGTAGGCAATCCGGCCGTCAATGGTGATTCATGGCCTGACAGATATAAACAACTATAACTCCGCTTCTATTCGTCGAATGCAAATCTGCGACATAGCAATTTGTAGCTTAAAATACGTCACATCGACCAACCTTGTGCCGATCTGCGACGAACTTGCATAGTTTCGTCAAACATCGATCGTTTCGAGTGGTAGGCAATCCGGCCGTCAATGGTGATTCATGGCCTCACAGATATAAACAACAATAACTCCGCTTCTATTCATCGTATGCGAATCTGCAACATAGCAGTTTGTAGCTTAAAACACGCCCCAACGAACCACCTTATACCGATCTGCGACGAACTTGCATAGTTTCGTCAAACAACTATCGTTTCGAGTGGTAAGCAATCCGGCCGTCAATGGTGATTCATGGCCTCACAGACATAAACAACAATAACTCAGCTTCTATTCGTCGAATGCAAATTTGCGACATAGCGATTTGTAGCTTAAAACACGACACATCGACCCACCTCATGCCGATCTGCGACGTACTTGTATAGATTCGTCAAACGTCGATCGTTTCGAGTGGTAGGCAATCCGGCCGTCAATGGTGATTCATGGCCTCACAGATATAAACAACAATAACTCCGCTTCTTTTCGTCGTATGCGAATCTGCGACATAGCAATTTGTAGATTAAAACACGCCCCAACGAACCACCTTATACCGATCTGCGACGAACTCGCATAGTTTTGTCAAACATTGATCGTTTCGAGTGGAAAGCAATCCGGCCGTCAATGGTGATTCATGGCCTCACAGATATAAACAACTATAACTCCGCTTCTATTCGTCGTATGCGAATCTGCGACCTAGCAATTTGTAGCTTAAAACACGCCCCAACGAACCACCTTATACCGATCTGCGACCAACTTGCATAGTTTTGTCACACATCGTTCGTTTCGAGTGGAAAGCAATCCGGCCGTCAATGGTGATTCATGGCCTGACAGATATAAACAACTATAACTCCGCTTCTATTCGTCGAATGCAAATCTGCGACATAGCAATTTGTAGCTTAAAATACGTCACATCGACCAACCTTGTGCCGATCTGCGACGAACTTGCATAGTTTCGTCAAACATCGATCGTTTCGAGTGGTATGCAATCCGGCCGTCAATGGTGATTCATGGCTTCAGAGATATAAACAACAATAACTCCGCTTCTATTCATCGTATGCGAATCTGCGACATAGCAATTTGTAGCTTAAAACATGGCCCAACGAGCCACCTTATACCGATCTGCGACGAACTTGCATAGTTTCGTCAAACGTCGATCGTTTCGAGTGGTAGGCAATCCGGCCGCCAATGGTGATTCATGGCCTCACATATATAAACAACTATAACTCCGCTTCTATTCGTCGAATGCAAATCTGCGACATAGCAATTTGTAGCTTAAAACACGTCACATCGACCCACATTGTGCCAATCTACGACGTACTTTTATAGTTTAGACAAACATCGATCGTTTCGAGTGGTAGGCAATCCGGCCGTCAATGGTGATTCATGGCCTCACAGATATAAACAACAATAACTCCGCTTCTATTCATCGTATGCGAATCTGCAACATAGCAGTTTGTAGCTTAAAACACGCCCCAACGAACCACCTTTTACCGATCTGCGACGAACTTGCATAGTTTCGTCAAACATCTATCGTTTCGAGTGGTAGGCAATCCGGCCGTCAATGGTGATTCATGGCCTGACAGATATAAACAACTATAACTCCGCTTCTATTCGTCGTATGCGAATCTGCGACCTAGCAATTTGTAGCTTAAAACACGCCCAACGAACCACCTTATACCGATCTGTGACGAACTTGCATAGTTTCGTCAAACGTCGATCGTTTCGAGTGGTAGGCAATCCGGCCGTCAATGGTGATTCATGGCCTCACAGATATAAACAACAATAACTCCGCTTCTTTTCGTCGTATGCGAATCTGCGACATAGCAATTTGTAGCTTAAAACATGGCCCAACGAGCCACCTTATACAGATCTGCGACGAACTTGCATAGTTTCGTCAAACGTCGATCGTTTCGAGTGGTAGGCAATCCGGCCGTCAATGGTGATTCATGGCCTCACAGATATAAACAACAATAACTCCGCTTCTTTTCGTCGTATGCGAATCTGCGACATAGCAATTTGTAGCTTAAAACATGGCCCAACGAGCCACCTTATACCGATCTGCGACGAACTTGCATAGTTTCGTCAAACGTCGATCGTTTCGAGTGGTAGGCAATCCGGCCGCCAATGGTGATTCATGGCCTCACATGTATAAACAACTATAACTCCGCTTCTATTCATCGAATGCAAATCTGCGACATAGCAATTTGTAGCTTAAAACACGTCACATTGACCCACCTTGTGCCAATCTGTGACGAACTTGCATAGTTTCGTCAAACATTGATCGTTTCGAGTGGAAAGCAATCCGGCCGTCAATGGTGATTCATGGCCTCACAGATATAAACAACTATAACTCCGCTTCTATTCGTCGTATGCGAATCTGCGACATAGCAATTTGTAGCTTAAAACACGCCCCAACGAACCACCTTATACCGATCTGCGACGAACTTTCGTCGTTTTGTCAAACATCGATCGTTTCGAGTGGTAGGCAAACCGGCCGTCAATGGTGATTCATGGCCTCACAGATATAAACAACAATAACTCCGCTTGTTTTCGTCGTATGCGAATCTGCGACATAGCAATTTGTAGATTAAAACACGCTCCAACGAACCACCTTATACCGATCTGCGACGTACTCGCATAGTTTTGTCAAACATTGATCGTTTCGAGTGGAAAGCAATCCGGCCGTCAATGGTGATTCATGGCCTCACAGATATAAACAACTATAACACCGCTTCTATTCGTCGTATGCGAATCTGCGACCTAGCAATTTGTATCTTAAAACACGCCCCAACGAACCACCTTATACCAATCTGCGACGAACTTGCATAGTTTTGTCACACATCGATCGTTTCGAGTGGAAAGCAATCCGGCCGTCAATGGTGATTCATGGCCTGACAGATATAAACAACTATAACTCCGCTTCTATTCATCGTATGCGAATCTGCGACACAACAATTTGTAGCTTAAAACATGGCCCAACGAGCCACCTTATACCGATCTGCGACGAACTTGCATAGTTTCGTCAAACATCTATCGTTTCGAGTGGTAGGCAATCCGGCCGTCAATGGTGATTCATAGCCTCACAGATATAAACAACAATAACTCCGCTTCTTTTCGTCGTATGCGAATCTGCGACATAGCAATTTGTAGATTAAAACACGCCCCAACGAACCACCTAATACCGATCTGCGACGAACTCGCATAGTTTTGTCAAACATTGATCGTTTCGAGTGGAAAGCAATCCGGCCGTCAATGGTGATTCATGGCCTGACAGATATAAACAACTATAACTCCGCTTCTATTCGTCGAATGCAAATCTGCGACATAGCAATTTGTAGCTTAAAATACGTCACATCGACCAACCTTGTGCCGATCTGCGACGAACTTGCATAGTTTCGTCAAACATCGATCGTTTCGAGTGGTATGCAATCCGGCCGTCAATGGTGATTCATGGCCTCAGAGATATAAACAACAATAACTCCGCTTCTATTCATCGTATGCGAATCTGCGACATAGCAATTTGTAGCTTAAAACATGGCCCAACGAGCCACCTTATACCGATCTGCGACGAACTTGCATAGTTTCGTCAAACGTCGATCGTTTCGAGTGGTAGGCAATCCAGCCGCCAATGGTGATTCATGGCCTCACATATATAAACAACTATAACTCCGCTTCTATTCATCGAATGCAAATCTGCGACATAGCAATTTGTAGCTTAAAACACGTCACATCGACCCACCTTGTGCCAATCTGCGACGTACTTTTATAGTTTAGACAAACATCGATCGTTTCGAGTGGTAGGCAATCCGGCCGTCAATGGTGATTCATGGCCTCACAGATATAAACAACAATAACTCCGCTTCTATTCATCGTATGCGAATCTGCAACATAGCAGTTTGTAGCTTAAAACAAGCCCCAACGAACCACCTTATACCGATCTGCGACGAACTTGCATAGTTTCGTCAAACATCTATCGTTTCGAGTGGTAGGCAATCCGGTCGTCAATGGTGATTCATGGCCTGACAGATATAAACAACTATAACTCCGCTTCTATTCGTCGTATGCGAATCTGCGACCTAGCAATTTGTAGCTTAAAACACGCCCAACGAACCACCTTATACCGATCTGTGACGAACTTGCATAGTTGCGTCAAACGTCGATCGTTTCGAGTGGTAGGCAATCCG
Source organism: Anoplius nigerrimus (assembly GCA_914767735.1). Lineage (NCBI taxonomy): Eukaryota > Metazoa > Arthropoda > Insecta > Hymenoptera > Pompilidae > Anoplius > Anoplius nigerrimus. The sequence continues at coordinate 152,438 of CAJZBX010001045.1, read as the reverse complement.
GCCGTCAATGGTGATTCATGGCCTCACAGATATAAACAACAATAACTCCGCTTCTTTTCGTCGTATGCGAATCTGCGACATAGCAATTTGTAGCTTAAAACATGGCCCAACGAGCCACCTTATACCGATCTGCGACGAACTTGCATAGTTTCGTCAAACGTCGATCGTTTCGAGTGGTAGGCAATCCGGCCGCCAATGGTGATTCATGGCCTCACATGTATAAACAACTATAACTCCGCTTCTATTCATCGAATGCAAATCTGCGACATAGCAATTTGTAGCTTAAAACACGTCACATCGACCCACCTTGTGCCAATCTGCGACGTACTTTTATAGTTTAGACAAACATCGATCGTTTCGAGTGGTAGGCAATCCGGCCGTCAATGGTGATTCATGGCCTCACAGATATAAACAACAATGACTCCGCTTCTTTTCGTCGTATGCGAATCTGCGACATAGCAATTTGTAGATTAAAACACGCCCCAACGAACCACCTTATACCGATCTGCGACGTACTCGCATAGTTTTGTCAAACATTGATCGTTTCGAGTGGAAAGCAATCCGGCCGTCAATGGTGATTCATGGCCTCACAGATATAAACAACTATAACTCCGCTTCTATTCGTCGTATGCGAATCTGCGACCTAGCAATTTGTATCTTAAAACACGCCCCAGCGAACCACCTTATACCGATCTGTGACGAACTTGCATAGTTTCGTCAAACGTCGATCGTTTCGAGTGGTAGGCAATCCGGCCGTCAATGGTGATTCATGGCCTGACAGATATAAACAACTATAACTCCGCTTCTATTCGTCGAATGCAAATCTGCGACATAGCAATTTGTAGCTTAAAATACGTCACATCGACCAACCTTGTGCCGATCTGCGACGAACTTGCATAGTTTCGTCAAACATCGATCGTTTCGAGTGGTAGGCAATCCGGCCGTCAATGGTGATTCATGGCCTCACAGATATAAACAACAATAACTCCGCTTCTATTCATCGTATGCGAATCTGCAACATAGCAGTTTGTAGCTTAAAACACGCCCCAACGAACCACCTTATACCGATCTGCGACGAACTTGCATAGTTTCGTCAAACAACTATCGTTTCGAGTGGTAAGCAATCCGGCCGTCAATGGTGATTCATGGCCTCACAGACATAAACAACAATAACTCAGCTTCTATTCGTCGAATGCAAATTTGCGACATAGCGATTTGTAGCTTAAAACACGACACATCGACCCACCTCATGCCGATCTGCGACGTACTTGTATAGATTCGTCAAACGTCGATCGTTTCGAGTGGTAGGCAATCCGGCCGTCAATGGTGATTCATGGCCTCACAGATATAAACAACAATAACTCCGCTTCTTTTCGTCGTATGCGAATCTGCGACATAGCAATTTGTAGATTAAAACACGCCCCAACGAACCACCTTATACCGATCTGCGACGAACTCGCATAGTTTTGTCAAACATTGATCGTTTCGAGTGGAAAGCAATCCGGCCGTCAATGGTGATTCATGGCCTCACAGATATAAACAACTATAACTCCGCTTCTATTCGTCGTATGCGAATCTGCGACCTAGCAATTTGTAGCTTAAAACACGCCCCAACGAACCACCTTATACCGATCTGCGACCAACTTGCATAGTTTTGTCACACATCGTTCGTTTCGAGTGGAAAGCAATCCGGCCGTCAATGGTGATTCATGGCCTGACAGATATAAACAACTATAACTCCGCTTCTATTCGTCGAATGCAAATCTGCGACATAGCAATTTGTAGCTTAAAATACGTCACATCGACCAACCTTGTGCCGATCTGCGACGAACTTGCATAGTTTCGTCAAACATCGATCGTTTCGAGTGGTATGCAATCCGGCCGTCAATGGTGATTCATGGCTTCAGAGATATAAACAACAATAACTCCGCTTCTATTCATCGTATGCGAATCTGCGACATAGCAATTTGTAGCTTAAAACATGGCCCAACGAGCCACCTTATACCGATCTGCGACGAACTTGCATAGTTTCGTCAAACGTCGATCGTTTCGAGTGGTAGGCAATCCGGCCGCCAATGGTGATTCATGGCCTCACATATATAAACAACTATAACTCCGCTTCTATTCGTCGAATGCAAATCTGCGACATAGCAATTTGTAGCTTAAAACACGTCACATCGACCCACATTGTGCCAATCTACGACGTACTTTTATAGTTTAGACAAACATCGATCGTTTCGAGTGGTAGGCAATCCGGCCGTCAATGGTGATTCATGGCCTCACAGATATAAACAACAATAACTCCGCTTCTTTTCGTCGTATGCGAATCTGCAACATAGCAGTTTGTAGCTTAAAACACGCCCCAACGAACCACCTTTTACCGATCTGCGACGAACTTGCATAGTTTCGTCAAACATCTATCGTTTCGAGTGGTAGGCAATCCGGCCGTCAATGGTGATTCATGGCCTGACAGATATAAACAACTATAACTCCGCTTCTATTCGTCGTATGCGAATCTGCGACCTAGCAATTTGTAGCTTAAAACACGCCCAACGAACCACCTTATACCGATCTGTGACGAACTTGCATAGTTTCGTCAAACGTCGATCGTTTCGAGTGGTAGGCAATCCGGCCGTCAATGGTGATTCATGGCCTCACAGATATAAACAACAATAACTCCGCTTCTTTTCGTCGTATGCGAATCTGCGACATAGCAATTTGTAGCTTAAAACATGGCCCAACGAGCCACCTTATACAGATCTGCGACGAACTTGCATAGTTTCGTCAAACGTCGATCGTTTCGAGTGGTAGGCAATCCGGCCGTCAATGGTGATTCATGGCCTCACAGATATAAACAACAATAACTCCGCTTCTTTTCGTCGTATGCGAATCTGCGACATAGCAATTTGTAGATTAAAACACGCTCCAACGAACCACCTTATACCGATCTGCGACGTACTCGCATAGTTTTGTCAAACATTGATCGTTTCGAGTGGAAAGCAATCCGGCCGTCAATGGTGATTCATGGCCTCACAGATATAAACAACTATAACTCCGCTTCTATTCGTCGTATGCGAATCTGCGACCTAGCAATTTGTAGCTTAAAACACGCCCCAACGAACCACCTTATACCGATCTGCGACCAACTTGCATAGTTTTGTCACACATTGATCGTTTCGAGTGGAAAGCAATCCGGCCGTCAATGGTGATTCATGGCCTGACAGATATAAACAACTATAACTCCGCTTCTATTCGTCGAATGCAAATCTGCGACATAGCAATTTGTAGCTTAAAATACGTCACATCGACCAACCTTGTGCCGATCTGCGACGAACTTGCATAGTTTCGTCAAACATCGATCGTTTCGAGTGGTATGCAATCCGGCCGTCAATGGTGATTCATGGCTTCAGAGATATAAACAACAATAACTCCGCTTCTATTCATCGTATGCGAATCTGCGACATAGCAATTTGTAGCTTAAAACATGGCCCAACGAGCCACCTTATACCGATCTGCGACGAACTTGCATAGTTTCGTCAAACGTCGATCGTTTCGAGTGGTAGGCAATCCGGCCGCCAATGGTGATTCATGGCCTCACATATATAAACAACTATAACTCCGCTTCTATTCGTCGAATGCAAATCTGCGACATAGCAATTTGTAGCTTAAAACACGTCACATCGACCCACCTTGTGCCAATCTACGACGTACTTTTATAGTTTAGACAAACATCGATCGTTTCGAGTGGTAGGCAATCCGGCCGTCAATGGTGATTCATGGCCTCACAGATATAAACAACAATAACTCCGCTTCTATTCATCGTATGCGAATCTGCAACATAGCAGTTTGTAGCTTAAAACACGCCCCAACGAACCACCTTTTACCGATCTGCGACGAACTTGCATAGTTTCGTCAAACATCTATCGTTTCGAGTGGTAGGCAATCCGGCCGTCAATGGTGATTCATGGCCTGACAGATATAAACAACTATAACTCCGCTTCTATTCGTCGTATGCGAATCTGCGACCTAGCAATTTGTAGCTTAAAACACGCCCAACGAACCACCTTATACCGATCTGTGACGAACTTGCATAGTTTCGTCAAACTTTGATCGTTTCGAGTGGTAGGCAATCCGGCCGTCAATGGTGATTCATGGCCTCACAGATATAAACAACAGTAACTCCGCTTCTTTTCGTCGTATGCGAATCTGCGACATAGCAATTTGTAGCTTAAAACATGGCCCAACGAGCCACCTTATACCGATCTGCGACGAACTTGCATAGTTTCGTCAAACGTCGATCGTTTCGAGTGGTAGGCAATCCGGCCGTCAATGGTGATTCATGGCCTCACAGATATAAACAACAATAACTCCGCTTCTTTTCGTCGTATGCGAATCTGCGACATAGCAATTTGTAGATTAAAACACGCTCCAACGAACCACCTTATACCGATCTGCGACGTACTCGCATAGTTTTGTCAAACATTGATCGTTTCGAGTGGAAAGCAATCCGGCCGTCAATGGTGATTCATGGCCTCACAGATATAAACAACTATAACTCCGCTTCTATTCGTCGTATGCGAATCTGCGACCTAGCAATTTGTAGCTTAAAACACGCCCCAACGAACCACCTTATACCGATCTGTGACGAACTTGCATACTTTCGTCAAACGTCGATCGTTTCGAGTGGTAGGCAATCCGGCCGTCAATGGTGATTCATGGCCTCACAGATATAAACAACAATAACTCCGCTTCTTTTCGTCGTATGCGAATCTGCGACCTAGCAATTTGTATCTTAAAACACGCCCCAACGAACCACCTTATACCAATCTGCGACGAACTTGCATAGTTTTGTCACACATCGATCGTTTCGAGTGGAAAGCAATCCGGCCGTCAATGGTGATTCATGGCCTGACAGATATAAACAACTATAACTCCGCTTCTATTCGTCGAATGCAAATCTGCGACATAGCAATTTGTAGCTTAAAATACGTCACATCGACCAACCTTGTGCCGATCTGCGACGAACTTGCATAGTTTCGTCAAACATCGATCGTTTCGAGTGGTATGCAATCCGGCCGTCAATGGTGATTCATGGCCTCAGAGATATAAACAACAATAACTCCGCTTCTATTCATCGTATGCGAATCTGCGACATAGCAATTAGTAGCTTAAAATACGTCACATCGACCAACCTTGTGCCGATCTGCGACGAACTTGCATAGTTTCGTCAAACATCGATCGTTTCGAGTGGTAAGCAATCCGGCCGTCAATGGTGATTCATGGCCTCACAGACATAAACAACAATAACTCAGCTTCTATTCGTCGAATGCAAATTTGCGACATAGCGATTTGTAGCTTAAAACACGACACATCGACCCACCTCATGCCGATCTGCGACGTACTTGTATAGATTCGTCAAACGTCGATCGTTTCGAGTGGTAGGCAATCCGGCCGTCAATGGTGATTCATGGCCTCACAGATATAAACAACAATAACTCCGCTTCTTTTCGTCGTATGCGAATCTGCGACATAGCAATTTGTAGCTTAAAACATGGCCCAACGAGCCACCTTATACCGATCTGCGACGAACTTGCATAGTTTCGTCAAACGTCGATCGTTTCGAGTGGTAGGCAATCCGGCCGCCAATGGTGATTCATGGCCTCACATGTATAAACAACTATAACTCCGCTTCTATTCATCGAATGCAAATCTGCGACATAGCAATTTGTAGCTTAAAACACGTCACATTGACCCACCTTGTGCCAATCTGTGACGAACTTGCATAGTTTCGTCAAACATTGATCGTTTCGAGTGGAAAGCAATCCGGCCGTCAATGGTGATTCATGGCCTCACAGATATAAACAACTCTAACTCCGCTTCTATTCGTCGTATGCGAATCTGCGACATAGCAATTTGTAGCTTAAAACACGCCCCAACGAACCACCTTATACCGATCTGCGACGAACTTTCGTCGTTTTGTCAAACATCGATCGTTTCGAGTGGTAGGCAAACCGGCCGTCAATGGTGATTCATGGCCTCACAGATATAAACAACAATAACTCCGCTTGTTTTCGTCGTATGCGAATCTGCGACATAGCAATTTGTAGATTAAAACACGCTCCAACGAACCACCTTATACCGATCTGCGACGTACTCGCATAGTTTTGTCAAACATTGATCGTTTCGAGTGGAAAGCAATCCGGCCGTCAATGGTGATTCATGGCCTCACAGATATAAACAACTATAACACCGCTTCTATTCGTCGTATGCGAATCTGCGACCTAGCAATTTGTATCTTAAAACACGCCCCAACGAACCACCTTATACCAATCTGCGACGAACTTGCATAGTTTTGTCACACATCGATCGTTTCGAGTGGAAAGCAATCCGGCCGTCAATGGTGATTCATGGCCTGACAGATATAAACAACTATAACTCCGCTTCTATTCGTCGAATGCAAATCTGCGACATAGCAATTTGTAGCTTAAAATACGTCACATCGACCAACCTTGTGCCGATCTGCGACGAACTTGCATAGTTTCGTCAAACATCGATCGTTTCGAGTGGTATGCAATCCGGCCGTCAATGGTGATTCATGGCCTCAGAGATATAAACAACAATAACTCCGCTTCTATTCATCGTATGCGAATCTGCGACATAGCAATTTGTAGCTCAAAATACGTCACATCGACCAACCTTGTGCCGATCTGCGACGAACTTGCATAGTTTCGTCAAACATCGATCGTTTCGAGTGGTAAGCAATCCGGCCGTCAATGGTGATTCATGGCCTCACAGACATAAACAACAATAACTCAGCTTCTATTCGTCGAATGCAAATTTGCGACATAGCGATTTGTAGCTTAAAACACGACACATCGACCCACCTCATGCCGATCTGCGACGTACTTGTATAGATTCGTCAAACGTCGATCGTTTCGAGTGGTAGGCAATCCGGCCGTCAATGGTGATTCATGGCCTCACAGATATAAACAACAATAACTCCGCTTGTTTTCGTCGTATGCGAATCTGCGACATAGCAATTTGTAGATTAAAACACGCTCCAACGAACCACCTTATACCGATCTGCGACGTACTCGCATAGTTTTGTCAAACATTGATCGTTTCGAGTGGAAAGCAATCCGGCCGTCAATGGTGATTCATGGCCTCACAGATATAAACAACTATAACACCGCTTCTATTCGTCGTATGCGAATCTGCGACCTAGCAATTTGTATCTTAAAACACGCCCCAACGAACCACCTTATACCAATCTGCGACGAACTTGCATAGTTTTGTCACACATCGATCGTTTCGAGTGGAAAGCAATCCGGCCGTCAATGGTGATTCATGGCCTGACAGATATAAACAACTATAACTCCGCTTCTATTCGTCGAATGCAAATCTGCGACATAGCAATTTGTAGCTTAAAATACGGCACATCGACCAACCTTGTGCCGATCTGCGACGAACTTGCATAGTTTCGTCAAACATCGATCGTTTCGAGTGGTATGCAATCCGGCCGTCAATGGTGATTCATGGCTTCAGAGATATAAACAACAATAACTCCGCTTCTATTCATCGTATGCGAATCTGCGACATAGCAATTTGTAGCTTAAAACATGGCCCAACGAGCCACCTTATACCGATCTGCGACGAACTTGCATAGTTTCGTCAAACGTCGATCGTTTCGAGTGGTAGGCAATCCGGCCGCCAATGGTGATTCATGGCCTCACATATATAAACAACTATAACTCCGCTTCTATTCGTCGAATGCAAATCTGCGACATAGCAATTTGTAGCTTAAAACACGTCACATCGACCCACATTGTGCCAATCTACGACGTACTTTTATAGTTTAGACAAACATCGATCGTTTCGAGTGGTAGGCAATCCGGCCGTCAATGGTGATTCATGGCCTCACAGATATAAACAACAATAACTCCGCTTCTATTCATCGTATGCGAATCTGCAACATAGCAGTTTGTAGCTTAAAACACGCCCCAACGAACCACCTTTTACCGATCTGCGACGAACTTGCATAGTTTCGTCAAACATCTATCGTTTCGAGTGGTAGGCAATCCGGCCGTCAATGGTGATTCATGGCCTGACAGATATAAACAACTATAACTCCGCTTCTATTCGTCGTATGCGAATCTGCGACCTAGCAATTTGTAGCTTAAAACACGCCCAACGAACCACCTTATACCGATCTGTGACGAACTTGCATAGTTTCGTCAAACGTCGATCGTTTCGAGTGGTAGGCAATCCGGCCGTCAATGGTGATTCATGGCCTCACAGATATAAACAACAATAACTCCGCTTCTTTTCGTCGTATGCGAATCTGCGACATAGCAATTTGTAGCTTAAAACATGGCCCAACGAGCCACCTTATACCGATCTGCGACGAACTTGCATAGTTTCGTCAAACGTCGATCGTTTCGAGTGGTAGGCAATCCGGCCGTCAATGGTGATTCATGGCCTCACAGATATAAACAACAATAACTCCGCTTCTTTTCGTCGTATGCGAATCTGCGACATAGCAATTTGTAGATTAAAACACGCTCCAACGAACCACCTTATACCGATCTGCGACGTACTCGCATAGTTTTGTCAAACATTGATCGTTTCGAGTGGAAAGCAATCCGGCCGTCAATGGTGATTCATGGCCTCACAGATATAAACAACTATAACTCCGCTTCTATTCGTCGTATGCGAATCTGCGACCTAGCAATTTGTAGCTTAAAACACGCCCCAACGAACCACCTTATACCGATCTGTGACGAACTTGCATAGTTTCGTCAAACGTCGATCGTTTCGAGTGGTAGGCAATCCGGCCGTCAATGGTGATTCATGGCCTCACAGATATAAACAACAATAACTCCGCTTCTTTTCGTCGTATGCGAATCTGCGACCTAGCAATTTGTATCTTAAAACACGCCCCAACGAACCACCTTATACCAATCTGCGACGAACTTGCATAGTTTTGTCACACATCGATCGTTTCGAGTGGAAAGCAATCCGGCCGTCAATGGTGATTCATGGCCTGACAGATATAAACAACTATAACTCCGCTTCTATTCGTCGAATGCAAATCTGCGACATAGCAATTTGTAGCTTAAAATACGTCACATCGACCAACCTTGTGCCGATCTGCGACGAACTTGCATAGTTTCGTCAAACATCGATCGTTTCGAGTGGTATGCAATCCGGCCGTCAATGGTGATTCATGGCCTCAGAGATATAAACAACAATAACTCCGCTTCTATTCATCGTATGCGAATCTGCGACATAGCAATTCGTAGCTTAAAATACGTCACATCGACCAACCTTGTGCCGATCTGCGACGAACTTGCATAGTTTCGTCAAACATCGATCGTTTCGAGTGGTAAGCAATCCGGCCGTCAATGGTGATTCATGGCCTCACAGACATAAACAACAATAACTCAGCTTCTATTCGTCGAATGCAAATTTGCGACATAGCGATTTGTAGCTTAAAACACGACACATCGACCCACCTCATGCCGATCTGCGACGTACTTGTATAGATTCGTCAAACGTCGATCGTTTCGAGTGGTAGGCAATCCGGCCGTCAATGGTGATTCATGGCCTCACAGATATAAACAACAATAACTCCGCTTCTATTCGTCGTATGCGAATCTTGCGACATAGCAATTTGTAGCTTAAAACACGCCCCAACGAACCACCTTATACCGATCTGCGACGAACTTTCGTCGTTTTGTCAAACATCGATCGTTTCGAGTGGTAGGCAATCCGGCCGTCAATGGTGATTCATGGCCTCACAGATATAAACAACAATAACTCCGCTTCTTTTCGTCGTATGCGAATCTGCGACATAGCAATTTGTAGATTAAAACACGCCCCAACGAACCACCTTATACCGATCTGCGACGAACTCGCATAGTTTTGTCAAACATTGATCGTTTCGAGTGGAAAGCAAACCGGCCGTCAATGGTGATTCATGGCCTCACAGATATAAACAACTATAACTCCGCTTCTATTCGTCGTATGCGAATCTGCGACCTAGCAATTTGTAGCTTAAAACACGCCCCAACGAACCACCATATACCGATCTGCGACCAACTTGCATAGTTTTGTCACACATCGATCGTTTCGAGTGGAAAGCAATCCGGCCGTCAATGGTGATTCATGGCCTGACAGATATAAACAACTATAACTCCGCTTCTATTCGTCGAATGCAAATCTGCGACATAGCAATTTGTAGCTTAAAATACGTCACATCGACCAACCTTGTGCCGATCTGCGACGAACTTGCATAGTTTCGTCAAACATCGATCGTTTCGAGTGGTATGCAATCCGGCCGTCACTGGTGATTCATGGCTTCAGAGATATAAACAACAATAACTCCGCTTCTATTCATCGTATGCGAATCTGCGACATAGCAATTTGTAGCTTAAAACATGGCCCAACGAGCCACCTTATACCGATCTGCGACGAACTTGCATAGTTTCGTCAAACGTCGATCGTTTCGAGTGGTAGGCAATCCGGCCGCCAATGGTGATTCCTGGCCTCACATATATAAACAACTATAACTCCGCTTCTATTCGTCGAATGCAAATCTGCGACATAGCAATTTGTAGCTTAAAACACGTCACATCGACCCACCTTGTGCCAATCTACGACGTACTTTTATAGTTTAGACAAACATCGATCGTTTCGAGTGGTAGGCAATCCGGCCGTCAATGGTGATTCATGGCCTCACAGATATAAACAACAATAACTCCGCTTCTATTCATCGTATGCGAATCTGCAACATAGCAGTTTGTAGCTTAAAACACGCCCCAACGAACCACCTTTTACCGATCTGCGACGAACTTGCATAGTTTCGTCAAACATCTATCGTTTCGAGTGGTAGGCAATCCGGCCGTCAATGGTGATTCATGGCCTGACAGATATAAACAACTATAACTCCGCTTCTATTCGTCGTTTGCGAATCTGCGACCTAGCAATTTGTAGCTTAAAACACGCCCAACGAACCACCTTATACCGATCTGTGACGAACTTGCATAGTTTCGTCAAACGTCGATCGTTTCGAGTGGTAGGCAATCCGGCCGTCGATGGTGATTCATGGCCTCACATGTATAAACAACTATAACTCCGCTTCTATTCATCGAATGCAAATCTACGACATAGCAATTTGTAGCTTAAAACACGTCACATCGACCCACCTTGTGCCAATCTGCGACGTACTTTTATAGTTTAGACAAACATCGATCGTTTCGAGTGGTAGGCAATCCGGCCGTCAATGGTGATTCATGGCCTCACAGATATAAACAACAATAACTCCGCTTCTATTCATCGTATGCGAATCTGCAACATAGCAGTTTGTAGCTTAAAACACGCCCCAACGAACCACCTTATACCGATCTGCGACGAACTTGCATAGTTTCGTCAAACATCTATCGTTTCGAGTGGAAGGCAATCCGGCCGTCAATGGTGATTCATGGCCTGACAGATATAAACAACTATAACTCCGCTTCTATTCGTCGTATGCGAATCTGCGACCTAGCAATTTGTAGCTTAAAACACGTCACATCGACCCACCTCATGCCGATCTGCGACGTACTTTTATAGATTCGTCAAACGTCGATCGTTTCGAGTGGTAGGCAATCCGGCCGTCAATGGTGATTCATGGCCTCACAGATATAAACAACAATAACTCCCCTTCTATTCGTCGTATGCGAATCTGCGACCTAGGAATTTGTATCTTAAAACACGCCTCAACGAACCACCTTGTGCCGATCTGCGACGAACTTGCATAGTTTCGTGAAACGTCGATCGTTTCGAGTTTTAGGCAATCCGGCCGTCAATGGTGATTCATGGCCTGACAGATATAAACAACTATAACTCCGCTTCTATTCGTCGAATGCAAATCTGCGACATAGCAATTTGTAGCTTAAAATACGTCACATCGACCAACCTTGTGCCGATCTGCGACGAACTTGCATAGTTTCGTCAAACATCGATCGTTTCGAGTGGTATGCAATCCGGCCGTCAATGGTGATTCATGGCCTCACAGACATAAACAACAATAACTCAGCTTCTATTCGTCGAATGCAAATTTGCGACATAGCGATTTGTAGCTTAAAACACGACACATCGACCCACCTCATGCCGATCTGCGACGTACTTGTATAGATTCGTCAAACGTCGATCGTTTCGAGTGGTAGGCAATCCGGCCGTCAATGGTGATTCATGGCCTCACAGATATAAACAACAATAACTCCGCTTCTATTCGTCGTATGCGAATCTGCGACATAGCAATTTGTAGCTAAAAACACGCCCCAACGAACCACCTTATACCGATCTGCGAAGAACTTTCGTCGTTTTCTCAAACATCGATCGTTTCGAGTGGTAGGCAATCCGGCCGTCAATGGTGATTCATAGCCTCACAGATATAAACAACAATAACTCCGCTTCTTTTCGTCGTATGCGAATCTGCGACATAGCAATTTGTAGATTAAAACACGCCCCAACGAACCACCTAATACCGATCTGCGACGAACTCGCATAGTTTTGTCAAACATTGATCGTTTCGAGTGGAAAGCAATCCGGCCGTCAATGGTGATTCATGGCCTGACAGATATAAACAACTATAACTCCGCTTCTATTCGTCGAATGCAAATCTGCGACATAGCAATTTGTAGCTTAAAATACGTCACATCGACCAACCTTGTGCCGATCTGCGACGAACTTGCATAGTTTCGTCAAACATCGATCGTTTCGAGTGGTATGCAATCCGGCCGTCAATGGTGATTCATGGCCTCAGAGATATAAACAACAATAACTCCGCTTCTATTCATCGTATGCGAATCTGCGACATAGCAATTTGTAGCTTAAAACATGGCCCAACGAGCCACCTTATACCGATCTGCGATGAACTTGCATAGTTTCGTCAAACGTCGATCGTTTCGGGTGGTAGGCAATCCAGCCGCCAATGGTGATTCATGGCCTCACATATATAAACAACTATAACTCCGCTTCTATTCATCGAATGCAAATCTGCGACATAGCAATTTGTAGCTTAAAACACGTCACATCGACCCACCTTGTGCCAATCTGCGACGTACTTTTATAGTTTAGACAAACATCGATCGTTTCGAGTGGTAGGCAATCCGGCCGTCAATGGTGATTCATGGCCTCACAGATATAAACAACAATAACTCCGCTTCTATTCATCGTATGCGAATCTGCAACATAGCAGTTTGTAGCTTAAATCACGCCCCAACGAACCACCTTATACCGATCTGCGACGAACTTGCATAGTTTCGTCAAACATCTATCGTTTCGAGTGGTAGGCAATCCGGCCGTCAATGGTGATTCATGGCCTGACAGATATAAACAACTATAACTCCGCTTCTATTCGTCGTATGCGAATCTGCGACCTAGCAATTTGTAGCTTAAAACACGCCCAACGAACCACCTTATACCGATCTGTGACGAACTTGCATAGTTTCGTCAAACGTCGATCGTTTCGAGTGGTAGGCAATCCGGCCGTCAATGGTGATTCATGGCCTCACAGATATAAACAACAATAACTCCGCTTCTTTTCGTCGTATGCGAATCTGCGACATAGCAATTTGTAGCTTAAAACATGGCCCAACGAGCCACCTTATACCGATCTGCGACGAACTTGCATAGTTTCGTCAAACGTCGATCGTTTCGAGTGGTAGGCAATCCGGCCGCCAATGGTGATTCATGGCCTCATATGTATAAACAACTATAACTCCGCTTCTATTCATCGAATGCAAATCTGCGACATAGCAATTTGTAGCTTAAAACACGTCACATCGACCCACCTTGTGCCAATCTGCGACGTACTTTTATAGTTTAGACAAACATCGATCGTTTCGAGTGGTAGGCAATCCGGCCGTCAATGGTGATTCATGGCCTCACAGATATAAACAACAATGACTCCGCTTCTTTTCGTCGTATGCGAATCTGCGACATAGCAATTTGTAGATTAAAACACGCCCCAACGAACCACCTTATACCGATCTGCGACGTACTCGCATAGTTTTGTCAAACATTGATCGTTTCGAGTGGAAAGCAATCCGGCCGTCAATGGTGATTCATGGCCTCACAGATATAAACAACAATAACTCCGCTTCTATTCGTCGTATGCGAATCTGCGACCTAGCAATTTGTATCTTAAAACACGCCCCAACGAACCACCTTATACCGATCTGTGACGAACTTGCATAGTTTCGTCAAACGTCGATCGTTTCGAGTGGTAGGCAATCCGGCCGTCAATGGTGATTCATGGCCTGACAGATATAAACAACTATAACTCCGCTTCTATTCGTCGAATGCAAATCTGCGACATAGCAATTTGTAGCTTAAAATACGTCACATCGACCAACCTTGTGCCGATCTGCGACGAACTTGCATAGTTTCGTCAAACATCGATCGTTTCGAGTGGTAGGCAATCCGGCCGTCAATGGTGACTCATGGCCTCACAGATATAAACAACAATAACTCCGCTTCTATTCATCGAATGCAAATCTGCGACATAGCAATTTGTAGCTTAAAACACGTCACATCGACCCACCTTGTGCCAATCTGTGACGAACTTGCATAGTTTCGTCAAACATTGATCGTTTCGACTGGAAAGCAATCCGGCCGTCAATGGTGATTCATGGCCTCACAGATATAAACAACTATAACTCCGCTTCTATTCGTCGTATGCGAATCTGCGACCTAGCAATTTGTATCTTAAAACACGCCCCAACGAACCACCTTATACCGATCTGCGACGAACTTGCATAGTTTCGTCAAACATCTATCGTTTCGAGTGGTAGGCAATCCGGCCGTCAATGGTGATTCATGGCCCGTCAGATATAAACAACTATAACTCCGCTTCTATTCGTCGTATGCGAATCTGCGACCTAGCAATTTGTAGCTTAAAACACGCCCAACGAACCACCTTATACCGATCTGTGACGAACTTGCATAGTTTCGTCAAACGTCGATCGTTTCGAGTGGTAGGCAATCCGGCCGTCAATGGTGATTCATGGCCTCACAGATATAAACAACTATAACTCCGCTTCTATTCGTCGAATGCAAATCTGCGACATAGCAATTTGTAGCTTAAAATACGTCACATCGACCAACCTTGTGCCGATCTGCGACGAACTTGCATAGTTTCGTCAAACATCGATCGTTTCGAGTGGTATGCAATCCGGCCGTCAATGGTGATTCATGGCCTGTCAGATATAAACAACTATAACTCCGCTTCTATTCGTCGTATGCGAATCTGCGACCTAGCAATTTGTAGCTTAAAACACGCCCAACGAACCACCTTATACCGATCTGTGACGAACTTGCATAGTTTCGTCAAACGTCGATCGTTTCGAGTGGTAGGCAATCCGGCCGTCGATGGTGATTCATGGCCTCACATGTATAAACAACTATAACTCCGCTTCTATTCATCGAATGCAAATCTACGACATAGCAATTTGTAGCTTAAAACACGTCACATCGACCCACCTTGTGCCAATCTGCGACGTACTTTTATAGTTTAGACAAACATCGATCGTTTCGAGTGGTAGGCAATCCGGCCGTCAATGGTGATTCATGGCCTCACAGATATAAACAACAATAACTCCGCTTCTATTCATCGTATGCGAATCTGCAACATAGCAGTTTGTAGCTTAAAACACGCCCCAACGAACCACCTTATACCGATCTGCGACGAACTTGCATAGTTTCGTCAAACATCTATCGTTTCGAGTGGAAGGCAATCCGGCCGTCAATGGTGATTCATGGCCTGACAGATATAAACAACTATAACTCCGCTTCTATTCGTCGTATGCGAATCTGCGACATAGCAATTTGTAGATTAAAACACGCCCCAACGAACCACCTTATACCGATCTGCGACGAACTCGCATAGTTTTGTCAAACATTGATCGTTTCGAGTGGAAAGCAATCCGGCCGTCAATGGTGATTCATGGCCTCACAGATATAAACAACTATAACTCCGCTTCTATTCGTCGTATGCGAATCTGCGACCTAGCAATTTGTAGCTTAAAACACGCCCCAACGAACCACCTTATACCGATCTGCGACCAACTTGCATAGTTTTGTCACACATCGATCGTTTCGAGTGGAAAGCAATCCGGCCGTCAATGGTGATTCATGGCCTGACAGATATAAACAACTATAACTCCGCTTCTATTCGTCGAATGCAAATCTGCGACATAGCAATTTGTAGCTTAAAATACGTCACATCGACCAACCTTGTGCCGATCTGCGACGAACTTGCATAGTTTCGTCAAACATCGATCGTTTCGAGTGGTATGCAATCCGGCCGTCAATGGTGATTCATGGCTTCAGAGATATAAACAACAATAACTCCGCTTCTATTCATCGTATGCGAATCTGCGACATAGCAATTTGTAGCTTAAAACATGGCCCAACGAGCCACCTTATACCGATCTGCGACGAACTTGCATAGTTTCGTCAAACGTCGATCGTTTCGAGTGGTATGCAATCCGGCCGTCAATGGTGATTCATGGCTTCAGAGATATAAACAACAATAACTCCGCTTCTATTCATCGTATGCGAATCTGCGACATAGCAATTTGTAGCTTAAAACATGGCCCAACGAGCCACCTTATACCGATCTGCGACGAACTTGCATAGTTTCGTCAAACGTCGATCGTTTCGAGTGGTAGGCAATCCGGCCGCCAATGGTGATTCATGGCCTCACATATATAAACAACTATAACTCCGCTTCTATTCGTCGAATGCAAATCTGCGACATAGCAATTTGTAGCTTAAAACACGTCACATCGACCCACCTTGTGCCAATCTACGACGTACTTTTATAGTTTAGACAAACATCGATCGTTTCGAGTGGTAGGCAATCCGGCCGTCAATGGTGATTCATGGCCTCACAGATATAAACAACAATAACTCCGCTTCTATTCATCGTATGCGAATCTGCAACATAGCAGTTTGTAGCTTAAAACACGCCCCAACGAACCACCTTTTACCGATCTGCGACGAACTTGCATAGTTTCGTCAAACATCTATCGTTTCGAGTGGTAGGCAATCCGGCCGTCAATGGTGATTCATGGCCTGACAGATATAAACAACTATAACTCCGCTTCTATTCGTCGTTTGCGAATCTGCGACCTAGCAATTTGTAGCTTAAAACACGCCCAACGAACCACCTTATACCGATCTGTGACGAACTTGCATAGTTTCGTCAAACGTCGATCGTTTCGAGTGGTAGGCAATCCGGCCGTCGATGGTGATTCATGGCCTCACATGTATAAACAACTATAACTCCGCTTCTATTCATCGAATGCAAATCTACGACATAGCAATTTGTAGCTTAAAACACGTCACATCGACCCACCTTGTGCCAATCTGCGACGTACTTTTATAGTTTAGACAAACATCGATCGTTTCGAGTGGTAGGCAATCCGGCCGTCAATGGTGATTCATGGCCTCACAGATATAAACAACAATAACTCCGCTTCTATTCATCGTATGCGAATCTGCAACATAGCAGTTTGTAGCTTAAAACACGCCCCAACGAACCACCTTATACCGATCTGCGACGAACTTGCATAGTTTCGTCAAACATCTATCGTTTCGAGTGGAAGGCAATCCGGCCGTCAATGGTGATTCATGGCCTCACAGATATAAACAACAATAACTCCCCTTCTATTCGTCGTATGCGAATCTGCGACATAGCAATTTGTAGCTTAAAACACGCCCCAACGAACCACCTTATACCGATCTGCGACGAACTTTCGTCGTTTTGTCAAACATCGATCGTTTCGAGTGGTAGGCAATCCGGCCGTCAATGGTGATTCATGGCCTCACAGATATAAACAACAATAACTCCGCTTCTTTCCGTCGTATGCGAATCTGCGACATAGCAATTTGTAGATTAAAACACGCCCCAACGAACCACCTTATACCGATCTGCGACGTACTCGCATAGTTTTGTCAAACATTGATCGTTTCGAGTGGAAAGCAATCCGGCCGTCAATGGTGATTCATGGCCTCACAGATATAAACAACTATAACTCCGCTTCTATTCGTCGTATGCGAATCTGCGACCTAGGAATTTGTATCTTAAAACACGCCTCAACGAACCACCTTGTGCCGATCTGCGACGAACTTGCATAGTTTCGTCAAACATCTATCGTTTCGAGTGGAAGGCAATCCGGCCGTCAATGGTGATTCATGGCCTGACAGATATAAACAACTATAACTCCGCTTCTATTCGTCGTATGCGAATCTGCGACATAGCAATTTGTAGATTAAAACACGCCCCAACGAACCACCTTATACCGATCTGCGACGAACTCGCATAGTTTTGTCAAACATTGATCGTTTCGAGTGGAAAGCAAACCGGCCGTCAATGGTGATTCATGGCCTCACAGATATAAACAACTATAACTCCGCTTCTATTCGTCGTATGCGAATCTGCGACCTAGCAATTTGTAGCTTAAAACACGCCCCAACGAACCACCTTATACCGATCTGCGACCAACTTGCATAGTTTTGTCACACATCGATCGTTTCGAGTGGAAAGCAATCCGGCCGTCAATGGTGATTCATGGCCTGACAGATATAAACAACTATAACTCCGCTTCTATTCGTCGAATGCAAATCTGCGACATAGCAATTTGTAGCTTAAAATACGTCACATCGACCAACCTTGTGCCGATCTGCGACGAACTTGCATAGTTTCGTCAAACATCGATCGTTTCGAGTGGTATGCAATCCGGCCGTCAATGGTGATTCATGGCTTCAGAGATATAAACAACAATAACTCCGCTTCTATTCATCGTATGCGAATCTGCGACATAGCAATTTGTAGCTTAAAACATGGCCCAACGAGCCACCTTATACCGATCTGCGACGAACTTGCATAGTTTCGTCAAACGTCGATCGTTTCGAGTGGTATGCAATCCGGCCGTCAATGGTGATTCATGGCTTCAGAGATATAAACAACAATAACTCCGCTTCTATTCATCGTATGCGAATCTGCGACATAGCAATTTGTAGCTTAAAACATGGCCCAACGAGCCACCTTATACCGATCTGCGACGAACTTGCATAGTTTCGTCAAACGTCGATCGTTTCGAGTGGTAGGCAATCCGGCCGCCAATGGTGATTCATGGCCTCACATATATAAACAACTATAACTCCGCTTCTATTCGTCGAATGCAAATCTGCGACATAGCAATTTGTAGCTTAAAACACGTCACATCGACCCACCTTGTGCCAATCTACGACGTACTTTTATAGTTTAGACAAACATCGATCGTTTCGAGTGGTAGGCAATCCGGCCGTCAATGGTGATTCATGGCCTCACAGATATAAACAACAATAACTCCGCTTCTATTCATCGTATGCGAATCTGCAACATAGCAGTTTGTAGCTTAAAACACGCCCCAACGAACCACCTTTTACCGATCTGCGACGAACTTGCATAGTTTCGTCAAACATCTATCGTTTCGAGTGGTAGGCAATCCGGCCGTCAATGGTGATTCATGGCCTGACAGATATAAACAACTATAACTCCGCTTCTATTCGTCGTTTGCGAATCTGCGACCTAGCAATTTGTAGCTTAAAACACGCCCAACGAACCACCTTATACCGATCTGTGACGAACTTGCATAGTTTCGTCAAACGTCGATCGTTTCGAGTGGTAGGCAATCCGGCCGTCGATGGTGATTCATGGCCTCACATGTATAAACAACTATAACTCCGCTTCTATTCATCGAATGCAAATCTACGACATAGCAATTTGTAGCTTAAAACACGTCACATCGACCCACCTTGTGCCAATCTGCGACGTACTTTTATAGTTTAGACAAACATCGATCGTTTCGAGTGGTAGGCAATCCGGCCGTCAATGGTGATTCATGGCCTCACAGATATAAACAACAATAACTCCGCTTCTATTCATCGTATGCGAATCTGCAACATAGCAGTTTGTAGCTTAAAACACGCCCCAACGAACCACCTTATACCGATCTGCGACGAACTTGCATAGTTTCGTCAAACATCTATCGTTTCGAGTGGAAGGCAATCCGGCCGTCAATGGTGATTCATGGCCTCACAGATATAAACAACAATAACTCCCCTTCTATTCGTCGTATGCGAATCTGCGACATAGCAATTTGTAGCTTAAAACACGCCCCAACGAACCACCTTATACCGATCTGCGACGAACTTTCGTCGTTTTGTCAAACATCGATCGTTTCGAGTGGTAGGCAATCCGGCCGTCAATGGTGATTCATGGCCTCACAGATATAAACAACAATAACTCCGCTTCTTTCCGTCGTATGCGAATCTGCGACATAGCAATTTGTAGATTAAAACACGCCCCAACGAACCACCTTATACCGATCTGCGACGTACTCGCATAGTTTTGTCAAACATTGATCGTTTCGAGTGGAAAGCAATCCGGCCGTCAATGGTGATTCATGGCCTCACAGATATAAACAACTATAACTCCGCTTCTATTCGTCGTATGCGAATCTGCGACCTAGGAATTTGTATCTTAAAACACGCCTCAACGAACCACCTTGTGCCGATCTGCGACGAACTTGCATAGTTTCGTGAAACGTCGATCGTTTCGAGTTTTAGGCAATCCGGCCGTCAATGGTGATTCATGGCCTGACAGATATAAACAACTATAACTCCGCTTCTATTCGTCGAATGCAAATCTGCGACATAGCAATTTGTAGCTTAAAATACGTCACATCGACCAACCTTGTGCCGATCTGCGACGAACTTGCATAGTTTCGTCAAACATCGATCGTTTCGAGTGGTATGCAATCCGGCCGTCAATGGTGATTCATGGCCTCACAGAAATAAACAACAATAACTCCGCTTCTATTCATCGTATGCGAATCTGCGACACAGCAATTTGTAGCTTAAAACATGGCCGAACGAGCCACCTTATACCGATCTGCGACGAACTTGCATAGTTTCGTCAAACATCGATCGTTTCGAGTGGTATGCAATCCGGCCGTCAATGGTGATTCATGGCCTCACAGACATAAACAACAATAACTCCGCTTCTATTCATCGTATGCGAATCTGCGACACAGCAATTTGTAGCTTAAAACATGGCCGAACGAGCCACCTTATACCGATCTGCGACGAACTTGCATAGTTTCGTCAAACATCTATCGTTTCGAGTGGTAGGCAATCCGGCCGTCAATGGTGATTCATGGCCTCACAGATATAAACAACTATAACTCCGCTTCTATTCGTCGTATGCGAATCTGCGACATAGCAATTTGTAGCTTAAAACACGTCACATCGACCCACCTTGTGCCAATCTGCGACGTACTTTTATAGTTTAGACAAACATCGATCGTTTCGAGTGGTAGGCAATCCGGCCGTCAATGGTGATTCATGGCCTCACAGATATAAACAACAATAACTCCGCTTCTATTCATCGTATGCGAATCTGCAACATAGCAGTTTGTAGCTTAAAACAAGCCCCAACGAACCACCTTATACCGATCTGCGACGAACTTGCATAGTTTCGTCAAACATCTATCGTTTCGAGTGGTAGGCAATCCGGCCGTCAATGGTGATTCATGGCCTGACAGATATAAACAACTATAACTCCGCTTCTATTCGTCGTATGCGAATCTGCGACCTAGCAATTTGTAGCTTAAAACACGCCCAACGAACCACCTTATACCGATCTGTGACGAACTTGCATAGTTTCGTCAAACGTCGATCGTTTCGAGTGGTAGGCAATCCGGCCGTCAATGGTGATTCATGGCCTCACAGATATAAACAACAATAACTCCGCTTCTTTTCGTCGTATGCGAATCTGCGACATAGCAATTTGTAGCTTAAAACATGGCCCAACGAGCCACCTTATACCGATCTGCGACGAACTTGCATAGTTTCGTCAAACGTCGATCGTTTCGAGTGGTAGGCAATCCGGCCGCCAATGGTGATTCATGGCCTCACATGTATAAACAACTATAACTCCGCTTCTATTCATCGAATGCAAATCTGCGACATAGCAATTTGTAGCTTAAAACACGTCACATCGACCCACCTTGTGCCAATCTGCGACGTACTTTTATAGTTTAGACAAACATCGATCGTTTCGAGTGGTAGGCAATCCGGCCGTCAATGGTGATTCATGGCCTCACAGATATAAACAACAATGACTCCGCTTCTTTTCGTCGTATGCGAATCTGCGACATAGCAATTTGTAGATTAAAACACGCCCCAACGGACCACCTTATACCGATCTGCGACGTACTCGCATAGTTTTGTCAAACATTGATCGTTTCGAGTGGAAAGCAATCCGGCCGTCAATGGTGATTCATGGCCTCACAGATATAAACAACTATAACTCCGCTTCTATTCGTCGTATGCGAATCTGCGACCTAGCAATTTGTATCTTAAAACACGCCCCAACGAACCACCTTATACCGATCTGTGACGAACTTGCATAGTTTCGTCAAACGTCGATCGTTTCGAGTGGTAGGCAATCCGGCCGTCAATGGTGATTCATGGCCTGACAGATATAAACAACTATAACTCCGCTTCTATTCGTCGAATGCAAATCTGCGACATAGCAATTTGTAGCTTAAAATACGTCACATCGACCAACCTTGTGCCGATCTGCGACGAACTTGCATAGTTTCGTCAAACATCGATCGTTTCGAGTGGTAGGCAATCCGGCCGTCAATGGTGATTCATGGCCTCACAGATATAAACAACAATAACTCCGCTTCTATTCATCGAATGCAAATCTGCGACCTAGCAATTTGTATCTTAAAACACGCCCCAACGAACCACCTTATACCGATCTGCGACGAACTTGCATAGTTTCGTCAAACATCTATCGTTTCGAGTGGTAGGCAATCCGGCCGTCAATGGTGATTCATGGCCCGTCAGATATAAACAACTATAACTCCGCTTCTATTCGTCGTATGCGAATCTGCGACCTAGCAATTTGTAGCTTAAAACACGCCCAACGAACCACCTTATACCGATCTGTGACGAACTTGCATAGTTTCGTCAAACGTCGATCGTTTCGAGTGGTAGGCAATCCGGCCGTCAATGGTGATTCATGGCCTCACAGATATAAACAACTATAACTCCGCTTCTATTCGTCGAATGCAAATCTGCGACATAGCAATTTGTAGCTTAAAATACGTCACATCGACCAACCTTGTGCCGATCTGCGACGAACTTGCATAGTTTCGTCAAACATCGATCGTTTCGAGTGGTATGCAATCCGGCCGTCAATGGTGATTCATGGCCTGTCAGATATAAACAACTATAACTCCGCTTCTATTCGTCGTATGCGAATCTGCGACCTAGCAATTTGTAGCTTAAAACACGCCCAACGAACCACCTTATACCGATCTGTGACGAACTTGCATAGTTTCGTCAAACGTCGATCGTTTCGAGTGGTAGGCAATCCGGCCGTCGATGGTGATTCATGGCCTCACATGTATAAACAACTATAACTCCGCTTCTATTCATCGAATGCAAATCTACGACATAGCAATTTGTAGCTTAAAACACGTCACATCGACCCACCTTGTGCCAATCTGCGACGTACTTTTATAGTTTAGACAAACATCGATCGTTTCGAGTGGTAGGCAATCCGGCCGTCAATGGTGATTCATGGCCTCACAGATATAAACAACAATAACTCCGCTTCTATTCATCGTATGCGAATCTGCAACATAGCAGTTTGTAGCTTAAAACACGCCCCAACGAACCACCTTATACCGATCTGCGACGAACTTGCATAGTTTCGTCAAACATCTATCGTTTCGAGTGGAAGGCAATCCGGCCGTCAATGGTGATTCATGGCCTGACAGATATAAACAACTATAACTCCGCTTCTATTCGTCGTATGCGAATCTGCGACATAGCAATTTGTAGATTAAAACACGCCCCAACGAACCACCTTATACCGATCTGCGACGAACTCGCATAGTTTTGTCAAACATTGATCGTTTCGAGTGGAAAGCAAACCGGCCGTCAATGGTGATTCATGGCCTCACAGATATAAACAACTATAACTCCGCTTCTATTCGTCGTATGCGAATCTGCGACCTAGCAATTTGTAGCTTAAAACACGCCCCAACGAACCACCTTATACCGATCTGCGACCAACTTGCATAGTTTTGTCACACATCGATCGTTTCGAGTGGAAAGCAATCCGGCCGTCAATGGTGATTCATGGCCTGACAGATATAAACAACTATAACTCCGCTTCTATTCGTCGAATGCAAATCTGCGACATAGCAATTTGTAGCTTAAAATACGTCACATCGACCAACCTTGTGCCGATCTGCGACGAACTTGCATAGTTTCGTCAAACATCGATCGTTTCGAGTGGTATGCAATCCGGCCGTCAATGGTGATTCATGGCTTCAGAGATATAAACAACAATAACTCCGCTTCTATTCATCGTATGCGAATCTGCGACATAGCAATTTGTAGCTTAAAACATGGCCCAACGAGCCACCTTATACCGATCTGCGACGAACTTGCATAGTTTCGTCAAACGTCGATCGTTTCGAGTGGTATGCAATCCGGCCGTCAATGGTGATTCATGGCTTCAGAGATATAAACAACAATAACTCCGCTTCTATTCATCGTATGCGAATCTGCGACATAGCAATTTGTAGCTTAAAACATGGCCCAACGAGCCACCTTATACCGATCTGCGACGAACTTGCATAGTTTCGTCAAACGTCGATCGTTTCGAGTGGTAGGCAATCCGGCCGCCAATGGTGATTCATGGCCTCACATATATAAACAACTATAACTCCGCTTCTATTCGTCGAATGCAAATCTGCGACATAGCAATTTGTAGCTTAAAACACGTCACATCGACCCACCTTGTGCCAATCTACGACGTACTTTTATAGTTTAGACAAACATCGATCGTTTCGAGTGGTAGGCAATCCGGCCGTCAATGGTGATTCATGGCCTCACAGATATAAACAACAATAACTCCGCTTCTATTCATCGTATGCGAATCTGCAACATAGCAGTTTGTAGCTTAAAACACGCCCCAACGAACCACCTTTTACCGATCTGCGACGAACTTGCATAGTTTCGTCAAACATCTATCGTTTCGAGTGGTAGGCAATCCGGCCGTCAATGGTGATTCATGGCCTGACAGATATAAACAACTATAACTCCGCTTCTATTCGTCGTTTGCGAATCTGCGACCTAGCAATTTGTAGCTTAAAACACGCCCAACGAACCACCTTATACCGATCTGTGACGAACTTGCATAGTTTCGTCAAACGTCGATCGTTTCGAGTGGTAGGCAATCCGGCCGTCGATGGTGATTCATGGCCTCACATGTATAAACAACTATAACTCCGCTTCTATTCATCGAATGCAAATCTACGACATAGCAATTTGTAGCTTAAAACACGTCACATCGACCCACCTTGTGCCAATCTGCGACGTACTTTTATAGTTTAGACAAACATCGATCGTTTCGAGTGGTAGGCAATCCGGCCGTCAATGGTGATTCATGGCCTCACAGATATAAACAACAATAACTCCGCTTCTATTCATCGTATGCGAATCTGCAACATAGCAGTTTGTAGCTTAAAACACGCCCCAACGAACCACCTTATACCGATCTGCGACGAACTTGCATAGTTTCGTCAAACATCTATCGTTTCGAGTGGAAGGCAATCCGGCCGTCAATGGTGATTCATGGCCTCACAGATATAAACAACAATGACTCCCCTTCTATTCGTCGTATGCGAATCTGCGACATAGCAATTTGTAGCTTAAAACACGCCCCAACGAACCACCTTATACCGATCTGCGACGAACTTTCGTCGTTTTGTCAAACATCGATCGTTTCGAGTGGTAGGCAATCCGGCCGTCAATGGTGATTCATGGCCTCACAGATATAAACAACAATAACTCCGCTTCTTTCCGTCGTATGCGAATCTGCGACATAGCAATTTGTAGATTAAAACACGCCCCAACGAACCACCTTATACCGATCTGCGACGTACTCGCATAGTTTTGTCAAACATTGATCGTTTCGAGTGGTATGCAATCCGGCCGTCAATGGTGATTCATGGCCTCACAGATATAAACAACTATAACTCCGCTTCTATTCGTCGTATGCGAATCTGCGACCTAGGAATTTGTATCTTAAAACACGCCTCAACGAACCACCTTGTGCCGATCTGCGACGAACTTGCATAGTTTCGTGAAACGTCGATCGTTTCGAGTTTTAGGCAATCCGGCCGTCAATGGTGATTCATGGCCTGACAGATATAAACAACTATAACTCCGCTTCTATTCGTCGAATGCAAATCTGCGACATAGCAATTTGTAGCTTAAAATACGTCACATCGACCAACCTTGTGCCGATCTGCGACGAACTTGCATAGTTTCGTCAAACATCGATCGTTTCGAGTGGTATGCAATCCGGCCGTCAATGGTGATTCATGGCCTCACAGACATAAACAACAATAACTCCGCTTCTATTCATCGTATGCGAATCTGCGAGATAGCAATTTGTAGCTTAAAACATGGCCGAACGAGCCACCTTATACCGATCTGCGACGAACTTGCATAGTTTCGTCAAACATCGATCGTTTCGAGTGGTATGCAATCCGGCCGTCAATGGTGATTCATGGCCTCACAGACATAAACAACAATAACTCCGCTTCTATTCATCGTATGCGAATCTGCGACACAGCAATTTGTAGCTTAAAACATGGCCGAACGAGCCACCTTATACCGATCTGCGACGAACTTGCATAGTTTCGTCAAACATCTATCGTTTCGAGTGGTAGGCAATCCGGCCGTCAATGGTGATTCATAGCCTCACAGATATAAACAACAATAACTCCGCTTCTTTTCGTCGTATGCGAATCTGCGACATAGCAATTTGTAGATTAAAACACGCCCCAACGAACCACCTAATACCGATCTGCGACGAACTCGCATAGTTTTGTCAAACATTGATCGTTTCGAGTGGAAAGCAATCCGGCCGTCAATGGTGATTCATGGCCTGACAGATATAAACAACTATAACTCCGCTTCTATTCGTCGAATGCAAATCTGCGACATAGCAATTTGTAGCTTAAAATACGTCACATCGACCAACCTTGTGCCGATCTGCGACGAACTTGCATAGTTTCGTCAAACATCGATCGTTTCGAGTGGTATGCAATCCGGCCGTCAATGGTGATTCATGGCCTCAGAGATATAAACAACAATAACTCCGCTTCTATTCATCGTATGCGAATCTGCGACATAGCAATTTGTAGCTTAAAACATGGCCCAACGAGCCACCTTATTCCGATCTGCGACGAACTTGCATAGTTTCGTCAAACGTCGATCGTTTCGAGTGGTAGGCAATCCAGCCGCCAATGGTGATTCATGGCCTCACATATATAAACAACTATAACTCCGCTTCTATTCATCGAATGCAAATCTGCGACATAGCAATTTGTAGCTTAAAACACGTCACATCGACCCACCTTGTGCCAATCTGCGACGTACTTTTATAGTTTAGACAAACATCGATCGTTTCGAGTGGTAGGCAATCCGGCCGTCAATGGTGATTCATGGCCTCACAGATATAAACAACAATAACTCCGCTTCTATTCATCGTATGCGAATCTGCAACATAGCAGTTTGTAGCTTAAAACAAGCCCCAACGAACCACCTTATACCGATCTGCGACGAACTTGCATAGTTTCGTCAAACGTCGATCGTTTCGAGTGGTAGGCAATCCAGCCGCCAATGGTGATTCATGGCCTCACATATATAAACAACTATAACTCCGCTTCTATTCATCGAATGCAAATCTGCGACATAGCAATTTGTAGCTTAAAACACGTCACATCGACCCACCTTGTGCCAATCTGCGACGTACTTTTATAGTTTAGACAAACATCGATCGTTTCGAGTGGTAAGCAATCCGACCGTCAATGGTGATTCATGGCCTCACAGACATAAACAACAATAACTCAGCTTCTATTCGTCGAATGCAAATTTGCGACATAGCGATTTGTAGCTTAAAACACGACACATCGACCCACCTAATGCCGATCTGCGACGTACTTGTATAGATTCGTCAAACGTCGATCGTTTCGAGTGGTAGGCAATCCGGCCGTCAATGGTGATTCATGGCCTCAGAGATATAAACAACAATAACTCCGCTTCTATTCGTCGTATGCGAATCTGCGACATAGCAATTTGTAGCTTAAAACACGCCCCAACGAACCACCTTATACCGATCTGCGACGAACTTTCGTCGTTTTGTCAAACATCGATCGTTTCGAGTGGTAGGCAATCCGGCCGTCAATGGTGATTCATGGCCTGACAGATATAAACAACTATAACTCAGCTTCTATTCGTCGAATGCAAATCTGCGACATAGCAATTTGTAGCTTAAAATACGTCACATCGACCAACCTTGTGCCGATCTGCAACGAACTTGCATTGTTTCGTCAAACATCGATCGTTTCGAGTGGTATGCAATCCGGCCGTCAATGGTGATTCATGGCCTCAGAGATATAAACAACAATAACTCCGCTTCGATTCATCGTATGCGAATCTGCGACATAGCAATTTGTAGCTTAAAATACGTCACATCGACCCACCTTGTGCCAATCTGCGACGTACTTTTATAGTTTAGACAAACATCGATCGTTTCGAGTGGTAGGCAATCCGGCCGTCAATGGTGATTTATGGCCTCACAGATATAAACAACAATAACTCCGCTTCTTTTCGTCGTATGCGAATCTGCGACATAGCAATTTGTAGCTTAAAATACGTCACATCGACCAACCTTGTGCCGATATGGGACGAACTTGCATAGTTTCGTCAAACATCGATCGTTGCGAGTAGTAGGCAATCCGGCCTTCAATGGTGATTCATGGCCTCACGGATATAAACAACAATAACTCCGCTTCTATTCGTCGGATGCGAATCTGCGACATAGCAGTTTGTAGCTTAAAACACGCCCCAACGAACCACCTTATACCGATCTGCGACGAACTTGCATAGTTTAGACAAACATCGATCGTTTCGAGTGGTAGGCAATCCGGCCGTCAATGGCGATTCATGGCCTGGCAGATATAAACAACTATAACTCCGCTTCTATTCGTCGAATGCAAATCTGCGACATAGCAATTTGTAGCTTAAAATACGTCACATCGACCAACCTTGTGCCGATCTGCAACGAACTTGCATTGTTTCGTCAAACATCGATCGTTTCGAGTGGTATGCAATCCGGCCGTCAATGGTGATTCATGGCCTGACAGATATAAACAACTATAACTCCGCTTCTATTCATCGTATGCGAATCTGCGACATAGCAATTTATAGCTTAAAACATGGCCCAACGAGCCACCTTATACCGATCTGCGACGAACTTGCATAGTTTCGTCAAACGTCGATCGTTTCGAGTGGTAGGCAATCCGGCCGCCAATGGTGATTCATGGCCTCACATATATAAACAACTATAACTCCGCTTCTATTCATCGAATGCAAATCTGCGACATAGCAATTTGTAGCTAAAAACACGTCACATCGACCCACCTTGTGCCAATCTGCGACGTACTTTTATAGTTTAGACAAACATCGATCGTTTCGAGTGGTAGGCAATCCGGCCGTCAATGGTGATTCATGGCCTCACAGATATAAACAACAATAACTCCGCATCTTTTCGTCGTATGCGAATCTGCGACATAGCAATTTGTAGCTTAAAACACGCCCCAACGAACCACCTTATACCGATCTGCGACGAACTTGCATAGTTTTGTCAAACATTGATCGTTTCGAATGGAAAGCAATCCGGCCGTCAATGGTGATTCATGGCCTCACAGATATAAACAACAATAACTCCGCTTCTTTTCGTCGTATGCGAATCTGCGACATAGCAATTTGTAGCTTAAAACATGGCCCAACGAGCCACCTTATACCGATCTGCGACGAACTTGCATAGTTTCGTCAAACGTCGATCGTTTCGAGTGGTAGGCAATCCGGCCGCCAATGGTGATTCATGGCCTCACATGTATAAACAACTATAACTCCGCTTCTATTCATCGAATGCAAATCTGCGACATAGCAATTTGTAGCTTAAAACACGTCACATCGACCCACCTTGTGCCAATCTGCGACGTACTCGCATAGTTTTGTCAAACATTGATCGTTTCGAGTGGAAAGCAATCCGGCCGTCAATGGTGATTCATGGCCTCACAGATATAAACAACTATAACTCCGCTTCTATTCGTCGTATGCGAATCTGCGACCTAGCAATTTGTATCTTAAAACACGCCCCAACGAACCACCTTATACCGATCTGTGACGAACTTGCATAGTTTCGTCAAACGTCGATCGTTTCGAGTGTAGGCAATCCGGCCGTCAATGGTGATTCATGGCCTGACAGATATAAACAACTATAACTCCGCTTCTATTCGTCGAATGCAAATCTGCGACATAGCAATTTGTAGCTTAAAATACGTCACATCGACCAACCTTGTGCCGATCTGCGACGAACTTGCATAGTTTCGTCAAACATCGATCGTTTCGAGTGGTAGGCAATCCGGCCGTCAATGGTGATTCATGGCCTCACAGATATAAACAACAATAACTCCGCTTCGATTCATCGTATGCGAATCTGCAACATAGCAGTTTGTAGCTTAAAACACGCCCCAACGAACCACCTTATACCGATCTGCGACGAACTTTCGTCGTTTTGTCAAACATCGATCGTTTCGAGTGGTAGGCAATCCGGCCGTCAATGGTGATTCATGGCCTCACAGATATAAACAACAATAACTCCGCTTCTTTTCGTCGTATGCGAATCTGCGACATAGCAATTTGTAGATTAAAACACGCCCCAACGAACCACCTTATACCGATCTGCGACGAACTCGCATAGTTTTGTCAAACATTGATCGTTTCGAGTGGAAAGCAATCCGGCCGTCAATGGTGATTCATGGCCTGACAGATATAAACAACTATAACTCCGCTTCTATTCGGCGAATGCAAATCTGCGACATAGCAATTTGTAGCTTAAAATACGTCACATCGACCAACCTTGTGCCGATCTGCGACGAACTTGCATAGTTTCGTCAAACATCGATCGTTTCGAGTGGTATGCAATCCGGTTGTCAATGGTGATTCATGGCCTCAGAGATATAAACAACAATAACTCCGCTTCTATTCATCGTATGCGAATCTGCGACATAGCAATTTGTAGCTTAAAACATGGCCCAACGAGCCACCTTATACCGATCTGCGACGAACTTGCATAGTTTCGTCAAACGTCGATCGTTTCGAGTGGTATGCAATCCGGCCGTCAATGGTGATTCATGGCCTCACAGATATAAACAACAATAACTCCGCTTCTTTTCGTCGTATGCGAATCTGCGACATAGCAATTTGTAGCTTAAAACATGGCCCAACGAGCCACCTTATACCGATCTGCGACGAAGTTGCATAGTTTCGTCAAACGTCGATCGTTTCGAGTGGTAGGCAATCCGGCCGCCAATGGTGATTCATGGCCTCACATGTATAAACAACTATAACTCCGCTTCTATTCATCGAATGCAAATCTGCGACATAGCAATTTGTAGCTTAAAACACGTCACATCGACCCACCTTGTGCCAATCTGCGACGTACTTTTATAGTTTAGACAAACATCGATCGTTTCGAGTGGTAAGCAATCCGACCGTCAATGGTGATTCATGGCCTCACAGATATAAACAACAATAACTCCGCTTCTTTTCGTCGTATGCGAATCTGCGACAAAGCAATTTGTAGCTTAAAACACGCCCCAACGAACCACCTTATACCGATCTGCGACGAACTTGCATAGTTTTGTCAAACATTGATCGTTTCGAATGGAAAGCAATCCGGCCGTCAATGGTGATTCATGGCCTCACAGATATAAACAACAATAACTCCGCTTCTTTTCGTCGTATGCGAATCTGCGACATAGCAATTTGTAGCTTAAAACATGGCCCAACGACCCACCTTATACCGATCTGCGACGAACTTGCATAGTTTCGTCAAACGTCGATCGTTTCGAGTGGTAGGCAATCCGGCCGCCAATGGTGATTCATGGCCTCACATGTATAAACAACTATAACTCCGCTTCTATTCATCGAATGCAAATCTGCGACATAGCAATTTGTAGCTTAAAACACGTCACATCGACCCACCTTGTGCCAATCTGCGACGTACTCGCATAGTTTTGTCAAACATTGATCGTTTCGAGTGGAAAGCAATCCGGCCGTCAATGGTGATTCATGGCCTCACAGATATAAACAACTATAACTCCGCTTCTATTCGTCGTATGCGAATCTGCGACCTAGCAATTTGTATCTTAAAACACGCCCCAACGAACCACCTTATACCGATCTGTGACGAACTTGCATAGTTTCGTCAAACGTCGATCGTTTCGAGTGTAGGCAATCCGGCCGTCAATGGTGATTCATGGCCTGACAGATATAAACAACTATAACTCCGCTTCTATTCGTCGAATGCAAATCTGCGACATAGCAATTTGTAGCTTAAAATACGTCACATCGACCAACCTTGTGCCGATCTGCGACGAACTTGCATAGTTTCGTCAAACATCGATCGTTTCGAGTGGTAGGCAATCCGGCCGTCAATGGTGATTCATGGCCTCACAGATATAAACAACAATAACTCCGCTTCGATTCATCGTATGCGAATCTGCAACATAGCAATTTGTAGCTTAAAACATGGCCCAACGAGCCACCTTATACCGATCTGCGACGAACTTGCATAGTTTCGTCAAACGTCGATCGTTTCGAGTGGTAGGCAATCCGGCCGCCAATGGTGATTCATGGCCTCACATGTATAAACAACTATAACTCCGCTTCTATTCATCGAATGCAAATCTGCGACATAGCAATTTGTAGCTTAAAACACGTCACATCGACCCACCTTGTGCCAATCTGCGACGTACTCGCATAGTTTTGTCAAACATTGATCGTTTCGAGTGGAAAGCAATCCGGCCGTCAATGGTGATTCATGGCCTCACAGATATAAACAACTATAACTCCGCTTCTATTCGTCGTATGCGAATCTGCGACCTAGCAATTTGTATCTTAAAACACGCCCCAACGAACCACCTTATACCGATCTGTGACGAACTTGCATAGTTTCGTCAAACGTCGATCGTTTCGAGTGTAGGCAATCCGGCCGTCAATGGTGATTCCTGGCCTGACAGATATAAACAACTATAACTCCGCTTCTATTCGTCGAATGCAAATCTGCGACATAGCAATTTGTAGCTTAAAATACGTCACATCGACCAACCTTGTGCCGATCTGCGACGAACTTGCATAGTTTCGTCAAACATCGATCGTTTCGAGTGGTAGGCAATCCGGCCGTCAATGGTGATTCATGGCCTCACAGATATAAACAACAATAACTCCGCTTCGATTCATCGTATGCGAATCTGCAACATAGCAGTTTGTAGCTTAAAACACGCCCCAACGAACCACCTTATACCGATCTGCGACGAACTTTCGTCGTTTTGTCAAACATCGATCGTTTCGAGTGGTAGGCAATCCGGCCGTCAATGGTGATTCATGGCCTCACAGATATAAACAACAATAACTCCGCTTCTTTTCGTCGTATGCGAATCTGCGACATAGCAATTTGTAGATTAAAACACGCCCCAACGAACCACCTTATACCGATCTGCGACGAACTCGCATAGTTTTGTCAAACATTGATCGTTTCGAGTGGAAAGCAATCCGGCCGTCAATGGTGATTCATGGCCTGACAGATATAAACAACTATAACTCCGCTTCTATTCGGCGAATGCAAATCTGCGACATAGCAATTTGTAGCTTAAAATACGTCACATCGACCAACCTTGTGCCGATCTGCGACGAACTTGCATAGTTTCGTCAAACATCGATCGTTTCGAGTGGTATGCAATCCGGTTGTCAATGGTGATTCATGGCCTCAGAGATATAAACAACAATAACTCCGCTTCTATTCATCGTATGCGAATCTGCGACATAGCAATTTGTAGCTTAAAACATGGCCCAACGAGCCACCTTATACCGATCTGTGACGAACTTGCATAGTTTCGTCAAACGTCGATCGTTTCGAGTGGTATGCAATCCGGCCGTCAATGGTGATTCATGGCCTCACAGATATAAACAACAATAACTCCGCTTCTTTTCGTCGTATGCGAATCTGCGACATAGCAATTTGTAGCTTAAAACATGGCCCAACGAGCCACCTTATACCGATCTGCGACGAAGTTGCATAGTTTCGTCAAACGTCGATCGTTTCGAGTGGTAGGCAATCCGGCCGCCAATGGTGATTCATGGCCTCACATGTATAAACAACTATAACTCCGCTTCTATTCATCGAATGCAAATCTGCGACATAGCAATTTGTAGCTTAAAACACGTCACATCGACCCACCTTGTGCCAATCTGCGACGTACTTTTATAGTTTAGACAAACATCGATCGTTTCGAGTGGTAAGCAATCCGACCGTCAATGGTGATTCATGGCCTCACAGACATAAACAACAATAACTCAGCTTCTATTCGTCGAATGCAAATTTGCGACATAGCGATTTGTAGCTTAAAACACGACACATCGACCCACCTAATGCCGATCTGCGACGTACTTGTATAGATTCGTCAAACGTCGATCGTTTCGAGTGGTAGGCAATCCGGCCGTCAATGGTGATTCATGGCCTCAGAGATATAAACAACAATAACTCCGCTTCTATTCGTCGTATGCGAATCTGCGACATAGCAATTTGTAGCTTAAAACACGCCCCAACGAACCACCTTATACCGATCTGCGACGAACTTTCGTCGTTTTGTCAAACATCGATCGTTTCGAGTGGTAGGCAATCCGGCCGTCAATGGTGATTCATGGCCTGACAGATATAAACAACTATAACTCAGCTTCTATTCGTCGAATGCAAATCTGCGACATAGCAATTTGTAGCTTAAAATACGTCACATCGACCAACCTTGTGCCGATCTGCAACGAACTTGCATTGTTTCGTCAAACATCGATCGTTTCGAGTGGTATGCAATCCGGCCGTCAATGGTGATTCATGGCCTCAGAGATATAAACAACAATAACTCCGCTTCGATTCATCGTATGCGAATCTGCAACATAGCAGTTTGTAGCTTAAAACACGCCCCAACGAACCACCTTTTACCGATCTGCGACGAACTTGCATAGTTTCGTCAAACATCTATCGTTTCGAGTGGTACGCAATCCGGCCGTCAATGGTGATTCATGGCCTGACAGATATAAACAACTATAACTCCGCTTCTATTCATCGTATGCGAATCTGCGACATAGCAATTTATAGCTTAAAACATGGCCCAACGAGCCACCTTATACCGATCTGCGACGAACTTGCATAGTTTTGTCAAACATCGATCGTTTCGAGTGGAAAGCAATCTGGCCGTCAATGGTGATTCATGGCCTGAAAGATATAAACAACTATAACTCAGCTTCTATTCGTCGTATGCGAATCTGCGACATCGCAATTTGTAGCTTAAAACACGCCCCAACGAACCACCTTATACCGATCTGCGACGAACTTGCATAGTTTTGTCAAACATCGATCGTTTCGAGTGGAAAGCAATCTGGCCGTCAATGGTGATTCATGGCCTGAAAGATATAAACAACTATAACTCAGCTTCTATTCGTCGTATGCGAATCTGCGACATAGCAATTTG
Organism: Anoplius nigerrimus; assembly: GCA_914767735.1. NCBI lineage: Eukaryota > Metazoa > Arthropoda > Insecta > Hymenoptera > Pompilidae > Anoplius > Anoplius nigerrimus. The sequence goes on along the minus strand of CAJZBX010001045.1, from coordinate 116,643 downwards.
TAGCTTAAAACACGCCCCAACGAACCACCTTATACCGATCTGCGACGAACTTGCATAGTTTCGTCAAACGTCGATCGTTTCGAGTGGTAGGCAATCCGGCCGTCAATGGTGATTCATGGCCTCACAGATATAAACAACAATAACTCCGCTTCTTTTTGTTGTATGCGAATCTGCGACGTAGCAATTTGTAGATTAAAACATGGCCCAACGCGCCACCTTATACCGATCTGCGACGAACTTGCATAGTTTCGTCAAACGTCGATCGTTTCGAGTGGTAGGCAATCCGGCCGCCAATGGTGATTCATGGCCTCACATATATAAACAACTATAACTCCGCTTCTATTCATCGAATGCAAATCTGCGACATAGCAATTTGTAGCTTAAAACACGTCACATCGACCCACCTTGTGCCAATCTGCGACGTACTTTTATAGTTTAGACAAACATCGATCGTTTCGAGTGGTAGGCAATCCGGCCGTCAATGGTGATTCATGGCCTCACAGATATAAACAACAATAACTCCGCTTCTTTTCGTCGTATGCGAATCTGCGACATAGCAATTTGTAGCTTAAAATACGTCACATCGACCAACCTTGTGCCGATATGGGACGAACTTGCATAGTTTCGTCAAACATCGATCGTTGCGAGTAGTAGGCAATCCGGCCTTCAATGGTGATTCATGGCCTCACGGATATAAACAACAATAACTCCGCTTCTATTCGTCGGATGCGAATCTGCGACATAGCAGTTTGTAGCTTAAAACACGCCCCAACGAACCACCTTATACCGATCTGCGACGAACTTGCATAGTTTAGACAAACATCGATCGTTTCGAGTGGTAGGCAATCCGGCCGTCAATGGCGATTCATGGCCTGGCAGATATAAACAACTATAACTCCGCTTCTATTCGTCGAATGCAAATCTGCGACATAGCAATTTGTAGCTTAAAATACGTCACATCGACCAACCTTGTGCCGATCTGCAACGAACTTGCATTGTTTCGTCAAACATCGATCGTTTCGAGTGGTATGCAATCCGGCCGTCAATGGTGATTCATGGCCTGACAGATATAAACAACTATAACTCCGCTTCTATTCATCGTATGCGAATCTGCGACATAGCAATTTATAGCTTAAAACATGGCCCAACGAGCCACCTTATACCGATCTGCGACGAACTTGCATAGTTTCGTCAAACGTCGATCGTTTCGAGTGGTAGGCAATCCGGCCGCCAATGGTGATTCATGGCCTCACATATATAAACAACTATAACTCCGCTTCTATTCATCGAATGCAAATCTGCGACATAGCAATTTGTAGCTAAAAACACGTCACATCGACCCACCTTGTGCCAATCTGCGACGTACTTTTATAGTTTAGACAAACATCGATCGTTTCGAGTGGTAGGCAATCCGGCCGTCAATGGTGATTCATGGCCTCACAGATATAAACAACAATAACTCCGCTTCTTTTCGTCGTATGCGAATCTGCGACATAGCAATTTGTAGCTTAAAACACGCCCCAACGAACCACCTTATACCGATCTGCGACGAACTTGCATAGTTTTGTCAAACATTGATCGTTTCGAATGGAAAGCAATCCGGCCGTCAATGGTGATTCATGGCCTCACAGATATAAACAACAATAACTCCGCTTCTTTTCGTCGTATGCGAATCTGCGACATAGCAATTTGTAGCTTAAAACATGGCCCAACGAGCCACCTTATACCGATCTGCGATGAACTTGCATAGTTTCGTCAAACGTCGATCGTTTCGAGTGGTAGGCAATCCGGCCGCCAATGGTGATTCATGGCCTCACATGTATAAACAACTATAACTCCGCTTCTTTTCGTCGTATGCGAATCTGCGACATAGCAATTTGTAGCTTAAAACACGCCCCAACGAACCACCTTATACCGATCTGCGACGAACTTGCATAGTTTTGTCAAACATTGATCGTTTCGAATGGAAAGCAATCCGGCCGTCAATGGTGATTCATGGCCTCACAGATATAAACAACAATAACTCCGCTTCTTTTCGTCGTATGCGAATCTGCGACATAGCAATTTGTAGCTTAAAACATGGCCCAACGAGCCACCTTATACCGATCTGCGACGAACTTGCATAGTTTCGTCAAACGTCGATCGTTTCGAGTGGTAGGCAATCCGGCCGCCAATGGTGATTCATGGCCTCACATGTATAAACAACTATAACTCCGCTTCTATTCATCGAATGCAAATCTGCGACATAGCAATTTGTAGCTTAAAACACGTCACATCGACCCACCTTGTGCCAATCTGCGACGTACTTTTATAGTTTAGACAAACATCGATCGTTTCGAGTGGTAAGCAATCCGACCGTCAATGGTGATTCATGGCCTCACAGATATAAACAACAATAACTCCGCTTCTTTTCGTCGTATGCGAATCTGCGACATAGCAATTTGTAGCTTAAAACACGCCCCAACGAACCACCTTATACCGATCTGCGACGAACTTGCATAGTTTTGTCAAACATTGATCGTTTCGAATGGAAAGCAATCCGGCCGTCAATGGTGATTCATGGCCTCACAGATATAAACAACAATAACTCCGCTTCTTTTCGTCGTATGCGAATCTGCGACATAGCAATTTGTAGCTTAAAACATGGCCCAACGAGCCACCTTATACCGATCTGCGACGAACTTGCATAGTTTCGTCAAACGTCGATCGTTTCGAGTGGTAGGCAATCCGGCCGCCAATGGTGATTCATGGCCTCACATGTATAAACAACTATAACTCCGCTTCTATTCATCGAATGCAAATCTGCGACATAGCAATTTGTAGCTTAAAACACGTCACATCGACCCACCTTGTGCCAATCTGCGACGTACTCGCATAGTTTTGTCAAACATTGATCGTTTCGAGTGGAAAGCAATCCGGCCGTCAATGGTGATTCATGGCCTGACAGATATAAACAACTATAACTCCGCTTCTATTCGTCGAATGCAAATCTGCGACATAGCAATTTGTAGCTTAAAATACGTCACATCGACCAACCTTGTGCCGATCTGCGACGAACTTGCATAGTTTCGTCAAACATCGATCGTTTCGAGTGGTATGCAATCCGGCCGTCAATGGTGATTCATGGCTTCAGAGATATAAACAACAATAACTCCGCTTCTATTCATCGTATGCGAATCTGCGACATAGCAATTTGTAGCTTAAAACATGGCCCAACGAGCCACCTTATACCGATCTGCGACGAACTTGCATAGTTTCGTCAAACGTCGATCGTTTCGAGTGGTAGGCAATCCGGCCGCCAATGGTGATTCATGGCCTCACATATATAAACAACTATAACTCCGCTTCTATTCGTCGAATGCAAATCTGCGACATAGCAATTTGTAGCTTAAAACACGTCACATCGACCCACCTTGTGCCAATCTACGACGTACTTTTATAGTTTAGACAAACATCGATCGTTTCGAGTGGTAGGCAATCCGGCCGTCAATGGTGATTCATGGCCTCACAGATATAAACAACAATAACTCCGCTTCTATTCATCGTATGCGAATCTGCAACATAGCAGTTTGTAGCTTAAAACACGCCCCAACGAACCACCTTTTACCGATCTGCGACGAACTTGCATAGTTTCGTCAAACATCTATCGTTTCGAGTGGTAGGCAATCCGGCCGTCAATGGTGATTCATGGCCTGACAGATATAAACAACTATAACTCCGCTTCTATTCGTCGTATGCGAATCTGCGACCTAGCAATTTGTAGCTTAAAACACGCCCAACGAACCACCTTATACCGATCTGTGACGAACTTGCATAGTTTCGTCAAACTTTGATCGTTTCGAGTGGTAGGCAATCCGGCCGTCAATGGTGATTCATGGCCTCACAGATATAAACAACAATAACTCCGCTTCTTTTCGTCGTATGCGAATCTGCGACCTAGCAATTTGTATCTTAAAACACGCCCCAACGAACCACCTTATACCAATCTGCGACGAACTTGCATAGTTTTGTCACACATCGATCGTTTCGAGTGGAAAGCAATCCGGCCGTCAATGGTGATTCATGGCCTGACAGATATAAACAACTATAACTCCGCTTCTATTCGTCGAATGCAAATCTGCGACATAGCAATTTGTAGCTTAAAATACGTCACATCGACCAACCTTGTGCCGATCTGCGACGAACTTGCATAGTTTCGTCAAACATCGATCGTTTCGAGTGGTATGCAATCCGGCCGTCAATGGTGATTCATGGCCTCAGAGATATAAACAACAATAACTCCGCTTCTATTCATCGTATGCGAATCTGCGACATAGCAATTAGTAGCTTAAAATACGTCACATCGACCAACCTTGTGCCGATCTGCGACGAACTTGCATAGTTTCGTCAAACATCGATCGTTTCGAGTGGTAAGCAATCCGGCCGTCAATGGTGATTCATGGCCTCACAGACATAAACAACAATAACTCAGCTTCTATTCGTCGAATGCAAATTTGCGACATAGCGATTTGTAGCTTAAAACACGACACATCGACCCACCTCATGCCGATCTGCGACGTACTTGTATAGATTCGTCAAACGTCGATCGTTTCGAGTGGTAGGCAATCCGGCCGTCAATGGTGATTCATGGCCTCACAGATATAAACAACAATAACTCCGCTTCTTTTCGTCGTATGCGAATCTGCGACATAGCAATTTGTAGCTTAAAACATGGCCCAACGAGCCACCTTATACCGATCTGCGACGAACTTGCATAGTTTCGTCAAACGTCGATCGTTTCGAGTGGTAGGCAATCCGGCCGCCAATGGTGATTCATGGCCTCACATGTATAAACAACTATAACTCCGCTTCTATTCATCGAATGCAAATCTGCGACATAGCAATTTGTAGCTTAAAACACGTCACATTGACCCACCTTGTGCCAATCTGTGACGAACTTGCATAGTTTCGTCAAACATTGATCGTTTCGAGTGGAAAGCAATCCGGCCGTCAATGGTGATTCATGGCCTCACAGATATAAACAACTATAACTCCGCTTCTATTCGTCGTATGCGAATCTGCGACATAGCAATTTGTAGCTTAAAACACGCCCCAACGAACCACCTTATACCGATCTGCGACGAACTTTCGTCGTTTTGTCAAACATCGATCGTTTCGAGTGGTAGGCAAACCGGCCGTCAATGGTGATTCATGGCCTCACAGATATAAACAACAATAACTCCGCTTGTTTTCGTCGTATGCGAATCTGCGACATAGCAATTTGTAGATTAAAACACGCTCCAACGAACCACCTTATACCGATCTGCGACGTACTCGCATAGTTTTGTCAAACATTGATCGTTTCGAGTGGAAAGCAATCCGGCCGTCAATGGTGATTCATGGCCTCACAGATATAAACAACTATAACACCGCTTCTATTCGTCGTATGCGAATCTGCGACCTAGCAATTTGTATCTTAAAACACGCCCCAACGAACCACCTTATACCAATCTGCGACGAACTTGCATAGTTTTGTCACACATCGATCGTTTCGAGTGGAAAGCAATCCGGCCGTCAATGGTGATTCATGGCCTGACAGATATAAACAACTATAACTCCGCTTCTATTCGTCGAATGCAAATCTGCGACATAGCAATTTGTAGCTTAAAATACGTCACATCGACCAACCTTGTGCCGATCTGCGACGAACTTGCATAGTTTCGTCAAACATCGATCGTTTCGAGTGGTATGCAATCCGGCCGTCAATGGTGATTCATGGCCTCAGAGATATAAACAACAATAACTCCGCTTCTATTCATCGTATGCGAATCTGCGACATAGCAATTTGTAGCTCAAAATACGTCACATCGACCAACCTTGTGCCGATCTGCGACGAACTTGCATAGTTTCGTCAAACATCGATCGTTTCGAGTGGTAAGCAATCCGGCCGTCAATGGTGATTCATGGCCTCACAGACATAAACAACAATAACTCAGCTTCTATTCGTCGAATGCAAATTTGCGACATAGCGATTTGTAGCTTAAAACACGACACATCGACCCACCTCATGCCGATCTGCGACGTACTTGTATAGATTCGTCAAACGTCGATCGTTTCGAGTGGTAGGCAATCCGGCCGTCAATGGTGATTCATGGCCTCACAGATATAAACAACAATAACTCCGCTTCTTTTCGTCGTATGCGAATCTGCGACATAGCAATTTGTAGATTAAAACACGCCCCAACGAACCACCTTATACCGATCTGCGACGAACTCGCATAGTTTTGTCAAACATTGATCGTTTCGAGTGGAAAGCAATCCGGCCGTCAATGGTGATTCATGGCCTCACAGATATAAACAACTATAACTCCGCTTCTATTCGTCGTATGCGAATCTGCGACCTAGCAATTTGTAGCTTAAAACACGCCCCAACGAACCACCTTATACCGATCTGCGACCAACTTGCATAGTTTTGTCACACATCGTTCGTTTCGAGTGGAAAGCAATCCGGCCGTCAATGGTGATTCATGGCCTGACAGATATAAACAACTATAACTCCGCTTCTATTCGTCGAATGCAAATCTGCGACATAGCAATTTGTAGCTTAAAATACGTCACATCGACCAACCTTGTGCCGATCTGCGACGAACTTGCATAGTTTCGTCAAACATCGATCGTTTCGAGTGGTATGCAATCCGGCCGTCAATGGTGATTCATGGCTTCAGAGATATAAACAACAATAACTCCGCTTCTATTCATCGTATGCGAATCTGCGACATAGCAATTTGTAGCTTAAAACATGGCCCAACGAGCCACCTTATACCGATCTGCGACGAACTTGCATAGTTTCGTCAAACGTCGATCGTTTCGAGTGGTAGGCAATCCGGCCGCCAATGGTGATTCATGGCCTCACATATATAAACAACTATAACTCCGCTTCTATTCGTCGAATGCAAATCTGCGACATAGCAATTTGTAGCTTAAAACACGTCACATCGACCCACATTGTGCCAATCTACGACGTACTTTTATAGTTTAGACAAACATCGATCGTTTCGAGTGGTAGGCAATCCGGCCGTCAATGGTGATTCATGGCCTCACAGATATAAACAACAATAACTCCGCTTCTATTCATCGTATGCGAATCTGCAACATAGCAGTTTGTAGCTTAAAACACGCCCCAACGAACCACCTTTTACCGATCTGCGACGAACTTGCATAGTTTCGTCAAACATCTATCGTTTCGAGTGGTAGGCAATCCGGCCGTCAATGGTGATTCATGGCCTGACAGATATAAACAACTATAACTCCGCTTCTATTCGTCGTATGCGAATCTGCGACCTAGCAATTTGTAGCTTAAAACACGCCCAACGAACCACCTTATACCGATCTGTGACGAACTTGCATAGTTTCGTCAAACGTCGATCGTTTCGAGTGGTAGGCAATCCGGCCGTCAATGGTGATTCATGGCCTCACAGATATAAACAACAATAACTCCGCTTCTTTTCGTCGTATGCGAATCTGCGACCTAGCAATTTGTAGCTTAAAACATGGCCCAACGAGCCACCTTATACAGATCTGCGACGAACTTGCATAGTTTCGTCAAACGTCGATCGTTTCGAGTGGTAGGCAATCCGGCCGTCAATGGTGATTCATGGCCTCACAGATATAAACAACAATAACTCCGCTTCTTTTCGTCGTATGCGAATCTGCGACATAGCAATTTGTAGATTAAAACACGCTCCAACGAACCACCTTATACCGATCTGCGACGAACTCGCATAGTTTTGTCAAACATTGATCGTTTCGAGTGGAAAGCAATCCGGCCGTCAATGGTGATTCATGGCCTCACAGATATAAACAACTATAACTCCGCTTCTATTCGTCGTATGCGAATCTGCGACCTAGCAATTTGTAGCTTAAAACACGCCCCAACGAACCACCTTATACCGATCTGCGACCAACTTGCATAGTTTTGTCACACATTGATCGTTTCGAGTGGAAAGCAATCCGGCCGTCAATGGTGATTCATGGCCTGACAGATATAAACAACTATAACTCCGCTTCTATTCGTCGAATGCAAATCTGCGACATAGCAATTTGTAGCTTAAAATACGTCACATCGACCAACCTTGTGCCGATCTGCGACGAACTTGCATAGTTTCGTCAAACATCGATCGTTTCGAGTGGTATGCAATCCGGCCGTCAATGGTGATTCATGGCTTCAGAGATATAAACAACAATAACTCCGCTTCTATTCATCGTATGCGAATCTGCGACATAGCAATTTGTAGCTTAAAACATGGCCCAACGAGCCACCTTATACCGATCTGCGACGAACTTGCATAGTTTCGTCAAACGTCGATCGTTTCGAGTGGTAGGCAATCCGGCCGCCAATGGTGATTCATGGCCTCACATATATAAACAACTATAACTCCGCTTCTATTCGTCGAATGCAAATCTGCGACATAGCAATTTGTAGCTTAAAACACGTCACATCGACCCACCTTGTGCCAATCTACGACGTACTTTTATAGTTTAGACAAACATCGATCGTTTCGAGTGGTAGGCAATCCGGCCGTCAATGGTGATTCATGGCCTCACAGATATAAACAACAATAACTCCGCTTCTATTCATCGTATGCGAATCTGCAACATAGCAGTTTGTAGCTTAAAACACGCCCCAACGAACCACCTTTTACCGATCTGCGACGAACTTGCATAGTTTCGTCAAACATCTATCGTTTCGAGTGGTAGGCAATCCGGCCGTCAATGGTGATTCATGGCCTGACAGATATAAACAACTATAACTCCGCTTCTATTCGTCGTATGCGAATCTGCGACCTAGCAATTTGTAGCTTAAAACACGCCCAACGAACCACCTTATACCGATCTGTGACGAACTTGCATAGTTTCGTCAAACTTTGATCGTTTCGAGTGGTAGGCAATCCGGCCGTCAATGGTGATTCATGGCCTCACAGATATAAACAACAATAACTCCGCTTCTTTTCGTCGTATGCGAATCTGCGACATAGCAATTTGTAGCTTAAAACATGGCCCAACGAGCCACCTTATACCGATCTGCGACGAACTTGCATAGTTTCGTCAAACGTCGATCGTTTCGAGTGGTAGGCAATCCGGCCGTCAATGGTGATTCATGGCCTCACAGATATAAACAACAATAACTCCGCTTCTTTTCGTCGTATGCGAATCTGCGACATAGCAATTTGTAGATTAAAACACGCTCCAACGAACCACCTTATACCGATCTGCGACGTACTCGCATAGTTTTGTCAAACATTGATCGTTTCGAGTGGAAAGCAATCCGGCCGTCAATGGTGATTCATGGCCTCACAGATATAAACAACTATAACTCCGCTTCTATTCGTCGTATGCGAATCTGCGACCTAGCAATTTGTAGCTTAAAACACGCCCCAACGAACCACCTTATACCGATCTGTGACGAACTTGCATACTTTCGTCAAACGTCGATCGTTTCGAGTGGTAGGCAATCCGGCCGTCAATGGTGATTCATGGCCTCACAGATATAAACAACAATAACTCCGCTTCTTTTCGTCGTATGCGAATCTGCGACCTAGCAATTTGTATCTTAAAACACGCCCCAACGAACCACCTTATACCAATCTGCGACGAACTTGCATAGTTTTGTCACACATCGATCGTTTCGAGTGGAAAGCAATCCGGCCGTCAATGGTGATTCATGGCCTGACAGATATAAACAACTATAACTCCGCTTCTATTCGTCGAATGCAAATCTGCGACATAGCAATTTGTAGCTTAAAATACGTCACATCGACCAACCTTGTGCCGATCTGCGACGAACTTGCATAGTTTCGTCAAACATCGATCGTTTCGAGTGGTATGCAATCCGGCCGTCAATGGTGATTCATGGCCTCAGAGATATAAACAACAATAACTCCGCTTCTATTCATCGTATGCGAATCTGCGACATAGCAATTAGTAGCTTAAAATACGTCACATCGACCAACCTTGTGCCGATCTGCGACGAACTTGCATAGTTTCGTCAAACATCGATCGTTTCGAGTGGTAAGCAATCCGGCCGTCAATGGTGATTCAGGGCCTCACAGACATAAACAACAATAACTCAGCTTCTATTCGTCGAATGCAAATTTGCGACATAGCGATTTGTAGCTTAAAACACGACACATCGACCCACCTCATGCCGATCTGCGACGTACTTGTATAGATTCGTCAAACGTCGATCGTTTCGAGTGGTAGGCAATCCGGCCGTCAATGGTGATTCATGGCCTCACAGATATAAACAACAATAACTCCGCTTGTTTTCGTCGTATGCGAATCTGCGACATAGCAATTTGTAGATTAAAACACGCTCCAACGAACCACCTTATACCGATCTGCGACGTACTCGCATAGTTTTGTCAAACATTGATCGTTTCGAGTGGAAAGCAATCCGGCCGTCAATGGTGATTCATGGCCTCACAGATATAAACAACTATAACACCGCTTCTATTCGTCGTATGCGAATCTGCGACCTAGCAATTTGTATCTTAAAACACGCCCCAACGAACCACCTTATACCAATCTGCGACGAACTTGCATAGTTTTGTCACACATCGATCGTTTCGAGTGGAAAGCAATCCGGCCGTCAATGGTGATTCATGGCCTGACAGATATAAACAACTATAACTCCGCTTCTATTCGTCGAATGCAAATCTGCGACATAGCAATTTGTAGCTTAAAATACGGCACATCGACCAACCTTGTGCCGATCTGCGACGAACTTGCATAGTTTCGTCAAACATCGATCGTTTCGAGTGGTATGCAATCCGGCCGTCAATGGTGATTCATGGCTTCAGAGATATAAACAACAATAACTCCGCTTCTATTCATCGTATGCGAATCTGCGACATAGCAATTTGTAGCTTAAAACATGGCCCAACGAGCCACCTTATACCGATCTGCGACGAACTTGCATAGTTTCGTCAAACGTCGATCGTTTCGAGTGGTAGGCAATCCGGCCGCCAATGGTGATTCATGGCCTCACATATATAAACAACTATAACTCCGCTTCTATTCGTCGAATGCAAATCTGCGACATAGCAATTTGTAGCTTAAAACACGTCACATCGACCCACATTGTGCCAATCTACGACGTACTTTTATAGTTTAGACAAACATCGATCGTTTCGAGTGGTAGGCAATCCGGCCGTCAATGGTGATTCATGGCCTCACAGATATAAACAACAATAACTCCGCTTCTATTCATCGTATGCGAATCTGCAACATAGCAGTTTGTAGCTTAAAACACGCCCCAACGAACCACCTTTTACCGATCTGCGACGAACTTGCATAGTTTCGTCAAACATCTATCGTTTCGAGTGGTAGGCAATCCGGCCGTCAATGGTGATTCATGGCCTGACAGATATAAACAACTATAACTCCGCTTCTATTCGTCGTATGCGAATCTGCGACCTAGCAATTTGTAGCTTAAAACACGCCCAACGAACCACCTTATACCGATCTGTGACGAACTTGCATAGTTTCGTCAAACGTCGATCGTTTCGAGTGGTAGGCAATCCCGCCGTCAATGGTGATTCATGGCCTCACAGATATAAACAACAATAACTCCGCTTCTTTTCGTCGTATGCGAATCTGCGACATAGCAATTTGTAGCTTAAAACATGGCCCAACGAGCCACCTTATACCGATCTGCGACGAACTTGCATAGTTTCGTCAAACGTCGATCGTTTCGAGTGGTAGGCAATCCGGCCGTCAATGGTGATTCATGGCCTCACAGATATAAACAACAATAACTCCGCTTCTTTTCGTCGTATGCGAATCTGCGACATAGCAATTTGTAGATTAAAACACGCTCCAACGAACCACCTTATACCGATCTGCGACGTACTCGCATAGTTTTGTCAAACATTGATCGTTTCGAGTGGAAAGCAATCCGGCCGTCAATGGTGATTCATGGCCTCACAGATATAAACAACTATAACTCCGCTTCTATTCGTCGTATGCGAATCTGCGACCTAGCAATTTGTAGCTTAAAACACGCCCCAACGAACCACCTTATACCGATCTGTGACGAACTTGCATAGTTTCGTCAAACGTCGATCGTTTCGAGTGGTAGGCAATCCGGCCGTCAATGGTGATTCATGGCCTCACAGATATAAACAACAATAACTCCGCTTCTTTTCGTCGTATGCGAATCTGCGACCTAGCAATTTGTATCTTAAAACACGCCCCAACGAACCACCTTATACCAATCTGCGACGAACTTGCATAGTTTTGTCACACATCGATCGTTTCGAGTGGAAAGCAATCCGGCCGTCAATGGTGATTCATGGCCTGACAGATATAAACAACTATAACTCCGCTTCTATTCGTCGAATGCAAATCTGCGACATAGCAATTTGTAGCTTAAAATACGTCACATCGACCAACCTTGTGCCGATCTGCGACGAACTTGCATAGTTTCGTCAAACATCGATCGTTTCGAGTGGTATGCAATCCGGCCGTCAATGGTGATTCATGGCCTCAGAGATATAAACAACAATAACTCCGCTTCTATTCATCGTATGCGAATCTGCGACATAGCAATTCGTAGCTTAAAATACGTCACATCGACCAACCTTGTGCCGATCTGCGACGAACTTGCATAGTTTCGTCAAACATCGATCGTTTCGAGTGGTAAGCAATCCGGCCGTCAATGGTGATTCATGGCCTCACAGACATAAACAACAATAACTCAGCTTCTATTCGTCGAATGCAAATTTGCGACATAGCGATTTGTAGCTTAAAACACGACACATCGACCCACCTCATGCCGATCTGCGACGTACTTGTATAGATTCGTCAAACGTCGATCGTTTCGAGTGGTAGGCAATCCGGCCGTCAATGGTGATTCATGGCCTCACAGATATAAACAACAATAACTCCGCTTCTATTCGTCGTATGCGAATCTGCGACATAGCAATTTGTAGCTTAAAACACGCCCCAACGAACCACCTTATACCGATCTGCGACGAACTTTCGTCGTTTTGTCAAACTTCGATCGTTTCGAGTGGTAGGCAATCCGGCCGTCAATGGTGATTCATGGCCTCACAGATATAAACAACAATAACTCCGCTTCTTTTCGTCGTATGCGAATCTGCGACATAGCAATTTGTAGATTAAAACACGCCCCAACGAACCACCTTATACCGATCTGCGACGAACTCGCATAGTTTTGTCACACATAGATCGTTTCGAGTGGAAAGCAATCCGGCCGTCAATGGTGATTCATGGCCTCACAGATATAAACAACTATAACTCCGCTTCTATTCGTCGTATGCGAATCTGCGACCTAGCAATTTGTAGCTTAAAACACGCCCCAACGAACCACCATATACCGATCTGCGACCAACTTGCATAGTTTTGTCACACATCGATCGTTTCGAGTGGAAAGCAATCCGGCCGTCAATGGTGATTCATGGCCTGACAGATATAAACAACTATAACTCCGCTTCTATTCGTCGAATGCAAATCTGCGACATAGCAATTTGTAGCTTAAAATACGTCACATCGACCAACCTTGTGCCGATCTGCGACGAACTTGCATAGTTTCGTCAAACATCGATCGTTTCGAGTGGTATGCAATCCGGCCGTCAATGGTGATTCATGGCTTCAGAGATATAAACAACAATAACTCCGCTTCTATTCATCGTATGCGAATCTGCGACATAGCAATTTGTAGCTTAAAACATGGCCCAACGAGCCACCTTATACCGATCTGCGACGAACTTGCATAGTTTTGTCAAACGTCGATCGTTTCGAGTGGTAGGCAATCCGGCCGCCAATGGTGATTCCTGGCCTCACATATATAAACAACTATAACTCCGCTTCTATTCGTCGAATGCAAATCTGCGACATAGCAATTTGTAGCTTAAAACACGTCACATCGACCCACCTTGTGCCAATCTACGACGTACTTTTATAGTTTAGACAAACATCGATCGTTTCGAGTGGTAGGCAATCCGGCCGTCAATGGTGATTCATGGCCTCACATATATAAACAACTATAACTCCGCTTCTATTCATCGTATGCGAATCTGCAACATAGCAGTTTGTAGCTTAAAACACGCCCCAACGAACCACCTTTTACCGATCTGCGACGAACTTGCATAGTTTCGTCAAACATCTATCGTTTCGAGTGGTAGGCAATCCGGCCGTCAATGGTGATTCATGGCCTGACAGATATAAACAACTATAACTCCGCTTCTATTCGTCGTTTGCGAATCTGCGACCTAGCAATTTGTAGCTTAAAACACGCCCAACGAACCACCTTATACCGATCTGTGACGAACTTGCATAGTTTCGTCAAACGTCGATCGTTTCGAGTGGTAGGCAATCCGGCCGTCGATGGTGATTCATGGCCTCACATGTATAAACAACTATAACTCCGCTTCTATTCATCGAATGCAAATCTACGACATAGCAATTTGTAGCTTAAAACACGTCACATCGACCCACCTTGTGCCAATCTGCGACGTACTTTTATAGTTTAGACAAACATCGATCGTTTCGAGTGGTAGGCAATCCGGCCGTCAATGGTGATTCATGGCCTCACAGATATAAACAACAATAACTCCGCTTCTATTCATCGTATGCGAATCTGCAACATAGCAGTTTGTAGCTTAAAACACGCCCCAACGAACCACCTTATACCGATCTGCGACGAACTTGCATAGTTTCGTCAAACATCTATCGTTTCGAGTGGAAGGCAATCCGGCCGTCAATGGTGATTCATGGCCTGACAGATATAAACAACTATAACTCCGCTTCTATTCGTCGTATGCGAATCTGCGACCTAGCAATTTGTAGCTTAAAACACGTCACATCGACCCACCTCATGCCGATCTGCGACGTACTTTTATAGATTCGTCAAACGTCGATCGTTTCGAGTGGTAGGCAATCCGGCCGTCAATGGTGATTCATGGCCTCACAGATATAAACAACAATAACTCCCCTTCTATTCGTCGTATGCGAATCTGCGACCTAGGAATTTGTATCTTAAAACACGCCTCAACGAACCACCTTGTGCCGATCTGCGACGAACTTGCATAGTTTCGTGAAACGTCGATCGTTTCGAGTTTTAGGCAATCCGGCCGTCAATGGTGATTCATGGCCTGACAGATATAAACAACTATAACTCCGCTTCTATTCGTCGAATGCAAATCTGCGACATAGCAATTTGTAGCTTAAAATACGTCACATCGACCAACCTTGTGCCGATCTGCGACGAACTTGCATAGTTTCGTCAAACATCGATCGTTTCGAGTGGTATGCAATCCGGCCGTCAATGGTGATTCATGGCCTCACAGACATAAACAACAATAACTCAGCTTCTATTCGTCGAATGCAAATTTGCGACATAGCGATTTGTAGCTTAAAACACGACACATCGACCCACCTCATGCCGATCTGCGACGTACTTGTATAGATTCGTCAAACGTCGATCGTTTCGAGTGGTAGGCAATCCGGCCGTCAATGGTGATTCATGGCCTCACAGATATAAACAACAATAACTCCGCTTCTATTCGTCGTATGCGAATCTGCGACATAGCAATTTGTAGCTAAAAACACGCCCCAACGAACCACCTTATACCGATCTGCGAAGAACTTTCGTCGTTTTCTCAAACATCGATCGTTTCGAGTGGTAGGCAATCCGGCCGTCAATGGTGATTCATAGCCTCACAGATATAAACAACAATAACTCCGCTTCTTTTCGTCGTATGCGAATCTGCGACATAGCAATTTGTAGATTAAAACACGCCCCAACGAACCACCTAATACCGATCTGCGACGAACTCGCATAGTTTTGTCAAACATTGATCGTTTCGAGTGGAAAGCAATCCGGCCGTCAATGGTGATTCATGGCCTGACAGATATAAACAACTATAACTCCGCTTCTATTCGTCGAATGCAAATCTGCGACATAGCAATTTGTAGCTTAAAATACGTCACATCGACCAACCTTGTGCCGATCTGCGACGAACTTGCATAGTTTCGTCAAACATCGATCGTTTCGAGTGGTATGCAATCCGGCCGTCAATGGTGATTCATGGCCTCAGAGATATAAACAACAATAACTCCGCTTCTATTCATCGTATGCGAATCTGCGACATAGCAATTTGTAGCTTAAAACATGGCCCAACGAGCCACCTTATACCGATCTGCGATGAACTTGCATAGTTTCGTCAAACGTCGATCGTTTCGGGTGGTAGGCAATCCAGCCGCCAATGGTGATTCATGGCCTCACATATATAAACAACTATAACTCCGCTTCTATTCATCGAATGCAAATCTGCGACATAGCAATTTGTAGCTTAAAACACGTCACATCGACCCACCTTGTGCCAATCTGCGACGTACTTTTATAGTTTAGACAAACATCGATCGTTTCGAGTGGTAGGCAATCCGGCCGTCAATGGTGATTCATGGCCTCACAGATATAAACAACAATAACTCCGCTTCTATTCATCGTATGCGAATCTGCAACATAGCAGTTTGTAGCTTAAAACAAGCCCCAACGAACCACCTTATACCGATCTGCGACGAACTTGCATAGTTTCGTCAAACATCTATCGTTTCGAGTGGTAGGCAATCCGGCCGTCAATGGTGATTCATGGCCTCACAGATATAAACAACAATAACTCCGCTTCTTTTCGTCGTATGCGAATCTGCGACATAGCAATTTGTAGCTTAAAACATGGCCCAACGAGCCACCTTATACCGATCTGCGACGAACTTGCATAGTTTCGTCAAACGTCGATCGTTTCGAGTGGTAGGCAATCCGGCCGCCAATGGTGATTCATGGCCTCATATGTATAAACAACTATAACTCCGCTTCTATTCATCGAATGCAAATCTGCGACATAGCAATTTGTAGCTTAAAACACGTCACATCGACCCACCTTGTGCCAATCTGCGACGTACTTTTATAGTTTAGACAAACATCGATCGTTTCGAGTGGTAGGCAATCCGGCCGTCAATGGTGATTCATGGCCTCACAGATATAAACAACAATGACTCCGCTTCTTTTCGTCGTATGCGAATCTGCGACATAGCAATTTGTAGATTAAAACACGCCCCAACGAACCACCTTATACCGATCTGCGACGTACTCGCATAGTTTTGTCAAACATTGATCGTTTCGAGTGGAAAGCAATCCGGCCGTCAATGGTGATTCATGGCCTCACAGATATAAACAACTATAACTCCGCTTCTATTCGTCGTATGCGAATCTGCGACCTAGCAATTTGTATCTTAAAACACGCCCCAACGAACCACCTTATACCGATCTGCGACGAACTTGCATAGTTTCGTCAAACTTCGATCGTTTCGAGTGGTAGGCAATCCGGCCGTCAATGGTGATTCATGGCCTGACAGATATAAACAACTATAACTCCGCTTCTATTCGTCGAATGCAAATCTGCGACATAGCAATTTGTAGCTTAAAATACGTCACATCGACCAACCTTGTGCCGATCTGCGACGAACTTGCATAGTTTCGTCAAACATCGATCGTTTCGAGTGGTAGGCAATCCGGCCGTCAATGGTGACTCATGGCCTCACAGATATAAACAACAATAACTCCGCTTCTATTCATCGAATGCAAATCTGCGACATAGCAATTTGTAGCTTAAAACACGTCACATCGACCCACCTTGTGCCAATCTGTGACGAACTTGCATAGTTTCGTCAAACATTGATCGTTTCGAGTGGAAAGCAATCCGGCCGTCAATGGTGATTCATGGCCTCACAGATATAAACAACTATAACTCCGCTTCTATTCGTCGTATGCGAATCTGCGACCTAGCAATTTGTATCTTAAAACACGCCCCAACGAACCACCTTATACCGATCTGCGACGAACTTGCATAGTTTCGTCAAACATCTATCGTTTCGAGTGGTAGGCAATCCGGCCGTCAATGGTGATTCATGGCCCGTCAGATATAAACAACTATAACTCCGCTTCTATTCGTCGTATGCGAATCTGCGACCTAGCAATTTGTAGCTTAAAACACGCCCAACGAACCACCTTATACCGATCTGTGACGAACTTGCATAGTTTCGTCAAACGTCGATCGTTTCGAGTGGTAGGCAATCCGGCCGTCAATGGTGATTCATGGCCTCACAGATATAAACAACTATAACTCCGCTTCTATTCGTCGAATGCAAATCTGCGACATAGCAATTTGTAGCTTAAAATACGTCACATCGACCAACCTTGTGCCGATCTGCGACGAACTTGCATAGTTTCGTCAAACATCGATCGTTTCGAGTGGTATGCAATCCGGCCGTCAATGGTGATTCATGGCCTGTCAGATATAAACAACTATAACTCCGCTTCTATTCGTCGTATGCGAATCTGCGACATAGCAATTTGTAGCTTAAAACACGCCCAACGAACCACCTTATACCGATCTGTGACGAACTTGCATAGTTTCGTCAAACGTCGATCGTTTCGAGTGGTAGGCAATCCGGCCGTCGATGGTGATTCATGGCCTCACATGTATAAACAACTATAACTCCGCTTCTATTCATCGAATGCAAATCTACGACATAGCAATTTGTAGCTTAAAACACGTCACATCGACCCACCTTGTGCCAATCTGCGACGTACTTTTATAGTTTAGACAAACATCGATCGTTTCGAGTGGTAGGCAATCCGGCCGTCAATGGTGATTCATGGCCTCACAGATATAAACAACAATAACTCCGCTTCTATTCATCGTATGCGAATCTGCAACATAGCAGTTTGTAGCTTAAAACACGCCCCAACGAACCACCTTATACCGATCTGCGACGAACTTGCATAGTTTCGTCAAACATCTATCGTTTCGAGTGGAAGGCAATCCGGCCGTCAATGGTGATTCATGGCCTGACAGATATAAACAACTATAACTCCGCTTCTATTCGTCGTATGCGAATCTGCGACATAGCAATTTGTAGATTAAAACACGCCCCAACGAACCACCTTATACCGATCTGCGACGAACTCGCATAGTTTTGTCAAACATTGATCGTTTCGAGTGGAAAGCAAACCGGCCGTCAATGGTGATTCATGGCCTCACAGATATAAACAACTATAACTCCGCTTCTATTCGTCGTATGCGAATCTGCGACCTAGCAATTTGTAGCTTAAAACACGCCCCAACGAACCACCTTATACCGATCTGCGACCAACTTGCATAGTTTTGTCACACATCGATCGTTTCGAGTGGAAAGCAATCCGGCCGTCAATGGTGATTCATGGCCTGACAGATATAAACAACTATAACTCCGCTTCTATTCGTCGAATGCAAATCTGCGACATAGCAATTTGTAGCTTAAAATACGTCACATCGACCAACCTTGTGCCGATCTGCGACGAACTTGCATAGTTTCGTCAAACATCGATCGTTTCGAGTGGTATGCAATCCGGCCGTCAATGGTGATTCATGGCTTCAGAGATATAAACAACAATAACTCCGCTTCTATTCATCGTATGCGAATCTGCGACATAGCAATTTGTAGCTTAAAACATGGCCCAACGAGCCACCTTATACCGATCTGCGACGAACTTGCATAGTTTCGTCAAACGTCGATCGTTTCGAGTGGTATGCAATCCGGCCGTCAATGGTGATTCATGGCTTCAGAGATATAAACAACAATAACTCCGCTTCTATTCATCGTATGCGAATCTGCGACATAGCAATTTGTAGCTTAAAACATGGCCCAACGAGCCACCTTATACCGATCTGCGACGAACTTGCATAGTTTCGTCAAACGTCGATCGTTTCGAGTGGTAGGCAATCCGGCCGCCAATGGTGATTCATGGCCTCACATGTATAAACAACTATAACTCCGCTTCTATTCATCGAATGCAAATCTGCGACATAGCAATTTGTAGCTTAAAACACGTCACATCGACCCACCTTGTGCCAATCTGTGACGAACTTGCATAGTTTCGTCAAACATTGATCGTTTCGAGTGGAAAGCAATCCGGCCGTCAATGGTGATTCATGGCCTCACAGATATAAACAACTATAACTCCGCTTCTATTCGTCGTATGCGAATCTGCGACCTAGCAATTTGTATCTTAAAACACGCCCCAACGAACCACCTTATACCGATCTGCGACGAACTTGCATAGTTTCGTCAAACATCTATCGTTTCGAGTGGTAGGCAATCCGGCCGTCAATGGTGATTCATGGCCCGTCAGATATAAACAACTATAACTCCGCTTCTATTCGTCGTATGCGAATCTGCGACCTAGCAATTTGTAGCTTAAAACACGCCCAACGAACCACCTTATACCGATCTGTGACGAACTTGCATAGTTTCGTCAAACGTCGATCGTTTCGAGTGGTAGGCAATCCGGCCGTCAATGGTGATTCATGGCCTCACAGATATAAACAACTATAACTCCGCTTCTATTCGTCGAATGCAAATCTGCGACATAGCAATTTGTAGCTTAAAATACGTCACATCGACCAACCTTGTGCCGATCTGCGACGAACTTGCATAGTTTCGTCAAACATCGATCGTTTCGAGTGGTATGCAATCCGGCCGTCAATGGTGATTCATGGCCTGTCAGATATAAACAACTATAACTCCGCTTCTATTCGTCGTATGCGAATCTGCGACCTAGCAATTTGTAGCTTAAAACACGCCCAACGAACCACCTTATACCGATCTGTGACGAACTTGCATAGTTTCGTCAAACGTCGATCGTTTCGAGTGGTAGGCAATCCGGCCGTCGATGGTGATTCATGGCCTCACATGTATAAACAACTATAACTCCGCTTCTATTCATCGAATGCAAATCTACGACATAGCAATTTGTAGCTTAAAACACGTCACATCGACCCACCTTGTGCCAATCTGCGACGTACTTTTATAGTTTAGACAAACATCGATCGTTTCGAGTGGTAGGCAATCCGGCCGTCAATGGTGATTCATGGCCTCACAGATATAAACAACAATAACTCCGCTTCTATTCATCGTATGCGAATCTGCAACATAGCAGTTTGTAGCTTAAAACACGCCCCAACGAACCACCTTATACCGATCTGCGACGAACTTGCATAGTTTCGTCAAACATCTATCGTTTCGAGTGGAAGGCAATCCGGCCGTCAATGGTGATTCATGGCCTGACAGATATAAACAACTATAACTCCGCTTCTATTCGTCGTATGCGAATCTGCGACATAGCAATTTGTAGATTAAAACACGCCCCAACGAACCACCTTATACCGATCTGCGACGAACTCGCATAGTTTTGTCAAACATTGATCGTTTCGAGTGGAAAGCAAACCGGCCGTCAATGGTGATTCATGGCCTCACAGATATAAACAACTATAACTCCGCTTCTATTCGTCGTATGCGAATCTGCGACCTAGCAATTTGTAGCTTAAAACACGCCCCAACGAACCACCTTATACCGATCTGCGACCAACTTGCATAGTTTTGTCACACATCGATCGTTTCGAGTGGAAAGCAATCCGGCCGTCAATGGTGATTCATGGCCTGACAGATATAAACAACTATAACTCCGCTTCTATTCGTCGAATGCAAATCTGCGACATAGCAATTTGTAGCTTAAAATACGTCACATCGACCAACCTTGTGCCGATCTGCGACGAACTTGCATAGTTTCGTCAAACATCGATCGTTTCGAGTGGTATGCAATCCGGCCGTCAATGGTGATTCATGGCTTCAGAGATATAAACAACAATAACTCCGCTTCTATTCATCGTATGCGAATCTGCGACATAGCAATTTGTAGCTTAAAACATGGCCCAACGAGCCACCTTATACCGATCTGCGACGAACTTGCATAGTTTCGTCAAACGTCGATCGTTTCGAGTGGTATGCAATCCGGCCGTCAATGGTGATTCATGGCTTCAGAGATATAAACAACAATAACTCCGCTTCTATTCATCGTATGCGAATCTGCGACATAGCAATTTGTAGCTTAAAACATGGCCCAACGAGCCACCTTATACCGATCTGCGACGAACTTGCATAGTTTCGTCAAACGTCGATCGTTTCGAGTGGTAGGCAATCCGGCCGCCAATGGTGATTCATGGCCTCACATATATAAACAACTATAACTCCGCTTCTATTCGTCGAATGCAAATCTGCGACATAGCAATTTGTAGCTTAAAACACGTCACATCGACCCACCTTGTGCCAATCTACGACGTACTTTTATAGTTTAGACAAACATCGATCGTTTCGAGTGGTAGGCAATCCGGCCGTCAATGGTGATTCATGGCCTCACAGATATAAACAACAATAACTCCGCTTCTTTTCGTCGTATGCGAATCTGCGACATAGCAATTTGTAGCTTAAAACATGGCCCAACGAGCCACCTTATACCGATCTGCGACGAACTTGCATAGTTTCGTCAAACGTCGATCGTTTCGAGTGGTAGGCAATCCGGCCGCCAATGGTGATTCATGGCCTCACATGTATAAACAACTATAACTCCGCTTCTATTCATCGAATGCAAATCTGCGACATAGCAATTTGTAGCTTAAAACACGTCACATTGACCCACCTTGTGCCAATCTGTGACGAACTTGCATAGTTTCGTCAAACATTGATCGTTTCGAGTGGAAAGCAATCCGGCCGTCAATGGTGATTCATGGCCTCACAGATATAAACAACTATAACTCCGCTTCTATTCGTCGTATGCGAATCTGCGACATAGCAATTTGTAGCTTAAAACACGCCCCAACGAACCACCTTATACCGATCTGCGACGAACTTTCGTCGTTTTGTCAAACATCGATCGTTTCGAGTGGTAGGCAAACCGGCCGTCAATGGTGATTCATGGCCTCACAGATATAAACAACAATAACTCCGCTTGTTTTCGTCGTATGCGAATCTGCGACATAGCAATTTGTAGATTAAAACACGCTCCAACGAACCACCTTATACCGATCTGCGACGTACTCGCATAGTTTTGTCAAACATTGATCGTTTCGAGTGGAAAGCAATCCGGCCGTCAATGGTGATTCATGGCCTCACAGATATAAACAACTATAACACCGCTTCTATTCGTCGTATGCGAATCTGCGACCTAGCAATTTGTATCTTAAAACACGCCCCAACGAACCACCTTATACCAATCTGCGACGAACTTGCATAGTTTTGTCACACATCGATCGTTTCGAGTGGAAAGCAATCCGGCCGTCAATGGTGATTCATGGCCTGACAGATATAAACAACTATAACTCCGCTTCTATTCGTCGAATGCAAATCTGCGACATAGCAATTTGTAGCTTAAAATACGTCACATCGACCAACCTTGTGCCGATCTGCGACGAACTTGCATAGTTTCGTCAAACATCGATCGTTTCGAGTGGTATGCAATCCGGCCGTCAATGGTGATTCATGGCCTCAGAGATATAAACAACAATAACTCCGCTTCTATTCATCGTATGCGAATCTGCGACATAGCAATTTGTAGCTCAAAATACGTCACATCGACCAACCTTGTGCCGATCTGCGACGAACTTGCATAGTTTCGTCAAACATCGATCGTTTCGAGTGGTAAGCAATCCGGCCGTCAATGGTGATTCATGGCCTCACAGACATAAACAACAATAACTCAGCTTCTATTCGTCGAATGCAAATTTGCGACATAGCGATTTGTAGCTTAAAACACGACACATCGACCCACCTCATGCCGATCTGCGACGTACTTGTATAGATTCGTCAAACGTCGATCGTTTCGAGTGGTAGGCAATCCGGCCGTCAATGGTGATTCATGGCCTCACAGATATAAACAACAATAACTCCGCTTCTTTTCGTCGTATGCGAATCTGCGACATAGCAATTTGTAGATTAAAACACGCCCCAACGAACCACCTTATACCGATCTGCGACGAACTCGCATAGTTTTGTCAAACATTGATCGTTTCGAGTGGAAAGCAATCCGGCCGTCAATGGTGATTCATGGCCTCACAGATATAAACAACTATAACTCCGCTTCTATTCGTCGTATGCGAATCTGCGACCTAGCAATTTGTAGCTTAAAACACGCCCCAACGAACCACCTTATACCGATCTGCGACCAACTTGCATAGTTTTGTCACACATCGTTCGTTTCGAGTGGAAAGCAATCCGGCCGTCAATGGTGATTCATGGCCTGACAGATATAAACAACTATAACTCCGCTTCTATTCGTCGAATGCAAATCTGCGACATAGCAATTTGTAGCTTAAAATACGTCACATCGACCAACCTTGTGCCGATCTGCGACGAACTTGCATAGTTTCGTCAAACATCGATCGTTTCGAGTGGTATGCAATCCGGCCGTCAATGGTGATTCATGGCTTCAGAGATATAAACAACAATAACTCCGCTTCTATTCATCGTATGCGAATCTGCGACATAGCAATTTGTAGCTTAAAACATGGCCCAACGAGCCACCTTATACCGATCTGCGACGAACTTGCATAGTTTCGTCAAACGTCGATCGTTTCGAGTGGTAGGCAATCCGGCCGCCAATGGTGATTCATGGCCTCACATATATAAACAACTATAACTCCGCTTCTATTCGTCGAATGCAAATCTGCGACATAGCAATTTGTAGCTTAAAACACGTCACATCGACCCACATTGTGCCAATCTACGACGTACTTTTATAGTTTAGACAAACATCGATCGTTTCGAGTGGTAGGCAATCCGGCCGTCAATGGTGATTCATGGCCTCACAGATATAAACAACAATAACTCCGCTTCTATTCATCGTATGCGAATCTGCAACATAGCAGTTTGTAGCTTAAAACACGCCCCAACGAACCACCTTTTACCGATCTGCGACGAACTTGCATAGTTTCGTCAAACATCTATCGTTTCGAGTGGTAGGCAATCCGGCCGTCAATGGTGATTCATGGCCTGACAGATATAAACAACTATAACTCCGCTTCTATTCGTCGTATGCGAATCTGCGACCTAGCAATTTGTAGCTTAAAACACGCCCAACGAACCACCTTATACCGATCTGTGACGAACTTGCATAGTTTCGTCAAACGTCGATCGTTTCGAGTGGTAGGCAATCCGGCCGTCAATGGTGATTCATGGCCTCACAGATATAAACAACAATAACTCCGCTTCTTTTCGTCGTATGCGAATCTGCGACATAGCAATTTGTAGCTTAAAACATGGCCCAACGAGCCACCTTATACAGATCTGCGACGAACTTGCATAGTTTCGTCAAACGTCGATCGTTTCGAGTGGTAGGCAATCCGGCCGTCAATGGTGATTCATGGCCTCACAGATATAAACAACAATAACTCCGCTTCTTTTCGTCGTATGCGAATCTGCGACATAGCAATTTGTAGATTAAAACACGCTCCAACGAACCACCTTATACCGATCTGCGACGTACTCGCATAGTTTTGTCAAACATTGATCGTTTCGAGTGGAAAGCAATCCGGCCGTCAATGGTGATTCATGGCCTCACAGATATAAACAACTATAACTCCGCTTCTATTCGTCGTATGCGAATCTGCGACCTAGCAATTTGTAGCTTAAAACACGCCCCAACGAACCACCTTATACCGATCTGCGACCAACTTGCATAGTTTTGTCACACATTGATCGTTTCGAGTGGAAAGCAATCCGGCCGTCAATGGTGATTCATGGCCTGACAGATATAAACAACTATAACTCCGCTTCTATTCGTCGAATGCAAATCTGCGACATAGCAATTTGTAGCTTAAAATACGTCACATCGACCAACCTTGTGCCGATCTGCGACGAACTTGCATAGTTTCGTCAAACATCGATCGTTTCGAGTGGTATGCAATCCGGCCGTCAATGGTGATTCATGGCTTCAGAGATATAAACAACAATAACTCCGCTTCTATTCATCGTATGCGAATCTGCGACATAGCAATTTGTAGCTTAAAACATGGCCCAACGAGCCACCTTATACCGATCTGCGACGAACTTGCATAGTTTCGTCAAACGTCGATCGTTTCGAGTGGTAGGCAATCCGGCCGCCAATGGTGATTCATGGCCTCACAGATATAAACAACTATAACTCCGCTTCTATTCGTCGAATGCAAATCTGCGACATAGCAATTTGTAGCTTAAAACACGTCACATCGACCCACCTTGTGCCAATCTACGACGTACTTTTATAGTTTAGACAAACATCGATCGTTTCGAGTGGTAGGCAATCCGGCCGTCAATGGTGATTCATGGCCTCACAGATATAAACAACAATAACTCCGCTTCTATTCATCGTATGCGAATCTGCAACATAGCAGTTTGTAGCTTAAAACACGCCCCAACGAACCACCTTTTACCGATCTGCGACGAACTTGCATAGTTTCGTCAAACATCTATCGTTTCGAGTGGTAGGCAATCCGGCCGTCAATGGTGATTCATGGCCTGACAGATATA
Source organism: Anoplius nigerrimus (assembly GCA_914767735.1). Classification (NCBI taxonomy): domain Eukaryota; kingdom Metazoa; phylum Arthropoda; class Insecta; order Hymenoptera; family Pompilidae; genus Anoplius; species Anoplius nigerrimus. Next base: position 90,201 of record CAJZBX010001045.1, on the reverse strand, counting down.
AACAACTATAACTCCGCTTCTATTCGTCGTATGCGAATCTGCGACCTAGCAATTTGTAGCTTAAAACACGCCCAACGAACCACCTTATACCGATCTGTGACGAACTTGCATAGTTTCGTCAAACTTTGATCGTTTCGAGTGGTAGGCAATCCGGCCGTCAATGGCGATTCATGGCCTCACAGATATAAACAACAATAACTCCGCTTCTTTTCGTCGTATGCGAATCTGCGACATAGCAATTTGTAGCTTAAAACATGGCCCAACGAGCCACCTTATACCGATCTGCGACGAACTTGCATAGTTTCGTCAAACGTCGATCGTTTCGAGTGGTAGGCAATCCGGCCGTCAATGGTGATTCATGGCCTCACAGATATAAACAACAATAACTCCGCTTCTTTTCGTCGTATGCGAATCTGCGACATAGCAATTTGTAGATTAAAACACGCTCCAACGAACCACCTTATACCGATCTGCGACGTACTCGCATAGTTTTGTCAAACATTGATCGTTTCGAGTGGAAAGCAATCCGGCCGTCAATGGTGATTCATGGCCTCACAGATATAAACAACTATAACTCCGCTTCTATTCGTCGTATGCGAATCTGCGACCTAGCAATTTGTAGCTTAAAACACGCCCCAACGAACCACCTTATACCGATCTGTGACGAACTTGCATACTTTCGTCAAACGTCGATCGTTTCGAGTGGTAGGCAATCCGGCCGTCAATGGTGATTCATGGCCTGACAGATATAAACAACTATAACTCCGCTTCTTTTCGTCGTATGCGAATCTGCGACCTAGCAATTTGTATCTTAAAACACGCCCCAACGAACCACCTTATACCAATCTGCGACGAACTTGCATAGTTTTGTCACACATCGATCGTTTCGAGTGGAAAGCAATCCGGCCGTCAATGGTGATTCATGGCCTGACAGATATAAACAACTATAACTCCGCTTCTATTCGTCGAATGCAAATCTGCGACATAGCAATTTGTAGCTTAAAATACGTCACATCGACCAACCTTGTGCCGATCTGCGACGAACTTGCATAGTTTCGTCAAACATCGATCGTTTCGAGTGGTAGGCAATCCGGCCGTCAATGGTGATTCATGGCCTCACAGATATAAACAACAATAACTCCGCTTCTATTCATCGTATGCGAATCTGCGACATAGCAATTAGTAGCTTAAAATACGTCACATCGACCAACCTTGTGCCGATCTGCGACGAACTTGCATAGTTTCGTCAAACATCGATCGTTTCGAGTGGTAAGCAATCCGGCCGTCAATGGTGATTCATGGCCTCACAGACATAAACAACAATAACTCAGCTTCTATTCGTCGAATGCAAATTTGCGACATAGCGATTTGTAGCTTAAAACACGACACATCGACCCACCTCATGCCGATCTGCGACGTACTTGTATAGATTCGTCAAACGTCGATCGTTTCGAGTGGTAGGCAATCCGGCCGTCAATGGTGATTCATGGCCTCACAGATATAAACAACAATAACTCCGCTTGTTTTCGTCGTATGCGAATCTGCGACATAGCAATTTGTAGATTAAAACACGCTCCAACGAACCACCTTATACCGATCTGCGACGTACTCGCATAGTTTTGTCAAACATTGATCGTTTCGAGTGGAAAGCAATCCGGCCGTCAATGGTGATTCATGGCCTCACAGATATAAACAACTATAACACCGCTTCTATTCGTCGTATGCGAATCTGCGACCTAGCAATTTGTATCTTAAAACACGCCCCAACGAACCACCTTATACCAATCTGCGACGAACTTGCATAGTTTTGTCACACATCGATCGTTTCGAGTGGAAAGCAATCCGGCCGTCAATGGTGATTCATGGCCTGACAGATATAAACAACTATAACTCCGCTTCTATTCGTCGAATGCAAATCTGCGACATAGCAATTTGTAGCTTAAAATACGGCACATCGACCAACCTTGTGCCGATCTGCGACGAACTTGCATAGTTTCGTCAAACATCGATCGTTTCGAGTGGTATGCAATCCGGCCGTCAATGGTGATTCATGGCTTCAGAGATATAAACAACAATAACTCCGCTTCTATTCATCGTATGCGAATCTGCGACATAGCAATTTGTAGCTTAAAACATGGCCCAACGAGCCACCTTATACCGATCTGCGACGAACTTGCATAGTTTCGTCAAACGTCGATCGTTTCGAGTGGTAGGCAATCCGGCCGCCAATGGTGATTCATGGCCTCACATATATAAACAACTATAACTCCGCTTCTATTCGTCGAATGCAAATCTGCGACATAGCAATTTGTAGCTTAAAACACGTCACATCGACCCACATTGTGCCAATCTACGACGTACTTTTATAGTTTAGACAAACATCGATCGTTTCGAGTGGTAGGCAATCCGGCCGTCAATGGTGATTCATGGCCTCACAGATATAAACAACAATAACTCCGCTTCTATTCATCGTATGCGAATCTGCAACATAGCAGTTTGTAGCTTAAAACACGCCCCAACGAACCACTTTTTACCGATCTGCGACGAACTTGCATAGTTTCGTCAAACATCTATCGTTTCGAGTGGTAGGCAATCCGGCCGTCAATGGTGATTCATGGCCTGACAGATATAAACAACTATAACTCCGCTTCTATTCGTCGTATGCGAATCTGCGACCTAGCAATTTGTAGCTTAAAACACGCCCAACGAACCACCTTATACCGATCTGTGACGAACTTGCATAGTTTCGTCAAACGTCGATCGTTTCGAGTGGTAGGCAATCCCGCCGTCAATGGTGATTCATGGCCTCACAGATATAAACAACAATAACTCCGCTTCTTTTCGTCGTATGCGAATCTGCGACATAGCAATTTGTAGCTTAAAACATGGCCCAACGAGCCACCTTATACCGATCTGCGACGAACTTGCATAGTTTCGTCAAACGTCGATCGTTTCGAGTGGTAGGCAATCCGGCCGTCAATGGTGATTCATGGCCTCACAGATATAAACAACAATAACTCCGCTTCTTTTCGTCGTATGCGAATCTGCGACATAGCAATTTGTAGATTAAAACACGCTCCAACGAACCACCTTATACCGATCTGCGACGTACTCGCATAGTTTTGTCAAACATTGATCGTTTCGAGTGGAAAGCAATCCGGCCGTCAATGGTGATTCATGGCCTCACAGATATAAACAACTATAACTCCGCTTCTATTCGTCGTATGCGAATCTGCGACCTAGCAATTTGTAGCTTAAAACACGCCCCAACGAACCACCTTATACCGATCTGTGACGAACTTGCATAGTTTCGTCAAACGTCGATCGTTTCGAGTGGTAGGCAATCCGGCCGTCAATGGTGATTCATGGCCTCACAGATATAAACAACAATAACTCCGCTTCTTTTCGTCGTATGCGAATCTGCGACCTAGCAATTTGTATCTTAAAACACGCCCCAACGAACCACCTTATACCAATCTGCGACGAACTTGCATAGTTTTGTCACACATCGATCGTTTCGAGTGGAAAGCAATCCGGCCGTCAATGGTGATTCATGGCCTGACAGATATAAACAACTATAACTCCGCTTCTATTCGTCGAATGCAAATCTGCGACATAGCAATTTGTAGCTTAAAATACGTCACATCGACCAACCTTGTGCCGATCTGCGACGAACTTGCATAGTTTCGTCAAACATCGATCGTTTCGAGTGGTATGCAATCCGGCCGTCAATGGTGATTCATGGTCTCAGAGATATAAACAACAATAACTCCGCTTCTATTCATCGTATGCGAATCTGCGACATAGCAATTCGTAGCTTAAAATACGTCACATCGACCAACCTTGTGCCGATCTGCGACGAACTTGCATAGTTTCGTCAAACATCGATCGTTTCGAGTGGTAAGCAATCCGGCCGTCAATGGTGATTCATGGCCTCACAGACATAAACAACAATAACTCAGCTTCTATTCGTCGAATGCAAATTTGCGACATAGCGATTTGTAGCTTAAAACACGACACATCGACCCACCTCATGCCGATCTGCGACGTACTTGTATAGATTCGTCAAACGTCGATCGTTTCGAGTGGTAGGCAATCCGGCCGTCAATGGTGATTCATGGCCTCACAGATATAAACAACAATAACTCCGCTTCTATTCGTCGTATGCGAATCTGCGACATAGCAATTTGTAGCTTAAAACACGCCCCAACGAACCACCTTATACCGATCTGCGACGAACTTTCGTCGTTTTGTCAAACATCGATCGTTTCGAGTGGTAGGCAATCCGGCCGTCAATGGTGATTCATGGCCTCACAGATATAAACAACAATAACTCCGCTTCTTTTCGTCGTATGCGAATCTGCGACATAGCAATTTGTAGATTAAAACACGCCCCAACGAACCACCTTATACCGATCTGCGACGAACTCGCATAGTTTTGTCAAACATTGATCGTTTCGAGTGGAAAGCAAACCGGCCGTCAATGGTGATTCATGGCCTCACAGATATAAACAACTATAACTCCGCTTCTATTCGTCGTATGCGAATCTGCGACCTAGCAATTTGTAGCTTAAAACACGCCCCAACGAACCACCATATACCGATCTGCGACCAACTTGCATAGTTTTGTCACACATCGATCGTTTCGAGTGGAAAGCAATCCGGCCGTCAATGGTGATTCATGGCCTGACAGATATAAACAACTATAACTCCGCTTCTATTCGTCGAATGCAAATCTGCGACATAGCAATTTGTAGCTTAAAATACGTCACATCGACCAACCTTGTGCCGATCTGCGACGAACTTGCATAGTTTCGTCAAACATCGATCGTTTCGAGTGGTATGCAATCCGGCCGTCAATGGTGATTCATGGCTTCAGAGATATAAACAACAATAACTCCGCTTCTATTCATCGTATGCGAATCTGCGACATAGCAATTTGTAGCTTAAAACATGCCCCAACGAGCCACCTTATACCGATCTGCGACGAACTTGCATAGTTTCGTCAAACGTCGATCGTTTCGAGTGGTAGGCAATCCGGCCGCCAATGGTGATTCCTGGCCTCACATATATAAACAACTATAACTCCGCTTCTATTCGTCGAATGCAAATCTGCGACATAGCAATTTGTAGCTTAAAACACGTCACATCGACCCACCTTGTGCCAATCTACGACGTACTTTTATAGTTTAGACAAACATCGATCGTTTCGAGTGGTAGGCAATCCGGCCGTCAATGGTGATTCATGGCCTCACAGATATAAACAACAATAACTCCGCTTCTATTCATCGTATGCGAATCTGCAACATAGCAGTTTGTAGCTTAAAACACGCCCCAACGAACCACCTTTTACCGATCTGCGACGAACTTGCATAGTTTCGTCAAACATCTATCGTTTCGAGTGGTAGGCAATCCGGCCGTCAATGGTGATTCATGGCCTGACAGATATAAACAACTATAACTCCGCTTCTATTCGTCGTTTGCGAATCTGCGACCTAGCAATTTGTAGCTTAAAACACGCCCAACGAACCACCTTATACCGATCTGCGATGAACTTGCATAGTTTCGTCAAACGTCGATCGTTTCGGGTGGTAGGCAATCCAGCCGCCAATGGTGATTCATGGCCTCACATATATAAACAACTATAACTCCGCTTCTATTCATCGAATGCAAATCTGCGACATAGCAATTTGTAGCTTAAAACACGTCACATCGACCCACCTTGTGCCAATCTGCGACGTACTTTTATAGTTTAGACAAACATCGATCGTTTCGAGTGGTAGGCAATCCGGCCGTCAATGGTGATTCATGGCCTCACAGATATAAACAACAATAACTCCGCTTCTATTCATCGTATGCGAATCTGCAACATAGCAGTTTGTAGCTTAAAACAAGCCCCAACGAACCACCTTATACCGATCTGCGACGAACTTGCATAGTTTCGTCAAACATCTATCGTTTCGAGTGGTAGGCAATCCGGCCGTCAATGGTGATTCATGGCCTCACAGATATAAACAACAATAACTCCGCTTCTTTTCGTCGTATGCGAATCTGCGACATAGCAATTTGTAGCTTAAAACATGGCCCAACGAGCCACCTTATACCGATCTGCGACGAACTTGCATAGTTTCGTCAAACGTCGATCGTTTCGAGTGGTAGGCAATCCGGCCGCCAATGGTGATTCATGGCCTCATATGTATAAACAACTATAACTCCGCTTCTATTCATCGAATGCAAATCTGCGACATAGCAATTTGTAGCTTAAAACACGTCACATCGACCCACCTTGTGCCAATCTGCGACGTACTTTTATAGTTTAGACAAACATCGATCGTTTCGAGTGGTAGGCAATCCGGCCGTCAATGGTGATTCATGGCCTCACAGATATAAACAACAATGACTCCGCTTCTTTTCGTCGTATGCGAATCTGCGACATAGCAATTTGTAGATTAAAACACGCCCCAACGAACCACCTTATACCGATCTGCGACGTACTCGCATAGTTTTGTCAAACATTGATCGTTTCGAGTGGAAAGCAATCCGGCCGTCAATGGTGATTCATGGCCTCACAGATATAAACAACTATAACTCCGCTTCTATTCGTCGTATGCGAATCTGCGACCTAGCAATTTGTATCTTAAAACACGCCCCAACGAACCACCTTATACCGATCTGTGACGAACTTGCATAGTTTCGTCAAACGTCGATCGTTTCGAGTGGTAGGCAATCCGGCCGTCAATGGTGATTCATGGCCTGACAGATATAAACAACTATAACTCCGCTTCTATTCGTCGAATGCAAATCTGCGACATAGCAATTTGTAGCTTAAAATACGTCACATCGACCAACCTTGTGCCGATCTGCGACGAACTTGCATAGTTTCGTCAAACATCGATCGTTTCGAGTGGTAGGCAATCCGGCCGTCAATGGTGACTCATGGCCTCACAGATATAAACAACAATAACTCCGCTTCTATTCATCGAATGCAAATCTGCGACATAGCAATTTGTAGCTTAAAACACGTCACATCGACCCACCTTGTGCCAATCTGTGACGAACTTGCATAGTTTCGTCAAACATTGATCGTTTCGAGTGGAAAGCAATCCGGCCGTCAATGGTGATTCATGGCCTCACAGATATAAACAACTATAACTCCGCTTCTATTCGTCGTATGCGAATCTGCGACCTAGCAATTTGTATCTTAAAACACGCCCCAACGAACCACCTTATACCGATCTGCGACGAACTTGCATAGTTTCGTCAAACATCTATCGTTTCGAGTGGTAGGCAATCCGGCCGTCAATGGTGATTCATGGCCCGTCAGATATAAACAACTATAACTCCGCTTCTATTCGTCGTATGCGAATCTGCGACCTAGCAATTTGTAGCTTAAAACACGCCCAACGAACCACCTTATACCGATCTGTGACGAACTTGCATAGTTTCGTCAAAAGTCGATCGTTTCGAGTGGTAGGCAATCCGGCCGTCAATGGTGATTCATGGCCTCACAGATATAAACAACTATAACTCCGCTTCTATTCGTCGAATGCAAATCTGCGACATAGCAATTTGTAGCTTAAAATACGTCACATCGACCAACCTTGTGCCGATCTGCGACGAACTTGCATAGTTTCGTCAAACATCGATCGTTTCGAGTGGTATGCAATCCGGCCGTCAATGGTGATTCATGGCCTGTCAGATATAAACAACTATAACTCCGCTTCTATTCGTCGTATGCGAATCTGCGACCTAGCAATTTGTAGCTTAAAACACGCCCAACGAACCACCTTATACCGATCTGTGACGAACTTGCATAGTTTCGTCAAACGTCGATCGTTTCGAGTGGTAGGCAATCCGGCCGTCGATGGTGATTCATGGCCTCACATGTATAAACAACTATAACTCCGCTTCTATTCATCGAATGCAAATCTACGACATAGCAATTTGTAGCTTAAAACACGTCACATCGACCCACCTTGTGCCAATCTGCGACGTACTTTTATAGTTTAGACAAACATCGATCGTTTCGAGTGGTAGGCAATCCGGCCGTCAATGGTGATTCATGGCCTCACAGATATAAACAACAATAACTCCGCTTCTATTCATCGTATGCGAATCTGCAACATAGCAGTTTGTAGCTTAAAACAAGCCCCAACGAACCACCTTATACCGATCTGCGACGAACTTGCATAGTTTCGTCAAACATCTATCGTTTCGAGTGGAAGGCAATCCGGCCGTCAATGGTGATTCATGGCCTGACAGATATAAACAACTATAACTCCGCTTCTATTCGTCGTATGCGAATCTGCGACATAGCAATTTGTAGATTAAAACACGCCCCAACGAACCACCTTATACCGATCTGCGACGAACTCGCATAGTTTTGTCAAACATTGATCGTTTCGAGTGGAAAGCAAACCGGCCGTCAATGGTGATTCATGGCCTCACAGATATAAACAACTATAACTCCGCTTCTATTCGTCGTATGCGAATCTGCGACCTAGCAATTTGTAGCTTAAAACACGCCCCAACGAACCACCTTATACCGATCTGCGACCAACTTGCATAGTTTTGTCACACATCGATCGTTTCGAGTGGAAAGCAATCCGGCCGTCAATGGTGATTCATGGCCTGACAGATATAAACAACTATAACTCCGCTTCTATTCGTCGAATGCAAATCTGCGACATAGCAATTTGTAGCTTAAAATACGTCACATCGACCAACCTTGTGCCGATCTGCGACGAACTTGCATAGTTTCGTCAAACATCGATCGTTTCGAGTGGTATGCAATCCGGCCGTCAATGGTGATTCATGGCTTCAGAGATATAAACAACAATAACTCCGCTTCTATTCATCGTATGCGAATCTGCGACATAGCAATTTGTAGCTTAAAACATGGCCCAACGAGCCACCTTATACCGATCTGCGACGAACTTGCATAGTTTCGTCAAACGTCGATCGTTTCGAGTGGTATGCAATCCGGCCGTCAATGGTGATTCATGGCTTCAGAGATATAAACAACAATAACTCCGCTTCTATTCATCGTATGCGAATCTGCGACATAGCAATTTGTAGCTTAAAACATGGCCCAACGAGCCACCTTATACCGATCTGCGACGAACTTGCATAGTTTCGTCAAACGTCGATCGTTTCGAGTGGTAGGCAATCCGGCCGCCAATGGTGATTCATGGCCTCACATGTATAAACAACTATAACTCCGCTTCTATTCATCGAATGCAAATCTGCGACATAGCAATTTGTAGCTTAAAACACGTCACATCGACCCACCTTGTGCCAATCTGTGACGAACTTGCATAGTTTCGTCAAACATTGATCGTTTCGAGTGGAAAGCAATCCGGCCGTCAATGGTGATTCATGGCCTCACAGATATAAACAACTATAACTCCGCTTCTATTCGTCGTATGCGAATCTGCGACCTAGCAATTTGTATCTTAAAACACGCCCCAACGAACCACCTTATACCGATCTGCGACGAACTTGCATAGTTTCGTCAAACATCTATCGTTTCGAGTGGTAGGCAATCCGGCCGTCAATGGTGATTCATGGCCCGTCAGATATAAACAACTATAACTCCGCTTCTATTCGTCGTATGCGAATCTGCGACCTAGCAATTTGTAGCTTAAAACACGCCCAACGAACCACCTTATACCGATCTGTGACGAACTTGCATAGTTTCGTCAAACGTCGATCGTTTCGAGTGGTAGGCAATCCGGCCGTCAATGGTGATTCATGGCCTCACAGATATAAACAACTATAACTCCGCTTCTATTCGTCGAATGCAAATCTGCGACATAGCAATTTGTAGCTTAAAATACGTCACATCGACCAACCTTGTGCCGATCTGCGACGAACTTGCATAGTTTCGTCAAACATCGATCGTTTCGAGTGGTATGCAATCCGGCCGTCAATGGTGATTCATGGCCTGTCAGATATAAACAACTATAACTCCGCTTCTATTCGTCGTATGCGAATCTGCGACCTAGCAATTTGTAGCTTAAAACACGCCCAACGAACCACCTTATACCGATCTGTGACGAACTTGCATAGTTTCGTCAAACGTCGATCGTTTCGAGTGGTAGGCAATCCGGCCGTCGATGGTGATTCATGGCCTCACATGTATAAACAACTATAACTCCGCTTCTATTCATCGAATGCAAATCTACGACATAGCAATTTGTAGCTTAAAACACGTCACATCGACCCACCTTGTGCCAATCTGCGACGTACTTTTATAGTTTAGACAAACATCGATCGTTTCGAGTGGTAGGCAATCCGGCCGTCAATGGTGATTCATGGCCTCACAGATATAAACAACAATAACTCCGCTTCTATTCATCGTATGCGAATCTGCAACATAGCAGTTTGTAGCTTAAAACACGCCCCAACGAACCACCTTATACCGATCTGCGACGAACTTGCATAGTTTCGTCAAACATCTATCGTTTCGAGTGGAAGGCAATCCGGCCGTCAATGGTGATTCATGGCCTGACAGATATAAACAACTATAACTCCGCTTCTATTCGTCGTATGCGAATCTGCGACATAGCAATTTGTAGATTAAAACACGCCCCAACGAACCACCTTATACCGATCTGCGACGAACTCGCATAGTTTTGTCAAACATTGATCGTTTCGAGTGGAAAGCAAACCGGCCGTCAATGGTGATTCATGGCCTCACAGATATAAACAACTATAACTCCGCTTCTATTCGTCGTATGCGAATCTGCGACCTAGCAATTTGTAGCTTAAAACACGCCCCAACGAACCACCTTATACCGATCTGCGACCAACTTGCATAGTTTTGTCACACATCGATCGTTTCGAGTGGAAAGCAATCCGGCCGTCAATGGTGATTCATGGCCTGACAGATATAAACAACTATAACTCCGCTTCTATTCGTCGAATGCAAATCTGCGACATAGCAATTTGTAGCTTAAAATACGTCACATCGACCAACCTTGTGCCGATCTGCGACGAACTTGCATAGTTTCGTCAAACATCGATCGTTTCGAGTGGTATGCAATCCGGCCGTCAATGGTGATTCATGGCTTCAGAGATATAAACAACAATAACTCCGCTTCTATTCATCGTATGCGAATCTGCGACATAGCAATTTGTAGCTTAAAACATGGCCCAACGAGCCACCTTATACCGATCTGCGACGAACTTGCATAGTTTCGTCAAACGTCGATCGTTTCGAGTGGTATGCAATCCGGCCGTCAATGGTGATTCATGGCTTCAGAGATATAAACAACAATAACTCCGCTTCTATTCATCGTATGCGAATCTGCGACATAGCAATTTGTAGCTTAAAACATGGCCCAACGAGCCACCTTATACCGATCTGCGACGAACTTGCATAGTTTCGTCAAACGTCGATCGTTTCGAGTGGTAGGCAATCCGGCCGCCAATGGTGATTCATGGCCTCACATATATAAACAACTATAACTCCGCTTCTATTCATCGAATGCAAATCTGCGACATAGCAATTTGTAGCTTAAAACACGTCACATCGACCCACCTTGTGCCAATCTACGACGTACTTTTATAGTTTAGACAAACATCGATCGTTTCGAGTGGTAGGCAATCCGGCCGTCAATGGTGATTCATGGCCTCACAGATATAAACAACAATAACTCCGCTTCTATTCATCGTATGCGAATCTGCAACATAGCAGTTTGTAGCTTAAAACACGCCCCAACGAACCACCTTTTACCGATCTGCGACGAACTTGCATAGTTTCGTCAAACATCTATCGTTTCGAGTGGTAGGCAATCCGGCCGTCAATGGTGATTCATGGCCTGACAGATATAAACAACTATAACTCCGCTTCTATTCGTCGTTTGCGAATCTGCGACCTAGCAATTTGTAGCTTAAAACACGCCCAACGAACCACCTTATACCGATCTGTGACGAACTTGCATAGTTTCGTCAAACGTCGATCGTTTCGAGTGGTAGGCAATCCGGCCGTCGATGGTGATTCATGGCCTCACATGTATAAACAACTATAACTCCGCTTCTATTCATCGAATGCAAATCTACGACATAGCAATTTGTAGCTTAAAACACGTCACATCGACCCACCTTGTGCCAATCTGCGACGTACTTTTATAGTTTAGACAAACATCGATCGTTTCGAGTGGTAGGCAATCCGGTCGTCAATGGTGATTCATGGCCTCACAGATATAAACAACAATAACTCCGCTTCTATTCATCGTATGCGAATCTGCAACATAGCAGTTTGTAGCTTAAAACACGCCCCAACGAACCACCTTATACCGATCTGCGACGAACTTGCATAGTTTCGTCAAACATCTATCGTTTCGAGTGGAAGGCAATCCGGCCGTCAATGGTGATTCATGGCCTCACAGATATAAACAACAATAACTCCCCTTCTATTCGTCGTATGCGAATCTGCGACATAGCAATTTGTAGCTTAAAACACGCCCCAACGAACCACCTTATACCGATCTGCGACGAACTTTCGTCGTTTTGTCAAACATCGATCGTTTCGAGTGGTAGGCAATCCGGCCGTCAATGGTGATTCATGGCCTCACAGATATAAACAACAATAACTCCGCTTCTTTCCGTCGTATGCGAATCTGCGACATAGCAATTTGTAGATTAAAACACGCCCCAACGAACCACCTTATACCGATCTGCGACGTACTCGCATAGTTTTGTCAAACATTGATCGTTTCGAGTGGAAAGCAATCCGGCCGTCAATGGTGATTCATGGCCTCACAGATATAAACAACTATAACTCCGCTTCTATTCGTCGTATGCGAATCTGCGACCTAGGAATTTGTATCTTAAAACACGCCTCAACGAACCACCTTGTGCCGATCTGCGACGAACTTGCATAGTTTCGTCAAACATCTATCGTTTCGAGTGGAAGGCAATCCGGCCGTCAATGGTGATTCATGGCCTGACAGATATAAACAACTATAACTCCGCTTCTATTCGTCGTATGCGAATCTGCGACATAGCAATTTGTAGATTAAAACACGCCCCAACGAACCACCTTATACCGATCTGCGACGAACTCGCATAGTTTTGTCAAACATTGATCGTTTCGAGTGGAAAGCAAACCGGCCGTCAATGGTGATTCATGGCCTCACAGATATAAACAACTATAACTCCGCTTCTATTCGTCGTATGCGAATCTGCGACCTAGCAATTTGTAGCTTAAAACACGCCCCAACGAACCACCTTATACCGATCTGCGACCAACTTGCATAGTTTTGTCACACATCGATCGTTTCGAGTGGAAAGCAATCCGGCCGTCAATGGTGATTCATGGCCTGACAGATATAAACAACTATAACTCCGCTTCTATTCGTCGAATGCAAATCTGCGACATAGCAATTTGTAGCTTAAAATACGTCACATCGACCAACCTTGTGCCGATCTGCGACGAACTTGCATAGTTTCGTCAAACATCGATCGTTTCGAGTGGTATGCAATCCGGCCGTCAATGGTGATTCATGGCTTCAGAGATATAAACAACAATAACTCCGCTTCTATTCATCGTATGCGAATCTGCGACATAGCAATTTGTAGCTTAAAACATGGCCCAACGAGCCACCTTATACCGATCTGCGACGAACTTGCATAGTTTCGTCAAACGTCGATCGTTTCGAGTGGTATGCAATCCGGCCGTCAATGGTGATTCATGGCTTCAGAGATATAAACAACAATAACTCCGCTTCTATTCATCGTATGCGAATCTGCGACATAGCAATTTGTAGCTTAAAACATGGCCCAACGAGCCACCTTATACCGATCTGCGACGAACTTGCATAGTTTCGTCAAACGTCGATCGTTTCGAGTGGTAGGCAATCCGGCCGCCAATGGTGATTCATGGCCTCACATATATAAACAACTATAACTCCGCTTCTATTCGTCGAATGCAAATCTGCGACATAGCAATTTGTAGCTTAAAACACGTCACATCGACCCACCTTGTGCCAATCTACGACGTACTTTTATAGTTTAGACAAACATCGATCGTTTCGAGTGGTAGGCAATCCGGCCGTCAATGGTGATTCATGGCCTCACAGATATAAACAACAATAACTCCGCTTCTATTCATCGTATGCGAATCTGCAACATAGCAGTTTGTAGCTTAAAACACGCCCCAACGAACCACCTTTTACCGATCTGCGACGAACTTGCATAGTTTCGTCAAACATCTATCGTTTCGAGTGGTAGGCAATCCGGCCGTCAATGGTGATTCATGGCCTGACAGATATAAACAACTATAACTCCGCTTCTATTCGTCGTTTGCGAATCTGCGACCTAGCAATTTGTAGCTTAAAACACGCCCAACGAACCACCTTATACCGATCTGTGACGAACTTGCATAGTTTCGTCAAACGTCGATCGTTTCGAGTGGTAGGCAATCCGGCCGTCGATGGTGATTCATGGCCTCACATGTATAAACAACTATAACTCCGCTTCTATTCATCGAATGCAAATCTACGACATAGCAATTTGTAGCTTAAAACACGTCACATCGACCCACCTTGTGCCAATCTGCGACGTACTTTTATAGTTTAGACAAACATCGATCGTTTCGAGTGGTAGGCAATCCGGCCGTCAATGGTGATTCATGGCCTCACAGATATAAACAACAATAACTCCGCTTCTATTCATCGTATGCGAATCTGCAACATAGCAGTTTGTAGCTTAAAACACGCCCCAACGAACCACCTTATACCGATCTGCGACGAACTTGCATAGTTTCGTCAAACATCTATCGTTTCGAGTGGAAGGCAATCCGGCCGTCAATGGTGATTCATGGCCTCACAGATATAAACAACAATAACTCCGCTTCTATTCGTCGTATGCGAATCTGCGACATAGCAATTTGTAGCTTAAAACACGCCCCAACGAACCACCTTATACCGATCTGCGACGAACTTTCGTCGTTTTGTCAAACATCGATCGTTTCGAGTGGTAGGCAATCCGGCCGTCAATGGTGATTCATGGCCTCACAGATATAAACAACAATAACTCCGCTTCTTTCCGTCGTATGCGAATCTGCGACATAGCAATTTGTAGATTAAAACACGCCCCAACGAACCACCTTATACCGATCTGCGACGTACTCGCATAGTTTTGTCAAACATTGATCGTTTCGAGTGGAAAGCAATCCGGCCGTCAATGGTGATTCATGGCCTCACAGATATAAACAACTATAACTCCGCTTCTATTCGTCGTATGCGAATCTGCGACCTAGGAATTTGTATCTTAAAACACGCCTCAACGAACCACCTTGTGCCGATCTGCGACGAACTTGCATAGTTTCGTGAAACGTCGATCGTTTCGAGTTTTAGGCAATCCGGCCGTCAATGGTGATTCATGGCCTGACAGATATAAACAACTATAACTCCGCTTCTATTCGTCGAATGCAAATCTGCGACATAGCAATTTGTAGCTTAAAATACGTCACATCGACCAACCTTGTGCCGATCTGCGACGAACTTGCATAGTTTCGTCAAACATCGATCGTTTCGAGTGGTATGCAATCCGGCCGTCAATGGTGATTCATGGCCTCACAGACATAAACAACAATAACTCCGCTTCTATTCATCGTATGCGAATCTGCGACACAGCAATTTGTAGCTTAAAACATGGCCGAACGAGCCACCTTATACCGATCTGCGACGAACTTGCATAGTTTCGTCAAACATCGATCGTTTCGAGTGGTATGCAATCCGGCCGTCAATGGTGATTCATGGCCTCACAGACATAAACAACAATAACTCCGCTTCTATTCATCGTATGCGAATCTGCGACACAGCAATTTGTAGCTTAAAACATGGCCGAACGAGCCACCTTATACCGATCTGCGACGAACTTGCATAGTTTCGTCAAACATCTATCGTTTCGAGTGGTAGGCAATCCGGCCGTCAATGGTGATTCATGGCCTCACAGATATAAACAACTATAACTCCGCTTCTATTCGTCGTATGCGAATCTGCGACATAGCAATTTGTAGCTTAAAACACGTCACATCGACCCACCTTGTGCCAATCTGCGACGAACTTTTATAGTTTAGACAAACATCGATCGTTTCGAGTGGTAGGCAATCCGGCCGTCAATGGTGATTCATGGCCTCACAGATATAAACAACAATAACTCCGCTTCTATTCATCGTATGCGAATCTGCAACATAGCAGTTTGTAGCTTAAAACAAGCCCCAACGAACCACCTTATACCGATCTGCGACGAACTTGCATAGTTTCGTCAAACATCTATCGTTTCGAGTGGTAGGCAATCCGGCCGTCAATGGTGATTCATGGCCTGACAGATATAAACAACTATAACTCCGCTTCTATTCGTCGTATGCGAATCTGCGACCTAGCAATTTGTAGCTTAAAACACGCCCAACGAACCACCTTATACCGATCTGTGACGAACTTGCATAGTTTCGTCAAACGTCGATCGTTTCGAGTGGTAGGCAATCCGGCCGTCAATGGTGATTCATGGCCTCACAGATATAAACAACAATAACTCCGCTTCTTTTCGTCGTATGCGAATCTGCGACATAGCAATTTGTAGCTTAAAACATGGCCCAACGAGCCACCTTATACCGATCTGCGACGAACTTGCATAGTTTCGTCAAACGTCGATCGTTTCGAGTGGTAGGCAATCCGGCCGCCAATGGTGATTCATGGCCTCACATGTATAAACAACTATAACTCCGCTTCTATTCATCGAATGCAAATCTGCGACATAGCAATTTGTAGCTTAAAACACGTCACATCGACCCACCTTGTGCCAATCTGCGACGTACTTTTATAGTTTAGACAAACATCGATCGTTTCGAGTGGTAGGCAATCCGGCCGTCAATGGTGATTCATGGCCTCACAGATATAAACAACAATGACTCCGCTTCTTTTCGTCGTATGCGAATCTGCGACATAGCAATTTGTAGATTAAAACACGCCCCAACGAACCACCTTATACCGATCTGCGACGTACTCGCATAGTTTTGTCAAACATTGATCGTTTCGAGTGGAAAGCAATCCGGCCGTCAATGGTGATTCATGGCCTCACAGATATAAACAACTATAACTCCGCTTCTATTCGTCGTATGCGAATCTGCGACCTAGCAATTTGTATCTTAAAACACGCCCCAACGAACCACCTTATACCGATCTGTGACGAACTTGCATAGTTTCGTCAAACGTCGATCGTTTCGAGTGGTAGGCAATCCGGCCGTCAATGGTGATTCATGGCCTGACAGATATAAACAACTATAACTCCGCTTCTATTCGTCGAATGCAAATCTGCGACATAGCAATTTGTAGCTTAAAATACGTCACATCGACCAACCTTGTGCCGATCTGCGACGAACTTGCATAGTTTCGTCAAACATCGATCGTTTCGAGTGGTAGGCAATCCGGCCGTCAATGGTGATTCATGGCCTCACAGATATAAACAACAATAACTCCGCTTCTATTCATCGAATGCAAATCTGCGACATAGCAATTTGTAGCTTAAAACACGTCACATCGACCCACCTTGTGCCAATCTGTGACGAACTTGCATAGTTTCGTCAAACATTGATCGTTTCGAGTGGAAAGCAATCCGGCCGTCAATGGTGATTCATGGCCTCACAGATATAAACAACTATAACTCCGCTTCTATTCGTCGTATGCGAATCTGCGACCTAGCAATTTGTATCTTAAAACACGCCCCAACGAACCACCTTATACCGATCTGCGACGAACTTGCATAGTTTCGTCAAACATCTATCGTTTCGAGTGGTAGGCAATCCGGCCGTCAATGGTGATTCATGGCCCGTCAGATATAAACAACTATAACTCCGCTTCTATTCGTCGTATGCGAATCTGCGACCTAGCAATTTGTAGCTTAAAACACGCCCAACGAACCACCTTATACCGATCTGTGACGAACTTGCATAGTTTCGTCAAACGTCGATCGTTTCGAGTGGTAGGCAATCCGGCCGTCAATGGTGATTCATGGCCTCACAGATATAAACAACTATAACTCCGCTTCTATTCGTCGAATGCAAATCTGCGACATAGCAATTTGTAGCTTAAAATACGTCACATCGACCAACCTTGTGCCGATCTGCGACGAACTTGCATAGTTTCGTCAAACATCGATCGTTTCGAGTGGTATGCAATCCGGCCGTCAATGGTGATTCATGGCCTGTCAGATATAAACAACTATAACTCCGCTTCTATTCGTCGTATGCGAATCTGCGACCTAGCAATTTGTAGCTTAAAACACGCCCAACGAACCACCTTATACCGATCTGCGACGAACTTGCATAGTTTCGTCAAACGTCGATCGTTTCGAGTGGTAGGCAATCCGGCCGTCGATGGTGATTCATGGCCTCACATGTATAAACAACTATAACTCCGCTTCTATTCATCGAATGCAAATCTACGACATAGCAATTTGTAGCTTAAAACACGTCACATCGACCCACCTTGTGCCAATCTGCGACGTACTTTTATAGTTTAGACAAACATCGATCGTTTCGAGTGGTAGGCAATCCGGCCGTCAATGGTGATTCATGGCCTCACAGATATAAACAACAATAACTCCGCTTCTATTCATCGTATGCGAATCTGCAACATAGCAGTTTGTAGCTTAAAACACGCCCCAACGAACCACCTTATACCGATCTGCGACGAACTTGCATAGTTTCGTCAAACATCTATCGTTTCGAGTGGAAGGCAATCCGGCCGTCAATGGTGATTCATGGCCTGACAGATATAAACAACTATAACTCCGCTTCTATTCGTCGTATGCGAATCTGCGACATAGCAATTTGTAGATTAAAACACGCCCCAACGAACCACCTTATACCGATCTGCGACGAACTCGCATAGTTTTGTCAAACATTGATCGTTTCGAGTGGAAAGCAAACCGGCCGTCAATGGTGATTCATGGCCTCACAGATATAAACAACTATAACTCCGCTTCTATTCGTCGTATGCGAATCTGCGACCTAGCAATTTGTAGCTTAAAACACGCCCCAACGAACCACCTTATACCGATCTGCGACCAACTTGCATAGTTTTGTCACACATCGATCGTTTCGAGTGGAAAGCAATCCGGCCGTCAATGGTGATTCATGGCCTGACAGATATAAACAACTATAACTCCGCTTCTATTCGTCGAATGCAAATCTGCGACATAGCAATTTGTAGCTTAAAATACGTCACATCGACCAACCTTGTGCCGATCTGCGACGAACTTGCATAGTTTCGTCAAACATCGATCGTTTCGAGTGGTATGCAATCCGGCCGTCAATGGTGATTCATGGCTTCAGAGATATAAACAACAATAACTCCGCTTCTATTCATCGTATGCGAATCTGCGACATAGCAATTTGTAGCTTAAAACATGGCCCAACGAGCCACCTTATACCGATCTGCGACGAACTTGCATAGTTTCGTCAAACGTCGATCGTTTCGAGTGGTATGCAATCCGGCCGTCAATGGTGATTCATGGCTTCAGAGATATAAACAACAATAACTCCGCTTCTATTCATCGTATGCGAATCTGCGACATAGCAATTTGTAGCTTAAAACATGGCCCAACGAGCCACCTTATACCGATCTGCGACGAACTTGCATAGTTTCGTCAAACGTCGATCGTTTCGAGTGGTAGGCAATCCGGCCGCCAATGGTGATTCATGGCCTCACATATATAAACAACTATAACTCCGCTTCTATTCGTCGAATGCAAATCTGCGACATAGCAATTTGTAGCTTAAAACACGTCACATCGACCCACCTTGTGCCAATCTACGACGTACTTTTATAGTTTAGACAAACATCGATCGTTTCGAGTGGTAGGCAATCCGGCCGTCAATGGTGATTCATGGCCTCACAGATATAAACAACAATAACTCCGCTTCTATTCATCGTATGCGAATCTGCAACATAGCAGTTTGTAGCTTAAAACACGCCCCAACGAACCACCTTTTACCGATCTGCGACGAACTTGCATAGTTTCGTCAAACATCTATCGTTTCGAGTGGTAGGCAATCCGGCCGTCAATGGTGATTCATGGCCTGACAGATATAAACAACTATAACTCCGCTTCTATTCGTCGTTTGCGAATCTGCGACCTAGCAATTTGTAGCTTAAAACACGCCCAACGAACCACCTTATACCGATCTGTGACGAACTTGCATAGTTTCGTCAAACGTCGATCGTTTCGAGTGGTAGGCAATCCGGCCGTCGATGGTGATTCATGGCCTCACATGTATAAACAACTATAACTCCGCTTCTATTCATCGAATGCAAACCTACGACATAGCAATTTGTAGCTTAAAACACGTCACATCGACCCACCTTGTGCCAATCTGCGACGTACTTTTATAGTTTAGACAAACATCGATCGTTTCGAGTGGTAGGCAATCCGGCCGTCAATGGTGATTCATGGCCTCACAGATATAAACAACAATAACTCCGCTTCTATTCATCGTATGCGAATCTGCAACATAGCAGTTTGTAGCTTAAAACACGCCCCAACGAACCACCTTATACCGATCTGCGACGAACTTGCATAGTTTCGTCAAACATCTATCGTTTCGAGTGGAAGGCAATCCGGCCGTCAATGGTGATTCATGGCCTCACAGATATAAACAACAATGACTCCCCTTCTATTCGTCGTATGCGAATCTGCGACATAGCAATTTGTAGCTTAAAACACGCCCCAACGAACCACCTTATACCGATCTGCGACGAACTTTCGTCGTTTTGTCAAACATCGATCGTTTCGAGTGGTAGGCAATCCGGCCGTCAATGGTGATTCATGGCCTCACAGATATAAACAACAATAACTCCGCTTCTTTCCGTCGTATGCGAATCTGCGACATAGCAATTTGTAGATTAAAACACGCCCCAACGAACCACCTTATACCGATCTGCGACGTACTCGCATAGTTTTGTCAAACATTGATCGTTTCGAGTGGAAAGCAATCCGGCCGTCAATGGTGATTCATGGCCTCACAGATATAAACAACTATAACTCCGCTTCTATTCGTCGTATGCGAATCTGCGACCTAGGAATTTGTATCTTAAAACACGCCTCAACGAACCACCTTGTGCCGATCTGCGACGAACTTGCATAGTTTCGTGAAACGTCGATCGTTTCGAGTTTTAGGCAATCCGGCCGTCAATGGTGATTCATGGCCTGACAGATATAAACAACTATAACTCCGCTTCTATTCGTCGAATGCAAATCTGCGACATAGCAATTTGTAGCTTAAAATACGTCACATCGACCAACCTTGTGCCGATCTGCGACGAACTTGCATAGTTTCGTCAAACATCGATCGTTTCGAGTGGTATGCAATCCGGCCGTCAATGGTGATTCATGGCCTCACAGACATAAACAACAATAACTCCGCTTCTATTCATCGTATGCGAATCTGCGACACAGCAATTTGTAGCTTAAAACATGGCCGAACGAGCCACCTTATACCGATCTGCGACGAACTTGCATAGTTTCGTCAAACATCGATCGTTTCGAGTGGTATGCAATCCGGCCGTCAATGGTGATTCATGGCCTCACAGACATAAACAACAATAACTCCGCTTCTATTCATCGTATGCGAATCTGCGACACAGCAATTTGTAGCTTAAAACATGGCCGAACGAGCCACCTTATACCGATCTGCGACGAACTTGCATAGTTTCGTCAAACATCTATCGTTTCGAGTGGTAGGCAATCCGGCCGTCAATGGTGATTCATAGCCTCACAGATATAAACAACAATAACTCCGCTTCTTTTCGTCGTATGCGAATCTGCGACATAGCAATTTGTAGATTAAAACACGCCCCAACGAACCACCTAATACCGATCTGCGACGAACTCGCATAGTTTTGTCAAACATTGATCGTTTCGAGTGGAAAGCAATCCGGCCGTCAATGGTGATTCATGGCCTGACAGATATAAACAACTATAACTCCGCTTCTATTCGTCGAATGCAAATCTGCGACATAGCAATTTGTAGCTTAAAATACGTCACATCGACCAACCTTGTGCCGATCTGCGACGAACTTGCATAGTTTCGTCAAACATCGATCGTTTCGAGTGGTATGCAATCCGGCCGTCAATGGTGATTCATGGCCTCAGAGATATAAACAACAATAACTCCGCTTCTATTCATCGTATGCGAATCTGCGACATAGCAATTTGTAGCTTAAAACATGGCCCAACGAGCCACCTTATTCCGATCTGCGACGAACTTGCATAGTTTCGTCAAACGTCGATCGTTTCGAGTGGTAGGCAATCCAGCCGCCAATGGTGATTCATGGCCTCACATATATAAACAACTATAACTCCGCTTCTATTCATCGAATGCAAATCTGCGACATAGCAATTTGTAGCTTAAAACACGTCACATCGACCCACCTTGTGCCAATCTGCGACGTACTTTTATAGTTTAGACAAACATCGATCGTTTCGAGTGGTAGGCAATCCGGCCGTCAATGGTGATTCATGGCCTCACAGATATAAACAACAATAACTCCGCTTCTATTCATCGTATGCGAATCTGCAACATAGCAGTTTGTAGCTTAAAACAAGCCCCAACGAACCACCTTATACCGATCTGCGACGAACTTGCATAGTTTCGTCAAACGTCGATCGTTTCGAGTGGTAGGCAATCCAGCCGCCAATGGTGATTCATGGCCTCACATATATAAACAACTATAACTCCGCTTCTATTCATCGAATGCAAATCTGCGACATAGCAATTTGTAGCTTAAAACACGTCACATCGACCCACCTTGTGCCAATCTGCGACGTACTTTTATAGTTTAGACAAACATCGATCGTTTCGAGTGGTAAGCAATCCGACCGTCAATGGTGATTCATGGCCTCACAGACATAAACAACAATAACTCAGCTTCTATTCGTCGAATGCAAATTTGCGACATAGCGATTTGTAGCTTAAAACACGACACATCGACCCACCTAATGCCGATCTGCGACGTACTTGTATAGATTCGTCAAACGTCGATCGTTTCGAGTGGTAGGCAATCCGGCCGTCAATGGTGATTCATGGCCTCAGAGATATAAACAACAATAACTCCGCTTCTATTCGTCGTATGCGAATCTGCGACATAGCAATTTGTAGCTTAAAACACGCCCCAACGAACCACCTTATACCGATCTGCGACGAACTTTCGTCGTTTTGTCAAACATCGATCGTTTCGAGTGGTAGGCAATCCGGCCGTCAATGGTGATTCATGGCCTGACAGATATAAACAACTATAACTCAGCTTCTATTCGTCGAATGCAAATCTGCGACATAGCAATTTGTAGCTTAAAATACGTCACATCGACCAACCTTGTGCCGATCTGCAACGAACTTGCATTGTTTCGTCAAACATCGATCGTTTCGAGTGGTATGCAATCCGGCCGTCAATGGTGATTCATGGCCTCAGAGATATAAACAACAATAACTCCGCTTCGATTCATCGTATGCGAATCTGCGACATAGCAATTTGTAGCTTAAAATACGTCACATCGACCCACCTTGTGCCAATCTGCGACGTACTTTTATAGTTTAGACAAACATCGATCGTTTCGAGTGGTAGGCAATCCGGCCGTCAATGGTGATTTATGGCCTCACAGATATAAACAACAATAACTCCGCTTCTTTTCGTCGTATGCGAATCTGCGACATAGCAATTTGTAGCTTAAAATACGTCACATCGACCAACCTTGTGCCGATATGGGACGAACTTGCATAGTTTCGTCAAACATCGATCGTTGCGAGTAGTAGGCAATCCGGCCTTCAATGGTGATTCATGGCCTCACGGATATAAACAACAATAACTCCGCTTCTATTCGTCGGATGCGAATCTGCGACATAGCAGTTTGTAGCTTAAAACACGCCCCAACGAACCACCTTATACCTATCTGCGACGAACTTGCATAGTTTAGACAAACATCGATCGTTTCGAGTGGTAGGCAATCCGGCCGTCAATGGCGATTCATGGCCTGGCAGATATAAACAACTATAACTCCGCTTCTATTCGTCGAATGCAAATCTGCGACATAGCAATTTGTAGCTTAAAATACGTCACATCGACCAACCTTGTGCCGATCTGCTACGAACTTGCATTGTTTCGTCAAACATCGATCGTTTCGAGTGGTATGCAATCCGGCCGTCAATGGTGATTCATGGCCTGACAGATATAAACAACTATAACTCCGCTTCTATTCATCGTATGCGAATCTGCGACATAGCAATTTATAGCTTAAAACATGGCCCAACGAGCCACCTTATACCGATCTGCGACGAACTTGCATAGTTTCGTCAAACGTCGATCGTTTCGAGTGGTAGGCAATCCGGCCGCCAATGGTGATTCATGGCCTCACATATATAAACAACTATAACTCCGCTTCTATTCATCGAATGCAAATCTGCGACATAGCAATTTGTAGCTAAAAACACGTCACATCGACCCACCTTGTGCCAATCTGCGACGTACTTTTATAGTTTAGACAAACATCGATCGTTTCGAGTGGTAGGCAATCCGGCCGTCAATGGTGATTCATGGCCTCACAGATATAAACAACAATAACTCCGCTTCTTTTCGTCGTATGCGAATCTGCGACATAGCAATTTGTAGCTTAAAACACGCCCCAACGAACCACCTTATACCGATCTGCGACGAACTTGCATAGTTTTGTCAAACATTGATCGTTTCGAATGGAAAGCAATCCGGCCGTCAATGGTGATTCATGGCCTCACAGATATAAACAACAATAACTCCGCTTCTTTTCGTCGTATGCGAATCTGCGACATAGCAATTTGTAGCTTAAAACATGGCCCAACGAGCCACCTTATACCGATCTGCGACGAACTTGCATAGTTTCGTCAAACGTCGATCGTTTCGAGTGGTAGGCAATCCGGCCGCCAATGGTGATTCATGACCTCACATGTATAAACAACTATAACTCCGCTTCTATTCATCGAATGCAAATCTGCGACATAGCAATTTGTAGCTTAAAACACGTCACATCGACCCACCTTGTGCCAATCTGCGACGTACTCGCATAGTTTTGTCAAACATTGATCGTTTCGAGTGGAAAGCAATCCGGCCGTCAATGGTGATTCATGGCCTCACAGATATAAACAACTATAACTCCGCTTCTATTCGTCGTATGCGAATCTGCGACCTAGCAATTTGTATCTTAAAACACGCCCCAACGAACCACCTTATACCGATCTGTGACGAACTTGCATAGTTTCGTCAAACGTCGATCGTTTCGAGTGTAGGCAATCCGGCCGTCAATGGTGATTCATGGCCTGACAGATATAAACAACTATAACTCCGCTTCTATTCGTCGAATGCAAATCTGCGACATAGCAATTTGTAGCTTAAAATACGTCACATCGACCAACCTTGTGCCGATCTGCGACGAACTTGCATAGTTTCGTCAAACATCGATCGTTTCGAGTGGTAGGCAATCCGGCCGTCAATGGTGATTCATGGCCTCACAGATATAAACAACAATAACTCCGCTTCGATTCATCGTATGCGAATCTGCAACATAGCAGTTTGTAGCTTAAAACACGCCCCAACGAACCACCTTATACCGATCTGCGACGAACTTTCGTCGTTTTGTCAAACATCGATCGTTTCGAGTGGTAGGCAATCCGGCCGTCAATGGTGATTCATGGCCTCACAGATATAAACAACAATAACTCCGCTTCTTTTCGTCGTATGCGAATCTGCGACATAGCAATTTGTAGATTAAAACACGCCCCAACGAACCACCTTATACCGATCTGCGACGAACTCGCATAGTTTTGTCAAACATTGATCGTTTCGAGTGGAAAGCAATCCGGCCGTCAATGGTGATTCATGGCCTGACAGATATAAACAACTATAACTCCGCTTCTATTCGGCGAATGCAAATCTGCGACATAGCAATTTGTAGCTTAAAATACGTCACATCGACCAACCTTGTGCCGATCTGCGACGAACTTGCATAGTTTCGTCAAACATCGATCGTTTCGAGTGGTATGCAATCCGGTTGTCAATGGTGATTCATGGCCTCAGAGATATAAACAACAATAACTCCGCTTCTATTCATCGTATGCGAATCTGCGACATAGCAATTTGTAGCTTAAAACATGGCCCAACGAGCCACCTTATACCGATCTGTGACGAACTTGCATAGTTTCGTCAAACGTCGATCGTTTCGAGTGGTATGCAATCCGGCCGTCAATGGTGATTCATGGCCTCACAGATATAAACAACAATAACTCCGCTTCTTTTCGTCGTATGCGAATCTGCGACATAGCAATTTGTAGCTTAAAACATGGCCCAACGAGCCACCTTATACCGATCTGCGACGAAGTTGCATAGTTTCGTCAAACGTCGATCGTTTCGAGTGGTAGGCAATCCGGCCGCCAATGGTGATTCATGGCCTCACATGTATAAACAACTATAACTCCGCTTCTATTCATCGAATGCAAATCTGCGACATAGCAATTTGTAGCTTAAAACACGTCACATCGACCCACCTTGTGCCAATCTGCGACGTACTTTTATAGTTTAGACAAACATCGATCGTTTCGAGTGGTAAGCAATCCGACCGTCAATGGTGATTCATGGCCTCACAGATATAAACAACAATAACTCCGCTTCTTTTCGTCGTATGCGAATCTGCGACATAGCAATTTGTAGCTTAAAACACGCCCCAACGAACCACCTTATACCGATCTGCGACGAACTTGCATAGTTTTGTCAAACATTGATCGTTTCGAATGGAAAGCAATCCGGCCGTCAATGGTGATTCATGGCCTCACAGATATAAACAACAATAACTCCGCTTCTTTTCGTCGTATGCGAATCTGCGACATAGCAATTTGTAGCTTAAAACATGGCCCAACGAGCCACCTTATACCGATCTGCGACGAACTTGCATAGTTTCGTCAAACGTCGATCGTTTCGAGTGGTAGGCAATCCGGCCGCCAATGGTGATTCATGGCCTCACATGTATAAACAACTATAACTCCGCTTCTATTCATCGAATGCAAATCTGCGACATAGCAATTTGTAGCTT
Source organism: Anoplius nigerrimus (assembly GCA_914767735.1). Lineage (NCBI taxonomy): Eukaryota > Metazoa > Arthropoda > Insecta > Hymenoptera > Pompilidae > Anoplius > Anoplius nigerrimus. The sequence goes on along the minus strand of CAJZBX010001045.1, from coordinate 63,081 downwards.
AAAACACGTCACATCGACCCACCTTGTGCCAATCTGCGACGTACTCGCATAGTTTTGTCAAACATTGATCGTTTCGAGTGGAAAGCAATCCGGCCGTCAATGGTGATTCATGGCCTCACAGATATAAACAACTATAACTCCGCTTCTATTCGTCGTATGCGAATCTGCGACCTAGCAATTTGTATCTTAAAACACGCCCCAACGAACCACCTTATACCGATCTGTGACGAACTTGCATAGTTTCGTCAAACGTCGATCGTTTCGAGTGTAGGCAATCCGGCCGTCAATGGTGATTCATGGCCTGACAGATATAAACAACTATAACTCCGCTTCTATTCGTCGAATGCAAATCTGCGACATAGCAATTTGTAGCTTAAAATACGTCACATCGACCAACCTTGTGCCGATCTGCGACGAACTTGCATAGTTTCGTCAAACATCGATCGTTTCGAGTGGTAGGCAATCCGGCCGTCAATGGTGATTCATGGCCTCACAGATATAAACAACAATAACTCCGCTTCGATTCATCGTATGCGAATCTGCAACATAGCAATTTGTAGCTTAAAACATGGCCCAACGAGCCACCTTATACCGATCTGCGACGAACTTGCATAGTTTCGTCAAACGTCGATCGTTTCGAGTGGTAGGCAATCCGGCCGTCAATGGTGATTCATGGCCTCACAGATATAAACAACTATAACTCCGCTTCTATTCATCGAATGCAAATCTGCGACATAGCAATTTGTAGCTTAAAACACGTCACATCGACCCACCTTGTGCCAATCTGCGACGTACTCGCATAGTTTTGTCAAACATTGATCGTTTCGAGTGGAAAGCAATCCGGCCGTCAATGGTGATTCATGGCCTCACAGATATAAACAACTATAACTCCGCTTCTATTCGTCGTATGCGAATCTGCGACCTAGCAATTTGTATCTTAAAACACGCCCCAACGAACCACCTTATACCGATCTGTGACGAACTTGCATAGTTTCGTCAAACGTCGATCGTTTCGAGTGTAGGCAATCCGGCCGTCAATGGTGATTCATGGCCTGACAGATATAAACAACTATAACTCCGCTTCTATTCGTCGAATGCAAATCTGCGACATAGCAATTTGTAGCTTAAAATACGTCACATCGACCAACCTTGTGCCGATCTGCGACGAACTTGCATAGTTTCGTCAAACATCGATCGTTTCGAGTGGTAGGCAATCCGGCCGTCAATGGTGATTCATGGCCTCACAGATATAAACAACAATAACTCCGCTTCGATTCATCGTATGCGAATCTGCAACATAGCAGTTTGTAGCTTAAAACACGCCCCAACGAACCACCTTATACCGATCTGCGACGAACTTTCGTCGTTTTGTCAAACATCGATCGTTTCGAGTGGTAGGCAATCCGGCCGTCAATGGTGATTCATGGCCTCACAGATATAAACAACAATAACTCCGCTTCTTTTCGTCGTATGCGAATCTGCGACATAGCAATTTGTAGATTAAAACACGCCCCAACGAACCACCTTATACCGATCTGCGACGAACTCGCATAGTTTTGTCAAACATTGATCGTTTCGAGTGGAAAGCAATCCGGCCGTCAATGGTGATTCATGGCCTGACAGATATAAACAACTATAACTCCGCTTCTATTCGGCGAATGCAAATCTGCGACATAGCAATTTGTAGCTTAAAATACGTCACATCGACCAACCTTGTGCCGATCTGCGACGAACTTGCATAGTTTCGTCAAACATCGATCGTTTCGAGTGGTATGCAATCCGGTTGTCAATGGTGATTCATGGCCTCAGAGATATAAACAACAATAACTCCGCTTCTATTCATCGTATGCGAATCTGCGACATAGCAATTTGTAGCTTAAAACATGGCCCAACGAGCCACCTTATACCGATCTGTGACGAACTTGCATAGTTTCGTCAAACGTCGATCGTTTCGAGTGGTATGCAATCCGGCCGTCAATGGTGATTCATGGCCTCACAGATATAAACAACAATAACTCCGCTTCTTTTCGTCGTATGCGAATCTGCGACATAGCAATTTGTAGCTTAAAACATGGCCCAACGAGCCACCTTATACCGATCTGCGACGAAGTTGCATAGTTTCGTCAAACGTCGATCGTTTCGAGTGGTAGGCAATCCGGCCGCCAATGGTGATTCATGGCCTCACAGATATAAACAACTATAACTCCGCTTCTATTCATCGAATGCAAATCTGCGACATAGCAATTTGTAGCTTAAAACACGTCACATCGACCCACCTTGTGCCAATCTGCGACGTACTTTTATAGTTTAGACAAACATCGATCGTTTCGAGTGGTAAGCAATCCGACCGTCAATGGTGATTCATGGCCTCACAGATATAAACAACAATAACTCCGCTTCTTTTCGTCGTATGCGAATCTGCGACATAGCAATTTGTAGCTTAAAACACGCCCCAACGAACCACCTTATACCGATCTGCGACGAACTTGCATAGTTTTGTCAAACATTGATCGTTTCGAATGGAAAGCAATCCGGCCGTCAATGGTGATTCATGGCCTCACAGATATAAACAACAATAACTCCGCTTCTTTTCGTCGTATGCGAATCTGCGACATAGCAATTTGTAGCTTAAAACATGGCCCAACGAGCCACCTTATACCGATCTGCGACGAACTTGCATAGTTTCGTCAAACGTCGATCGTTTCGAGTGGTAGGCAATCCGGCCGCCAATGGTGATTCATGGCCTCACATGTATAAACAACTATAACTCCGCTTCTATTCATCGAATGCAAATCTGCGACATAGCAATTTGTAGCTTAAAACACGTCACATCGACCCACCTTGTGCCAATCTGCGACGTACTCGCATAGTTTTGTCAAACATTGATCGTTTCGAGTGGAAAGCAATCCGGCCGTCAATGGTGATTCATGGCCTCACAGATATAAACAACTATAACTCCGCTTCTATTCGTCGTATGCGAATCTGCGACCTAGCAATTTGTATCTTAAAACACGCCCCAACGAACCACCTTATACCGATCTGTGACGAACTTGCATAGTTTCGTCAAACGTCGATCGTTTCGAGTGTAGGCAATCCGGCCGTCAATGGTGATTCATGGCCTGACAGATATAAACAACTATAACTCCGCTTCTATTCGTCGAATGCAAATCTGCGACATAGCAATTTGTAGCTTAAAATACGTCACATCGACCAACCTTGTGCCGATCTGCGACGAACTTGCATAGTTTCGTCAAACATCGATCGTTTCGAGTGGTAGGCAATCCGGCCGTCAATGGTGATTCATGGCCTCACAGATATAAACAACAATAACTCCGCTTCGATTCATCGTATGCGAATCTGCAACATAGCAATTTGTAGCTTAAAACATGGCCCAACGAGCCACCTTATACCGATCTGCGACGAACTTGCATAGTTTCGTCAAACGTCGATCGTTTCGAGTGGTAGGCAATCCGGCCGCCAATGGTGATTCATGGCCTCACATGTATAAACAACTATAACTCCGCTTCTATTCATCGAATGCAAATCTGCGACATAGCAATTTGTAGCTTAAAACACGTCACATCGACCCACCTTGTGCCGATCTGCGACGTACTCGCATAGTTTTGTCAAACATTGATCGTTTCGAGTGGAAAGCAATCCGGCCGTCAATGGTGATTCATGGCCTCACAGATATAAACAACTATAACTCCGCTTCTATTCGTCGTATGCGAATCTGCGACCTAGCAATTTGTATCTTAAAACACGCCCCAACGAACCACCTTATACCGATCTGTGACGAACTTGCATAGTTTCGTCAAACGTCGATCGTTTCGAGTGTAGGCAATCCGGCCGTCAATGGTGATTCATGGCCTCACAGATATAAACAACTATAACTCCGCTTCTATTCGTCGAATGCAAATCTGCGACATAGCAATTTGTAGCTTAAAATACGTCACATCGACCAACCTTGTGCCGATCTGCGACGAACTTGCATAGTTTCGTCAAACATCGATCGTTTCGAGTGGTAGGCAATCCGGCCGTCAATGGTGATTCATGGCCTCACAGATATAAACAACAATAACTCCGCTTCGATTCATCGTATGCGAATCTGCAACATAGCAGTTTGTAGCTTAAAACACGCCCCAACGAACCACCTTATACCGATCTGCGACGAACTTTCGTCGTTTTGTCAAACATCGATCGTTTCGAGTGGTAGGCAATCCGGCCGTCAATGGTGATTCATGGCCTCACAGATATAAACAACAATAACTCCGCTTCTTTTCGTCGTATGCGAATCTGCGACATAGCAATTTGTAGATTAAAACACGCCCCAACGAACCACCTTATACCGATCTGCGACGAACTCGCATAGTTTTGTCAAACATTGATCGTTTCGAGTGGAAAGCAATCCGGCCGTCAATGGTGATTCATGGCCTGACAGATATAAACAACTATAACTCCGCTTCTATTCGGCGAATGCAAATCTGCGACATAGCAATTTGTAGCTTAAAATACGTCACATCGACCAACCTTGTGCCGATCTGCGACGAACTTGCATAGTTTCGTCAAACATCGATCGTTTGGAGTGGTATGCAATCCGGTTGTCAATGGTGATTCATGGCCTCAGAGATATAAACAACAATAACTCCGCTTCTATTCATCGTATGCGAATCTGCGACATAGCAATTTGTAGCTTAAAACATGGCCCAACGAGCCACCTTATACCGATCTGTGACGAACTTGCATAGTTTCGTCAAACGTCGATCGTTTCGAGTGGTATGCAATCCGGCCGTCAATGGTGATTCATGGCCTCACAGATATAAACAACAATAACTCCGCTTCTTTTCGTCGTATGCGAATCTGCGACATAGCAATTTGTAGCTTAAAACATGGCCCAACGAGCCACCTTATACCGATCTGCGACGAAGTTGCATAGTTTCGTCAAACGTCGATCGTTTCGAGTGGTAGGCAATCCGGCCGCCAATGGTGATTCATGGCCTCACATGTATAAACAACTATAACTCCGCTTCTATTCATCGAATGCAAATCTGCGACATAGCAATTTGTAGCTTAAAACACGTCACATCGACCCACCTTGTGCCAATCTGCGACGTACTTTTATAGTTTAGACAAACATCGATCGTTTCGAGTGGTAAGCAATCCGACCGTCAATGGTGATTCATGGCCTCACAGACATAAACAACAATAACTCAGCTTCTATTCGTCGAATGCAAATTTGCGACATAGCGATTTGTAGCTTAAAACACGACACATCGACCCACCTAATGCCGATCTGCGACGTACTTGTATAGATTCGTCAAACGTCGATCGTTTCGAGTGGTAGGCAATCCGGCCGTCAATGGTGATTCATGGCCTCAGAGATATAAACAACAATAACTCCGCTTCTATTCGTCGTATGCGAATCTGCGACATAGCAATTTGTAGCTTAAAACACGCCCCAACGAACCACCTTATACCGATCTGCGACGAACTTTCGTCGTTTTGTCAAACATCGATCGTTTCGAGTGGTAGGCAATCCGGCCGTCAATGGTGATTCATGGCCTGACAGATATAAACAACTATAACTCAGCTTCTATTCGTCGAATGCAAATCTGCGACATAGCAATTTGTAGCTTAAAATACGTCACATCGACCAACCTTGTGCCGATCTGCAACGAACTTGCATTGTTTCGTCAAACATCGATCGTTTCGAGTGGTATGCAATCCGGCCGTCAATGGTGATTCATGGCCTCAGAGATATAAACAACAATAACTCCGCTTCGATTCATCGTATGCGAATCTGCAACATAGCAGTTTGTAGCTTAAAACACGCCCCAACGAACCACCTTTTACCGATCTGCGACGAACTTGCATAGTTTCGTCAAACATCTATCGTTTCGAGTGGTACGCAATCCGGCCGTCAATGGTGATTCATGGCCTGACAGATATAAACAACTATAACTCCGCTTCTATTCATCGTATGCGAATCTGCGACATAGCAATTTATAGCTTAAAACATGGCCCAACGAGCCACCTTATACCGATCTGCGACGAACTTGCATAGTTTTGTCAAACATCGATCGTTTCGAGTGGAAAGCAATCTGGCCGTCAATGGTGATTCATGGCCTGAAAGATATAAACAACTATAACTCAGCTTCTATTCGTCGTATGCGAATCTGCGACATCGCAATTTGTAGCTTAAAACACGCCCCAACGAACCACCTTATACCGATCTGCGACGAACTTGCATAGTTTTGTCAAACATCGATCGTTTCGAGTGGAAAGCAATCTGGCCGTCAATGGTGATTCATGGCCTGAAAGATATAAACAACTATAACTCAGCTTCTATTCGTCGTATGCGAATCTGCGACATAGCAATTTGTAGCTTAAAACACGCCCCAACGAACCACCTTATACCGATCTGCGACGAACTTGCATAGTTTCGTCAAACGTCGATCGTTTCGAGTGGTAGGCAATCCGGCCGTCAATGGTGATTCATGGCCTCACAGATATAAACAACAATAACTCCGCTTCTTTTTGTTGTATGCGAATCTGCGACGTAGCAATTTGTAGATTAAAACATGGCCCAACGCGCCACCTTATACCGATCTGCGACGAACTTGCATAGTTTCGTCAAACGTCGATCGTTTCGAGTGGTAGGCAATCCGGCCGCCAATGGTGATTCATGGCCTCACATATATAAACAACTATAACTCCGCTTCTATTCATCGAATGCAAATCTGCGACATAGCAATTTGTAGCTTAAAACACGTCACATCGACCCACCTTGTGCCAATCTGCGACGTACTTTTATAGTTTAGACAAACATCGATCGTTTCGAGTGGTAGGCAATCCGGCCGTCAATGGTGATTCATGGCCTCACAGATATAAACAACAATAACTCCGCTTCTTTTCGTCGTATGCGAATCTGCGACATAGCAATTTGTAGCTTAAAATACGTCACATCGACCAACCTTGTGCCGATCTGCGACGAACTTGCATAGTTTCGTCAAACATCGATCGTTGCGAGTAGTAGGCAATCCGGCCTTCAATGGTGATTCATGGCCTCACAGATATAAACAACAATAACTCCGCTTCTATTCGTCGGATGCGAATCTGCGACATAGCAGTTTGTAGCTTAAAACACGCCCCAACGAACCACCTTATACCGATCTGCGACGAACTTGCATAGTTTAGACAAACATCGATCGTTTCGAGTGGTAGGCAATCCGGCCGTCAATGGCGATTCATGGCCTGGCAGATATAAACAACTATAACTCCGCTTCTATTCGTCGAATGCAAATCTGCGACATAGCAATTTGTAGCTTAAAATACGTCACATCGACCAACCTTGTGCCGATCTGCAACGAACTTGCATTGTTTCGTCAAACTTCGATCGTTTCGAGTGGTATGCAATCCGGCCGTCAATGGTGATTCATGGCCTGACAGATATAAACAACTATAACTCCGCTTCTATTCGTCGTATGCGAATCTGCGACATAGCAATTTATAGCTTAAAACATGGCCCAACGAGCCACCTTATACCGATCTGCGACGAACTTGCATAGTTTCGTCAAACGTCGATCGTTTCGAGTGGTAGGCAATCCGGCCGCCAATGGTGATTCATGGCCTCACATATATAAACAACTATAACTCCGCTTCTATTCATCGAATGCAAATCTGCGACATAGCAATTTGTAGCTAAAAACACGTCACATCGACCCACCTTGTGCCAATCTGCGACGTACTTTTATAGTTTAGACAAACATCGATCGTTTCGAGTGGTAGGCAATCCGGCCGTCAATGGTGATTCATGGCCTCACAGATATAAACAACAATAACTCCGCTTCTTTTCGTCGTATGCGAATCTGCGACATAGCAATTTGTAGCTTAAAACACGCCCCAACGAACCACCTTATACCGATCTGCGACGAACTTGCATAGTTTTGTCAAACATTGATCGTTTCGAATGGAAAGCAATCCGGCCGTCAATGGTGATTCATGGCCTCACAGATATAAACAACAATAACTCCGCTTCTTTTCGTCGTATGCGAATCTGCGACATAGCAATTTGTAGCTTAAAACATGGCCCAACGAGCCACCTTATACCGATCTGCGACGAACTTGCATAGTTTCGTCAAACGTCGATCGTTTCGAGTGGTAGGCAATCCGGCCGCCAATGGTGATTCATGGCCTCACATGTATAAACAACTATAACTCCGCTTCTTTTCGTCGTATGCGAATCTGCGACATAGCAATTTGTAGCTTAAAACACGCCCCAACGAACCACCTTATACCGATCTGCGACGAACTTGCATAGTTTTGTCAAACATTGATCGTTTCGAATGGAAAGCAATCCGGCCGTCAATGGTGATTCATGGCCTCACAGATATAAACAACAATAACTCCGCTTCTTTTCGTCGTATGCGAATCTGCGACATAGCAATTTGTAGCTTAAAACTTGGCCCAACGAGCCACCTTATACCGATCTGCGACGAACTTGCATAGTTTCGTCAAACGTCGATCGTTTCGAGTGGTAGGCAATCCGGCCGCCAATGGTGATTCATGGCCTCACATGTATAAACAACTATAACTCCGCTTCTATTCATCGAATGCAAATCTGCGACATAGCAATTTGTAGCTTAAAACACGTCACATCGACCCACCTTGTGCCAATCTGCGACGTACTTTTATAGTTTAGACAAACATCGATCGTTTCGAGTGGTAAGCAATCCGACCGTCAATGGTGATTCATGGCCTCACAGATATAAACAACAATAACTCCGCTTCTTTTCGTCGTATGCGAATCTGCGACATAGCAATTTGTAGCTTAAAACACGCCCCAACGAACCACCTTATACCGATCTGCGACGAACTTGCATAGTTTTGTCAAACATTGATCGTTTCGAATGGAAAGCAATCCGGCCGTCAATGGTGATTCATGGCCTCACAGATATAAACAACAATAACTCCGCTTCTTTTCGTCGTATGCGAATCTGCGACATAGCAATTTGTAGCTTAAAACATGGCCCAACGAGCCACCTTATACCGATCTGCGACGAACTTGCATAGTTTCGTCAAACGTCGATCGTTTCGAGTGGTAGGCAATCCGGCCGCCAATGGTGATTCATGGCCTCACATGTATAAACAAGTATAACTCCGCTTCTATTCATCGAATGCAAATCTGCGACATAGCAATTTGTAGCTTAAAACACGTCACATCGACCCACCTTGTGCCAATCTGCGACGTACTCGCATAGTTTTGTCAAACATTGATCGTTTCGAGTGGAAAGCAATCCGGCCGTCAATGGTGATTCATGGCCTCACAGATATAAACAACTATAACTCCGCTTCTATTCGTCGTATGCGAATCTGCGACCTAGCAATTTGTATCTTAAAACACGCCCCAACGAACCACCTTATACCGATCTGTGACGAACTTGCATAGTTTCGTCAAACGTCGATCGTTTCGAGTGTAGGCAATCCGGCCGTCAATGGTGATTCATGGCCTGACAGATATAAACAACTATAACTCCGCTTCTATTCGTCGAATGCAAATCTGCGACATAGCAATTTGTAGCTTAAAATACGTCACATCGACCAACCTTGTGCCGATCTGCGACGAACTTGCATAGTTTCGTCAAACATCGATCGTTTCGAGTGGTAGGCAATCCGGCCGTCAATGGTGATTCATGGCCTCACAGATATAAACAACAATAACTCCGCTTCGATTCATCGTATGCGAATCTGCAACATAGCAGTTTGTAGCTTAAAACACGCCCCAACGAACCACCTTATACCGATCTGCGACGAACTTTCGTCGTTTTGTCAAACATCGATCGTTTCGAGTGGTAGGCAATCCGGCCGTCAATGGTGATTCATGGCCTCACAGATATAAACAACAATAACTCCGCTTCTTTTCGTCGTATGCGAATCTGCGACATAGCAATTTGTAGATTAAAACACGCCCCAACGAACCACCTTATACCGATCTGCGACGAACTCGCATAGTTTTGTCAAACATTGATCGTTTCGAGTGGAAAGCAATCCGGCCGTCAATGGTGATTCATGGCCTGACAGATATAAACAACTATAACTCCGCTTCTATTCGTCGAATGCAAATCTGCGACATAGCAATTTGTAGCTTAAAATACGTCACATCGACCAACCTTGTGCCGATCTGCGACGAACTTGCATAGTTTCGTCAAACATCGATCGTTTCGAGTGGTATGCAATCCGGTTGTCAATGGTGATTCATGGCCTCAGAGATATAAACAACAATAACTCCGCTTCTATTCATCGTATGCGAATCTGCGACATAGCAATTTGTAGCTTAAAACATGGCCCAACGAGCCACCTTATACCGATCTGTGACGAACTTGCATAGTTTCGTCAAACGTCGATCGTTTCGAGTGGTATGCAATCCGGCCGTCAATGGTGATTCATGGCCTCACAGATATAAACAACAATAACTCCGCTTCTATTCGTCGTATGCGAATCTGCGACATAGCAATTTGTAGCTTAAAACATGGCCCAACGAGCCACCTTATACCGATCTGCGACGAAGTTGCATAGTTTCGTCAAACGTCGATCGTTTCGAGTGGTAGGCAATCCGGCCGTCAATGGTGATTCATGGCCTCACATGTATAAACAACTATAACTCCGCTTCTATTCATCGAATGCAAATCTGCGACATAGCAATTTGTAGCTTAAAACACGTCACATCGACCCACCTTGTGCCAATCTGCGACGTACTTTTATAGTTTAGACAAACATCGATCGTTTCGAGTGGTAAGCAATCCGACCGTCAATGGTGATTCATGGCCTCACAGACATAAACAACAATAACTCAGCTTCTATTCGTCGAATGCAAATTTGCGACATAGCGATTTGTAGCTTAAAACACGACACATCGACCCACCTAATGCCGATCTGCGACGTACTTGTATAGATTCGTCAAACGTCGATCGTTTCGAGTGGTAGGCAATCCGGCCGTCAATGGTGATTCATGGCCTCAGAGATATAAACAACAATAACTCCGCTTCTATTCGTCGTATGCGAATCTGCGACATAGCAATTTGTAGCTTAAAACACGCCCCAACGAACCACCTTATACCGATCTGCGACGAACTTTCGTCGTTTTGTCAAACATCGATCGTTTCGAGTGGTAGGCAATCCGGCCGTCAATGGTGATTCATGGCCTGACAGATATAAACAACTATAACTCAGCTTCTATTCGTCGAATGCAAATCTGCGACATAGCAATTTGTAGCTTAAAATACGTCACATCGACCAACCTTGTGCCGATCTGCAACGAACTTGCATTGTTTCGTCAAACATCGATCGTTTCGAGTGGTATGCAATCCGGCCGTCAATGGTGATTCATGGCCTCAGAGATATAAACAACAATAACTCCGCTTCGATTCATCGTATGCGAATCTGCGACATAGCAATTTATAGCTTAAAACATGGCCCAACGAGCCACCTTATACCGATCTGCGACGAACTTGCATAGTTTTGTCAAACATCGATCGTTTCGAGTGGAAAGCAATCTGGCCGTCAATGGTGATTCATGGCCTGAAAGATATAAACAACTATAACTCAGCTTCTATTCGTCGTATGCGAATCTGCGACATAGCAATTTGTAGCTTAAAACACGCCCCAACGAACCACCTTATACCGATCTGCGACGAACTTGCATAGTTTTGTCAAACATCGATCGTTTCGAGTGGAAAGCAATCTGGCCGTCAATGGTGATTCATGGCCTGAAAGATATAAACAACTATAACTCAGCTTCTATTCGTCGTATGCGAATCTGCGACATAGCAATTTGTAGCTTAAAACACGCCCCAACGAACCACCTTATACCGATCTGCGACGAACTTGCATAGTTTCGTCAAACGTCGATCGTTTCGAGTGGTAGGCAATCCGGCCGTCAATGGTGATTCATGGCCTCACAGATATAAACAACAATAACTCCGCTTCTTTTTGTTGTATGCGAATCTGCGACGTAGCAATTTGTAGATTAAAACATGGCCCAACGCGCCACCTTATACCGATCTGCGACGAACTTGCATAGTTTCGTCAAACGTCGATCGTTTCGAGTGGTAGGCAATCCGGCCGCCAATGGTGATTCATGGCCTCACATATATAAACAACTATAACTCCGCTTCTATTCATCGAATGCAAATCTGCGACATAGCAATTTGTAGCTTAAAACACGTCACATCGACCCACCTTGTGCCAATCTGCGACGTACTTTTATAGTTTAGACAAACATCGATCGTTTCGAGTGGTAGGCAATCCGGCCGTCAATGGTGATTCATGGCCTCACAGATATAAACAACAATAACTCCGCTTCTTTTCGTCGTATGCGAATCTGCGACATAGCAATTTGTAGCTTAAAATACGTCACATCGACCAACCTTGTGCCGATATGGGACGAACTTGCATAGTTTCGTCAAACATCGATCGTTGCGAGTAGTAGGCAATCCGGCCTTCAATGGTGATTCATGGCCTCACGGATATAAACAACAATAACTCCGCTTCTATTCGTCGGATGCGAATCTGCGACATAGCAGTTTGTAGCTTAAAACACGCCCCAACGAACCACCTTATACCGATCTGCGACGAACTTGCATAGTTTAGACAAACATCGATCGTTTCGAGTGGTAGGCAATCCGGCCGTCAATGGCGATTCATGGCCTGGCAGATATAAACAACTATAACTCCGCTTCTATTCGTCGAATGCAAATCTGCGACATAGCAATTTGTAGCTTAAAATACGTCACATCGACCAACCTTGTGCCGATCTGCAACGAACTTGCATTGTTTCGTCAAACATCGATCGTTTCGAGTGGTATGGAATCCGGCCGTCAATGGTGATTCATGGCCTGACAGATATAAACAACTATAACTCCGCTTCTATTCATCGTATGCGAATCTGCGACATAGCAATTTTTAGCTTAAAACATGGCCCAACGAGCCACCTTATACCGATCTGCGACGAACTTGCATAGTTTCGTCAAACGTCGATCGTTTCGAGTGGTAGGCAATCCGGCCGCCAATGGTGATTCATGGCCTCACATATATAAACAACTATAACTCCGCTTCTATTCATCGAATGCAAATCTGCGACATAGCAATTTGTAGCTAAAAACACGTCACATCGACCCACCTTGTGCCAATCTGCGACGTACTTTTATAGTTTAGACAAACATCGATCGTTTCGAGTGGTAGGCAATCCGGCCGTCAATGGTGATTCATGGCCTCACAGATATAAACAACAATAACTCCGCTTCTTTTCGTCGTATGCGAATCTGCGACATAGCAATTTGTAGCTTAAAACACGCCCCAACGAACCACCTTATACCGATCTGCGACGAACTTGCATAGTTTTGTCAAACATTGATCGTTTCGAATGGAAAGCAATCCGGCCGTCAATGGTGATTCATGGCCTGACAGATATAAACAACAATTCTCCGCTTCTATTCGTCGAATGCAAATCTGCGACATAGCAATTTGTAGCTTAAAACACGTCACATCGACCAACCTTGTGCCGATCTGGGACGAACTTGCATAGTTTTGTCAAACATCGATCGTTTCGAGTGGTAGGCAATCCGGCCATTAATGGTGATTCATGGCCTCACAGATATAAACAACAATAATTCCGCTTCTATTCATCGTATGCAAATCTGCGACATAGCAATTTGTAGCATAAAACACGGCCCAACGTCCCACCTTTCACCGATCTGCGACGAACTTGCATAGTTTCGTCAAACGTCGATCGTTTCGAGTGGTAAGCAATCCGGCCGTCAATGGTGATTCATGGCCTCACAGATATAAACAACTATATCTCCGCTTCTATTCGTCGTATGCGAATCTGCGACCTAGCAATTTGTAGCTTAAAACACGCCCCAACAAACCACCTTTTACCGATTTGCGACGAACTTGCATAGTTTTGTCACACATCGATCGTTTCGAGTGGAAAGCAATCCGGCGGTCAATGGTGATTCATGGCCTCACAGATATAAACAACTATAACTCCGCTTCTATTCGTCGAATGCAAATCTGCGACATAGCAATTTGTAGCTTAAAATACGTCACATCGACCAACCTTGTGCCGATCTGCGACGAACTTGCATAGTTTCGTCAAACATCGATCGTTTCGAGTGGTATGCAATCCGGCCGTCAATGGTGATTCATGGCCTCAGAAATATAAACAACAATAACTCCGCTTCTATTCATCGTATGCGAATCTGCGACATAGCAATTTGTAGCTTAAAACATGGCCCAACGAGCCACCTTATACCGATCTGCGACGAACTTGCATAGTTTCGTCAAACGTCGATCGTTTCGAGTGGTAGGCAATCCGGTCGTCAATGGTGATTCATGGCCTCACAGATATAAACAACAATAACTCCGCTTCTTTTCGTCGTATGCGAATCTGCGACATAGCAGTTTGTAGCTTAAAACACGCCCCAATGAACCACCTTATACCGATCTGCGACGAACTTGCATAGTTTAGACAAACATCGATCGTTTCGAGTGGTAGGCAATCCGGCCGTCAATGGTGATTCATGGCCTCACAGATATAAACAACAATAACTCCGCTTCTATTCGTCGAATGCAAATCTGCGACATAGCAACTTGTAGCTTAAAACACGTCACATCGACCAACCTTGTGCCGATCTGGGACAAACTTGCATAGTTTCGTCAAACATCGATCGTTTCGAGTGGTAGGCAATCCGGCCATCAATGGTGATTCATGGCCTCACAGATATAAACAACAATAATTCCACTTCTATTCATCGTATGCAAATCTGCGACATAGCAATTTGTAGCATAAAACACGGCCCAACGTCCCACCTTTCACCGATCTGCGACGAACTTGCATAGTTTCGTCAAACGTCGATCGTTTCGAGTGGTAAGCAATCCGGCCGTCAATGGTGATTCATGGCCTCACAGACATAAACAACAATAACTCAGCTTCTATTCGTCGAATGCAAATTTGCGACATAGCGATTTGTAGCTTAAAACACGACACATCGACCCACCTCATGCCGATCTGCGACGTACTTGTATTGATTCGTCAAACGTCGATCGTTTCGAGTGGTAGGCAATCCGGCCGTCAATGGTGATTCATGGCCTCACAGATATAAACAACAATAACTCCGCTTCTATTCGTCGTATGCGAATCTGCGACATAGCAATTTGTAGCTTAAAACACGCCCCAACGAACCACCTTATACCGATCTGCGACGAACTTTCGTCGTTTTGTCAAACATCGATCGTTTCGAGTGGTAGGCAATCCGGCCGTCAATGGTGATTCATGGCCTCACAGATATAAACAACAATAACTCCGCTTCTTTTCGTCGTATGCGAATCTGCGACATAGCAATTTGTAGATTAAAACACGCCCCAACGAACCACCTTATACCGATCTGCGACGAACTCGCATAGTTTTGTCAAACATTGATCGTTTCGAGTGGAAAGCAATCCGGCCGTCAATGGTGATTCATGGCCTCACAGATATAAACAACATTAACTCCGCTTCTATTCGTCGTATGCGAATCTGCGACATAGCAATTTGTAGCTTAAAACACGCCCCAACGAACCACCTTATACCGATCTGCGACGAACTTTCGTCGTTTTGTCAAACATCGATCGTTTCGAGTGGTAGGCAATCCGGCCGTCAATGGTGATTCATGGCCTCACAGATATAAACAACAATAACTCCGCTTCTTTTCGTCGTATGCGAATCTGCGACATAGCAATTTGTAGATTAAAACACGCCCCAACGAACCACCTTATACCGATCTGCGACGAACTCGCATAGTTTTGTCAAACATTGATCGTTTCGAGTGGAAAGCAATCCGGCCGTCAATGGTGATTCATGGCCTCACAGATATAAACAACATTAACTCCGCTTCTATTCGTCGTATGCGAATCTGCGACATAGCAATTTGTAGCTTAAAACACGCCCCAACGAACCACCTTATACCGATCTGCGACGAACTTGCATAGTTTTATCAAACATCGATCGTTTCGAGTGGAAAGCAATCCGGCCGTCAATGGTGATTCATGGCCTGACAGATATAAACAACTATAACTCCGCTTCTATTCGTCGTATGCGAATCTGCGACCTAGCAATTTGTAGCTTAAAACACGCCCCAACGAACCACCTTATACCGATTTGCGACGAACTTGCATAGTTTTGTCACACATCGATCGTTTCGAGTGGAAAGCAATCCGGCCTCCAATGGTGATTCATGGCCTGACAGATATAAACAACTATAACTCCGCTTCTATTCGTCGTATGCGAATCTGCGACCTAGCAATTTGTAGCTTTAAACACGCCCCAACGAACCACCTTATACCGATCTGCGACGAACTTGCATAGTTTTGTCACACATCGATCGTTTCGAGTGGAAAGCAATCCGGCCTCCAATGGTGATTCATGGCCTGACAGATATAAACAACTATAACTCCGCTTCTATTCATCGAATGCAAATCTGCGACATAGCGATTTGTAGCTTAAAACACGTCACATCGACACACCTTGTGCCAATCTGCGACGTACTTTTATAGTAGAGATAAACATCGATCGTTGCGAGTAGTAGGCAATCCGGCCTTCAATGGTGATTCATGGCCTCACAGATATAAACAACAATAACTCCGCTTCTATTCGTCGGATGCGAATCTGCGACATAGCAGTTTGTAGCTTAAAACACGCCCCAATGAACCACCTTAAAGCGATCTGCGACGAACTTGCATAGTTTAGACAAACATCGATCGTTTCGAGTGGTAGGCAATCCGGCCGTCAATGGTGATTCATGGCCTCACAGATATAAACAACAGTAACTCCGCTTCTATTCGTCGAATGCAAATCTGCGACTTAGCAATTTGTAGCTTAAAACACGTCACATCGACCCACCTTGTGCCAATCTGCGACGAACTTGCATAGTTTCGTCAAACATCGATCGTTTCGAGTGGTAGGCAATCCGGCCGCCAATGGTGATTCATGGCCTCACATATATAAACAACTGTAACTCCGCTTCTATTCATCGAATGCGAATCTGCAACATAGCAGTTTGTAGCTTAAAACACGCCCCAACGAACCACCTTATACCGATCTGCGACGAACTTGCATAGTTTTGTCAAACATTGATCGTTTCGAATGGAAGCAATCCGGCCGTCAATGGTGATTCATGGCCTGACAGATATAAACAACAATACTCCGCTTCTATTCGTCGAATTCAAATCTGCGACATAGCAATTTGTAGCTTAAAACACGTCACATCGACCAACCTTGTGCCGATCTGGGACGAACTTGCATAGTTTCGTCAAACATCGATCGTTTCGAGTGGTAGGCAATCCGGCCATCAATGGTGATTCATGGCCTCACAGATATAAACAACAATAATTCCGCTTCTATTCATCGTATGCAAATCTGCGACATAGCAATTTGTAGCATAAAACACGGCCCAACGTCCCACCTTTCACCGATCTGCGACGAACTTGCATAGTTTCGTCAAACGTCGATCGTTTCGAGTGGTAAGCAATCCGGCCGTCAATGGTGATTCATGGCCTCACAGACATAAACAACAATAACTCAGCTTCTATTCGTCGAATGCAAATTTGCGACATAGCGATTTGTAGCTTAAAATACGACACATCGACCCACCTCATGCCGATCTGCGACGTACTTGTATAGATTCGTCAAACGTCGAGCGTTTCGAGTGGTAGGTAATCCGGCCGTCAATGGTGATTCATGGCCTCACAGATATAAACAACAATAACTCCGCTTCTATTCGTCGTATGCGTATCTGCGACATAGCAATTTGTAGCTTAAAACACGCCCCAACGAACCACCTTATACCGATCTGCGACGAACTTTCGTCGTTTTGTCAAACATCGATCGTTTCGAGTGGTAGGCAATCCGGCCGCAAATGGTGATTCATGGCCTCACAGATATAAACAACAATAACTCCGCTTCTTTTCGTCGTATGCGAATCTGCGACATAGCAATTTGTAGATTAAAACATGGCCCAACGAGCCACCTTATACCGATCTGCGACGAACTCGCACAGTTTTGTCAAACATTGATCGTTTCGAATGGAAAGCAATCCGGCCGTCAATGGTGATTCATGGCCTCACAGATATAAACAACTATATCTCCGCTTCTATTCGTCGTATGCGAATCTGCGACCTAGCAATTTGTAGCTTAAAACACGCCCCAACGAACCACCTTATACCGATCTGCAACGAACTTGCATAGTTTTGTCACACATCGATCGTTTCGAGTGGAAAGCAATCCGGCCGTCAATGGTGATTCATGGCCTGACAGATATAAACAACTATAACTCCGCTTCTATTCGTCGAATGCAAATCTGCGACATAGCAATTTGTAGCTTAAAATACGTCACATCGACCAACCTTGTGCCGATCTGCGACGAACTTGCATAGTTTCGTCAAACATCGATCGTTTCGAGTGGTATGCAATCCGGCCGTCAATGGTGATTCATGGCCTCAGAGATATAAACAACAATAACTCCGCTTCTATTCATCGTATGCGAATCTGCGACATAGCAATTTGTAGCTTAAAACATGGCCCAACGAGCCACCTTATACCGATCTGCGACGAACTTGCATAGTTTCGTCAAACGTCGATCGTTTCGAGTGGTAGGCAATCCGGCCGTCAATGGTGATTCATGGCCTCACAGATATAAACAACAATAACTCCGCTTCTTTTCGTCGTATGCGAATCTGCGACATAGCAATTTGTAGCTTAAAACACGTCACATCGACCCACCTTGTGCCAATCTGCGACGTACTTTTATAGTTTAGACAAACATCGATCGTTTCGAGTGGTAGGCAATCCGGCCGTAAATGGTGATTCATGGCCTCACAGATATAAACAACAATAACTCCGCTTCTATTCATCGTATGCGAATCTGCAACATAGCAGTTTGTAGCTTAAAACACGCCCCAACGAACCACCTTATACCGATCTGCGACGAACTTGCATAGTTTCGTCAAACATCTATCGTTTCGAGTGGTAGGCAATCCGGCCGTCAATGGTGATTCATGGCCTGACAGATATAAACAACTATAACTCCGCTTCTATTCGTCGTATGCGAATCTGCAACCTAGCAATTTGTAGCTTAAAACACGCCCAACGAACCACCTTATACCGATCTGTGACGAACTTGCGTAGTTTCGTCAAACGTCGATCGTTTCGAGTGGTAGGCAATCCGGCCGTCAATGGTGATTCATGGCCTCACAGATATAAACAACAATAACTCCGCTTCTTTTCGTCGTATGCGAATCTGCGACATAGCAATTTGTAGCTTAAAACATGGCCCAACGAGCCACCTTATACCGATCTGCGACGAGCTTGCATAGTTTCGTCAAACGTCGATCGTTTCGAGTGGTAGGCAATCCGGCCGCCAATGGTGATTCATGGCCTCACATATATAAACAACTATAACTCCGCTTCTATTCATCGAATGCAAATCTGCGACATAGCAATTTGTAGCTTAAAACACGTCACATCGACCCACCTTATACCGATCTGCGACGAACTTGCATAGTTTTGTCACACATCGATCGTTTCGAGTGGAAAGCAATCCGGCCGTCAATGGTGATTCATGGCCTGACAGATATAAACAACTATAACTCCGCTTCTATTCGTCGAATGCAAATCTGCGACATAGCAATTTGTAGCTTAAAATAGGTCACATCGACCAACCTTGTGCCGATCTGCGACGAACTTGCATAGTTTCGTCAAACATCGATCGTTTCGAGTGGTATGCAATCCGGCCGTCAATGGTGATTCATGGCCTCAGAGATATAAACAACAATAACTCCGCTTCTATTCATCGTATGCGAATCTGCGACATAGCAATTTGTAGCTTAAAACATGGCCCAACGAGCCACCTTATACCGATCTGCGACGAACTTGCATAGTTTCGTCAAACGTCGATCGTTTCGAGTGGTAGGCAATCCGGCCGCCAATGGTGATTCATGGCCTCACAGATATAAACAACAATATCTCCGCTTCTTTTCGTCGTATGCGAATCTGCGACATAGCAATTTGTAGATTAAAACACGCCCCAACGAACCACCTTATACCGATCTGCGACGAACTCGCATAGTTTTGTCAAACATTGATCGTTTCGAGTGGAAAGCAATCCGGCCGTCAATGGTGATTCATGGCCTCACAGATATAATCAACATTAACTCCGCTTCTTTTCGTCGTATGCGAATCTGCGACATAGCAATTTGTAGCTTAAAACATGGCCCAACGAGCCACCTTATACCGATCTGCGACGAAGTTGCATAGTTTCGTCAAACGTCGATCGTTTCGAGTGGTAGGCAATCCGGCCGCCAATGGTGATTCATGGCCTCACATGTATAAACAACTATAACTCCGCTTCTATTCATCGAATGCAAATCTGCGACATAGCAATTTGTAGCTTAAAACACGTCACATCGACCCACCTTGTGCCAATCTGCGACGTACTTTTATAGTTTAGACAAACATCGATCGTTTCGAGTGGTAAGCAATCCGACCGTCAATGGTGATTCATGGCCTCACAGACATAAACAACAATAACTCAGCTTCTATTCGTCGAATGCAAATTTGCGACATAGCGATTTGTAGCTTAAAACACGACACATCGACACACCTAATGCCGATCTGCGACGTACTTGTATAGATTCGTCAAACGTCGATCGTTTCGAGTGGTAGGCAATCCGGCCGTCAATGGTGATTCATGGCCTCAGAGATATAAACAACAATAACTCCGCTTCTATTCGTCGTATGCGAATCTGCGACATAGCAATTTGTAGCTTAAAACACGCCCCAACGAACCACCTTATACCGATCTGCGACGAACTTTCGTCGTTTTGTCAAACATCGATCGTTTCGAGTGGTAGGCAATCCGGCCGTCAATGGTGATTCATGGCCTGACAGATATAAACAACTATAACTCAGCTTCTATTCGTCGAATGCAAATCTGCGACATAGCAATTTGTAGCTTAAAATACGTCACATCGACCAACCTTGTGCCGATCTGCAACGAACTTGCATTGTTTCGTCAAACATCGATCGTTTCGAGTGGTATGCAATCCGGCCGTCAATGGTGATTCATGGCCTCAGAGATATAAACAACAATAACTCCGCTTCGATTCATCGTATGCGAATCTGCGACATAGCAATTTATAGCTTAAAACATGGCCCAACGAGCCACCTTATACCGATCTGCGACGAACTTGCATAGTTTTGTCAAACATCGATCGTTTCGAGTGGAAAGCAATCTGGCCGTCAATGGTGATTCATGGCCTGAAAGATATAAACAACTATAACTCAGCTTCTATTCGTCGTATGCGAATCTGCGACATAGCAATTTGTAGCTTAAAACACGCCCCAACGAACCACCTTATACCGATCTGCGACGAACTTGCATAGTTTTGTCAAACATCGATCGTTTCGAGTGGAAAGCAATCTGGCCGTCAATGGTGATTCATGGCCTGAAAGATATAAACAACTATAACTCAGCTTCTATTCGTCGTATGCGAATCTGCGACATAGCAATTTGTAGCTTAAAACACGCCCCAACGAACCACCTTATACCGATCTGCGACGAACTTGCATAGTTTCGTCAAACGTCGATCGTTTCGAGTGGTAGGCAATCCGGCCGTCAATGGTGATTCATGGCCTCACAGATATAAACAACAATAACTCCGCTTCTTTTTGTTGTATGCGAATCTGCGACGTAGCAATTTGTAGCTTAAAACATGGCCCAACGCGCCACCTTATACCGATCTGCGACGAACTTGCATAGTTTCGTCAAACGTCGATCGTTTCGAGTGGTAGGCAATCCGGCCGCCAATGGTGATTCATGGCCTCACATATATAAACAACTATAACTCCGCTTCTATTCATCGAATGCAAATCTGCGACATAGCAATTTGTAGCTTAAAACACGTCACATCGACCCACCTTGTGCCAATCTGCGACGTACTTTTATAGTTTAGACAAACATCGATCGTTTCGAGTGGTAGGCAATCCGGCCGTCAATGGTGATTCATGGCCTCACAGATATAAACAACAATAACTCCGCTTCTTTTCGTCGTATGCGAATCTGCGACATAGCAATTTGTAGCTTAAAATACGTCACATCGACCAACCTTGTGCCGATATGGGACGAACTTGCATAGTTTCGTCAAACATCGATCGTTGCGAGTAGTAGGCAATCCGGCCTTCAATGGTGATTCATGGCCTCACGGATATAAACAACAATAACTCCGCTTCTATTCGTCGGATGCGAATCTGCGACATAGCAGTTTGTAGCTTAAAACACGCCCCAACGAACCACCTTATACCGATCTGCGACGAACTTGCATAGTTTAGACAAACATCGATCGTTTCGAGTGGTAGGCAATCCGGCCGTCAATGGCGATTCATGGCCTGGCAGATATAAACAACTATAACTCCGCTTCTATTCGTCGTATGCGAATCTGCGACATAGCAATTTGTAGCTTAAAATACGTCACATCGACCAACCTTGTGCCGATCTGCAACGAACTTGCATTGTTTCGTCAAACATCGATCGTTTCGAGTGGTATGCAATCCGGCCGTCAATGGTGATTCATGGCCTGACAGATATAAACAACTATAACTCCGCTTCTATTCATCGTATGCGAATCTGCGACATAGCAATTTATAGCTTAAAACATGGCCCAACGAGCCACCTTATACCGATCTGCGACGAACTTGCATAGTTTCGTCAAACGTCGATCGTTTCGAGTGGTAGGCAATCCGGCCGCCAATGGTGATTCATGGCCTCACATATATAAACAACTATAACTCCGCTTCTATTCATCGAATGCAAATCTGCGACATAGCAATTTGTAGCTAAAAACACGTCACATCGACCCACCTTGTGCCAATCTGCGACGTACTTTTATAGTTTAGACAAACATCGATCGTTTCGAGTGGTAGGCAATCCGGCCGTCAATGGTGATTCATGGCCTCACAGATATAAACAACAATAACTCCGCTTCTTTTCGTCGTATGCGAATCTGCGACATAGCAATTTGTAGCTTAAAACACGCCCCAACGAACCACCTTATACCGATCTGCGACGAACTTGCATAGTTTTGTCAAACATTGATCGTTTCGAATGGAAAGCAATCCGGCCGTCAATGGTGATTCATGGCCTGACAGATATAAACAACAATTCTCCGCTTCTATTCGTCGAATGCAAATCTGCGACATAGCAATTTGTAGCTTAAAACACGTCACATCGACCAACCTTGTGCCGATCTGGGACGAACTTGCATAGTTTTGTCAAACATCGATCGTTTCGAGTGGTAGGCAATCCGGCCATTAATGGTGATTCATGGCCTCACAGATATAAACAACAATAATTCCGCTTCTATTCATCGTATGCAAATCTGCGACATAGCAATTTGTAGCATAAAACACGGCCCAACGTCCCACCTTTCACCGATCTGCGACGAACTTGCATAGTTTCGTCAAACGTCGATCGTTTCGAGTGGTAAGCAATGCGGCCGTCAATGGTGATTCATGGCCTCACAGATATAAACAACTATATCTCCGCTTCTATTCGTCGTATGCGAATCTGCGACCTAGCAATTTGTAGCTTAAAACACGCCCCAACAAACCACCTTTTACCGATTTGCGACGAACTTGCATAGTTTTGTCACACATCGATCGTTTCGAGTGGAAAGCAATCCGGCGGTCAATGGTGATTCATGGCCTCACAGATATAAACAACTATAACTCCGCTTCTATTCGTCGAATGCAAATCTGCGACATAGCAATTTGTAGCTTAAAATACGTCACATCGACCAACCTTGTGCCGATCTGCGACGAACTTGCATAGTTTCGTCAAACATCGATCGTTTCGAGTGGTATGCAATCCGGCCGTCAATGGTGATTCATGGCCTCAGAAATATAAACAACAATAACTCCGCTTCTATTCATCGTATGCGAATCTGCGACATAGCAATTTGTAGCTTAAAACATGGCCCAACGAGCCACCTTATACCGATCTGCGACGAACTTGCATAGTTTCGTCAAACGTCGATCGTTTCGAGTGGTAGGCAATCCGGTCGTCAATGGTGATTCATGGCCTCACAGATATAAACAACAATAACTCCGCTTCTTTTCGTCGTATGCGAATCTGCGACATAGCAGTTTGTAGCTTAAAACACGCCCCAATGAACCACCTTATACCGATCTGCGACGAACTTGCATAGTTTAGACAAACATCGATCGTTTCGAGTGGTAGGCAATCCGGCCGTCAATGGTGATTCATGGCCTCACAGATATAAACAACAATAACTCCGCTTCTATTCGTCGAATGCAAATCTGCGACATAGCAACTTGTAGCTTAAAACACGTCACATCGACCAACCTTGTGCCGATCTGGGACAAACTTGCATAGTTTCGTCAAACATCGATCGTTTCGAGTGGTAGGCAATCCGGCCATCAATGGTGATTCATGGCCTCACAGATATAAACAACAATAATTCCACTTCTATTCATCGTATGCAAATCTGCGACATAGCAATTTGTAGCATAAAACACGGCCCAACGTCCCACCTTTCACCGATCTGCGACGAACTTGCATAGTTTCGTCAAACGTCGATCGTTTCGAGTGGTAAGCAATCCGGCCGTCAATGGTGATTCATGGCCTCACAGACATAAACAACAACAACTCAGCTTCTATTCGTCGAATGCAAATTTGCGACATAGCGATTTGTAGCTTAAAACACGACACATCGACCCACCTCATGCCGATCTGCGACGTACTTGTATTGATTCGTCAAACGTCGATCGTTTCGAGTGGTAGGCAATCCGGCCGTCAATGGTGATTCATGGCCTCACAGATATAAACAACAATAACTCCGCTTCTATTCGTCGTATGCGAATCTGCGACATAGCAATTTGTAGCTTAAAACACGCCCCAACGAACCACCTTATACCGATCTGCGACGAACTTTCGTCGTTTTGTCAAACATCGATCGTTTCGAGAGGTAGGCAATCCGGCCGTCAATGGTGATTCATGGCCTCACAGATATAAACAACAATAACTCCGCTTCTTTTCGTCGTATGCGAATCTGCGACATAGCAATTTGTAGATTAAAACACGCCCCAACGAACCACCTTATACCGATCTGCGACGAACTCGCATAGTTTTGTCAAACATTGATCGTTTCGAGTGGAAAGCAATCCGGCCGTCAATGGTGATTCATGGCCTCACAGATATAAACAACATTAACTCCGCTTCTATTCGTCGTATGCGAATCTGCGACATAGCAATTTGTAGCTTAAAACACGCCCCAACG
Source organism: Anoplius nigerrimus (assembly GCA_914767735.1). NCBI lineage: Eukaryota > Metazoa > Arthropoda > Insecta > Hymenoptera > Pompilidae > Anoplius > Anoplius nigerrimus. The sequence continues at coordinate 37,695 of CAJZBX010001045.1, read as the reverse complement.
AACCACCTTATACCGATCTGCGACGAACTTTCGTCGTTTTGTCAAACATCGATCGTTTCGAGTGGTAGGCAATCCGGCCGTCAATGGTGATTCATGGCCTCACAGATATAAACAACAATAACTCCGCTTCTTTTCGTCGTATGCGAATCTGCGACATAGCAATTTGTAGATTAAAACACGCCCCAACGAACCACCTTATACCGATCTGCGACGAACTCGCATAGTTTTGTCAAACATTGATCGTTTCGAGTGGAAAGCAATCCGGCCGTCAATGGTGATTCATGGCCTCACAGATATAAACAACATTAACTCCGCTTCTATTCGTCGTATGCGAATCTGCGACATAGCAATTTGTAGCTTAAAACACGCCCCAACGAACCACCTTATACCGATCTGCGACGAACTTGCATAGTTTTATCAAACATCGATCGTTTCGAGTGGAAAGCAATCCGGCCGTCAATGGTGATTCATGGCCTGACAGATATAAACAACTATAACTCCGCTTCTATTCGTCGTATGCGAATCTGCGACCTAGCAATTTGTAGCTTAAAACACGCCCCAACGAACCACCTTATACCGATCTGCGACGAACTTGCATAGTTTTGTCACACATCGATCGTTTCGAGTGGAAAGCAATCCGGCCTCCAATGGTGATTCATGGCCTGACAGATATAAACAACTATAACTCCGCTTCTATTCGTCGTATGCGAATCTGCGACCTAGCAATTTGTAGCTTAAAACACGCCCCAACGAACCACCTTATACCGATCTGCGACGAACTTGCATAGTTTTGTCACACATCGATCGTTTCGAGTGGAAAGCAATCCGGCCTCCAATGGTGATTCATGGCCTGACAGATATAAACAACTATAACTCCGCTTCTATTCATCGAATGCAAATCTGCGACATAGCGATTTGTAGCTTAAAACACGTCACATCGACACACCTTGTGCCAATCTGCGACGTACTTTTATAGTAGAGATAAACATCGATCGTTGCGAGTAGTAGGCAATCCGGCCTTCAATGGTGATTCATGGCCTCACAGATATAAACAACAATAACTCCGCTTCTATTCGTCGGATGCGAATCTGCGACATAGCAGTTTGTAGCTTAAAACACGCCCCAATGAACCACCTTAAAGCGATCTGCGACGAACTTGCATAGTTTAGACAAACATCGATCGTTTCGAGTGGTAGGCAATCCGGCCGTCAATGGTGATTCATGGCCTCACAGATATAAACAACAGTAACTCCGCTTCTATTCGTCGAATGCAAATCTGCGACTTAGCAATTTGTAGCTTAAAACACGTCACATCGACCCACCTTGTGCCAATCTGCGACGAACTTGCATAGTTTCGTCAAACATCGATCGTTTCGAGTGGTAGGCAATCCGGCCGCCAATGGTGATTCATGGCCTCACATATATAAACAACTGTAACTCCGCTTCTATTCATCGAATGCGAATCTGCAACATAGCAGTTTGTAGCTTAAAACACGCCCCAACGAACCACCTTATACCGATCTGCGACGAACTTGCATAGTTTTGTCAAACATTGATCGTTTCGAATGGAAGCAATCCGGCCGTCAATGGTGATTCATGGCCTGACAGATATAAACAACAATACTCCGCTTCTATTCGTCGAATTCAAATCTGCGACATAGCAATTTGTAGCTTAAAACACGTCACATCGACCAACCTTGTGCCGATCTGGGACGAACTTGCATAGTTTCGTCAAACATCGATCGTTTCGAGTGGTAGGCAATCCGGCCATCAATGGTGATTCATGGCCTCACAGATATAAACAACAATAATTCCGCTTCTATTCATCGTATGCAAATCTGCGACATAGCAATTTGTAGCATAAAACACGGCCCAACGTCCCACCTTTCACCGATCTGCGACGAACTTGCATAGTTTCGTCAAACGTCGATCGTTTCGAGTGGTAAGCAATCCGGCCGTCAATGGTGATTCATGGCCTCACAGACATAAACAACAATAACTCAGCTTCTATTCGTCGAATGCAAATTTGCGACATAGCGATTTGTAGCTTAAAATACGACACATCGACCCACCTCATGCCGATCTGCGACGTACTTGTATAGATTCGTCAAACGTCGAGCGTTTCGAGTGGTAGGTAATCCGGCCGTCAATGGTGATTCATGGCCTCACAGATATAAACAACAATAACTCCGCTTCTATTCGTCGTATGCGTATCTGCGACATAGCAATTTGTAGCTTAAAACACGCCCCAACGAACCACCTTATACCGATCTGCGACGAACTTTCGTCGTTTTGTCAAACATCGATCGTTTCGAGTGGTAGGCAATCCGGCCGCAAATGGTGATTCATGGCCTCACAGATATAAACAACAATAACTCCGCTTCTTTTCGTCGTATGCGAATCTGCGACATAGCAATTTGTAGATTAAAACATGGCCCAACGAGCCACCTTATACCGATCTGCGACGAACTCGCACAGTTTTGTCAAACATTGATCGTTTCGAATGGAAAGCAATCCGGCCGTCAATGGTGATTCATGGCCTCACAGATATAAACAACTATATCTCCGCTTCTATTCGTCGTATGCGAATCTGCGACCTAGCAATTTGTAGCTTAAAACACGCCCCAACGAACCACCTTATACCGATCTGCAACGAACTTGCATAGTTTTGTCACACATCGATCGTTTCGAGTGGAAAGCAATCCGGCCGTCAATGGTGATTCATGGCCTGACAGATATAAACAACTATAACTCCGCTTCTATTCGTCGAATGCAAATCTGCGACATAGCAATTTGTAGCTTAAAATACGTCACATCGACCAACCTTGTGCCGATCTGCGACGAACTTGCATAGTTTCGTCAAACATCGATCGTTTCGAGTGGTATGCAATCCGGCCGTCAATGGTGATTCATGGCCTCAGAGATATAAACAACAATAACTCCGCTTCTATTCATCGTATGCGAATCTGCGACATAGCAATTTGTAGCTTAAAACATGGCCCAACGAGCCACCTTATACCGATCTGCGACGAACTTGCATAGTTTCGTCAAACGTCGATCGTTTCGAGTGGTAGGCAATCCGGCCGCCAATGGTGATTCATGGCCTCACAGATATAAACAACAATAACTCCGCTTCTTTTCGTCGTATGCGAATCTGCGACATAGCAATTTGTAGCTTAAAACACGTCACATCGACCCACCTTGTGCCAATCTGCGACGTACTTTTATAGTTTAGACAAACATCGATCGTTTCGAGTGGTAGGCAATCCGGCCGTAAATGGTGATTCATGGCCTCACAGATATAAACAACAATAACTCCGCTTCTATTCATCGTATGCGAATCTGCAACATAGCAGTTTGTAGCTTAAAACACGCCCCAACGAACCACCTTATACCGATCTGCGACGAACTTGCATAGTTTCGTCAAACATCTATCGTTTCGAGTGGTAGGCAATCCGGCCGTCAATGGTGATTCATGGCCTGACAGATATAAACAACTATAACTCCGCTTCTATTCGTCGTATGCGAATCTGCAACCTAGCAATTTGTAGCTTAAAACACGCCCAACGAACCACCTTATACCGATCTGTGACGAACTTGCGTAGTTTCGTCAAACGTCGATCGTTTCGAGTGGTAGGCAATCCGGCCGTCAATGGTGATTCATGGCCTCACAGATATAAACAACAATAACTCCGCTTCTTTTCGTCGTATGCGAATCTGCGACATAGCAATTTGTAGCTTAAAACATGGCCCAACGAGCCACCTTATACCGATCTGCGACGAGCTTGCATAGTTTCGTCAAACGTCGATCGTTTCGAGTGGTAGGCAATCCGGCCGCCAATGGTGATTCATGGCCTCACATATATAAACAACTATAACTCCGCTTCTATTCATCGAATGCAAATCTGCGACATAGCAATTTGTAGCTTAAAACACGTCACATCGACCCACCTTATACCGATCTGCGACGAACTTGCATAGTTTTGTCACACATCGATCGTTTCGAGTGGAAAGCAATCCGGCCGTCAATGGTGATTCATGGCCTGACAGATATAAACAACTATAACTCCGCTTCTATTCGTCGAATGCAAATCTGCGACATAGCAATTTGTAGCTTAAAATAGGTCACATCGACCAACCTTGTGCCGATCTGCGACGAACTTGCATAGTTTCGTCAAACATCGATCGTTTCGAGTGGTATGCAATCCGGCCGTCAATGGTGATTCATGGCCTCAGAGATATAAACAACAATAACTCCGCTTCTATTCATCGTATGCGAATCTGCGACATAGCAATTTGTAGCTTAAAACATGGCCCAACGAGCCACCTTATACCGATCTGCGACGAACTTGCATAGTTTCGTCAAACGTCGATCGTTTCGAGTGGTAGGCAATCCGGCCGCCAATGGTGATTCATGGCCTCACAGATATAAACAACAATATCTCCGCTTCTTTTCGTCGTATGCGAATCTGCGACATAGCAATTTGTAGATTAAAACACGCCCCAACGAACCACCTTATACCGATCTGCGACGAACTCGCATAGTTTTGTCAAACATTGATCGTTTCGAGTGGAAAGCAATCCGGCCGTCAATGGTGATTCATGGCCTCACAGATATAATCAACATTAACTCCGCTTCTTTTCGTCGTATGCGAATCTGCGACATAGCAATTTGTAGCTTAAAACATGGCCCAACGAGCCACCTTATACCGATCTGCGACGAAGTTGCATAGTTTCGTCAAACGTCGATCGTTTCGAGTGGTAGGCAATCCGGCCGCCAATGGTGATTCATGGCCTCACATGTATAAACAACTATAACTCCGCTTCTATTCATCGAATGCAAATCTGCGACATAGCAATTTGTAGCTTAAAACACGTCACATCGACCCACCTTGTGCCAATCTGCGACGTACTTTTATAGTTTAGACAAACATCGATCGTTTCGAGTGGTAAGCAATCCGACCGTCAATGGTGATTCATGGCCTCACAGACATAAACAACAATAACTCAGCTTCTATTCGTCGAATGCAAATTTGCGACATAGCGATTTGTAGCTTAAAACACGACACATCGACCCACCTAATGCCGATCTGCGACGTACTTGTATAGATTCGTCAAACGTCGATCGTTTCGAGTGGTAGGCAATCCGGCCGTCAATGGTGATTCATGGCCTCAGAGATATAAACAACAATAACTCCGCTTCTATTCGTCGTATGCGAATCTGCGACATAGCAATTTGTAGCTTAAAACACGCCCCAACGAACCACCTTATACCGATCTGCGACGAACTTTCGTCGTTTTGTCAAACATCGATCGTTTCGAGTGGTAGGCAATCCGGCCGTCAATGGTGATTCATGGCCTGACAGATATAAACAACTATAACTCCGCTTCTATTCGTCGAATGCAAATCTGCGACATAGCAATTTGTAGCTTAAAATACGTCACATCGACCCACCTTGTGCCGATCTGCAACGAACTTGCATTGTTTCGTCAAACATCGATCGTTTCGAGTGGTATGCAATCCGGCCGTCAATGGTGATTCATGGCCTCAGAGATATAAACAACAATAACTCCGCTTCGATTCATCGTATGCGAATCTGCGACATAGCAATTTATAGCTTAAAACATGGCCCAACGAGCCACCTTATACCGATCTGCGACGAACTTGCATAGTTTTGTCAAACATCGATCGTTTCGAGTGGAAAGCAATCTGGCCGTCAATGGTGATTCATGGCCTGAAAGATATAAACAACTATAACTCAGCTTCTATTCGTCGTATGCGAATCTGCGACATAGCAATTTGTAGCTTAAAACACGCCCCAACGAACCACCTTATACCGATCTGCGACGAACTTGCATAGTTTTGTCAAACATCGATCGTTTCGAGTGGAAAGCAATCTGGCCGTCAATGGTGATTCATGGCCTGAAAGATATAAACAACTATAACTCAGCTTCTATTCGTCGTATGCGAATCTGCGACATAGCAATTTGTAGCTTAAAACACGCCCCAACGAACCACCTTATACCGATCTGCGACGAACTTGCATAGTTTCGTCAAACGTCGATCGTTTCGAGTGGTAGGCAATCCGGCCGTCAATGGTGATTCATGGCCTCACAGATATAAACAACAATAACTCCGCTTCTTTTCGTCGTATGCGAATCTGCGACGTAGCAATTTGTAGATTAAAACATGGCCCAACGCGCCACCTTATACCGATCTGCGACGAACTTGCATAGTTTCGTCAAACGTCGATCGTTTCGAGTGGTAGGCAATCCGGCCGCCAATGGTGATTCATGGCCTCACATATATAAACAACTATAACTCCGCTTCTATTCATCGAATGCAAATCTGCGACATAGCAATTTGTAGCTTAAAACACGTCACATCGACCCACCTTGTGCCAATCTGCGACGTACTTTTATAGTTTAGACAAACATCGATCGTTTCGAGTGGTAGGCAATCCGGCCGTCAATGGTGATTCATGGCCTCACAGATATAAACAACAATAACTCCGCTTCTTTTCGTCGTATGCGAATCTGCGACATAGCAATTTGTAGCTTAAAATACGTCACATCGACCAACCTTGTGCCGATATGGGACGAACTTGCATAGTTTCGTCAAACATCGATCGTTGCGAGTAGTAGGCAATCCGGCCTTCAATGGTGATTCATGGCCTCACGGATATAAACAACAATAACTCCGCTTCTATTCGTCGGATGCGAATCTGCGACATAGCAGTTTGTAGCTTAAAACACGCCCCAACGAACCACCTTATACCGATCTGCGACGAACTTGCATAGTTTAGACAAACATCGATCGTTTCGAGTGGTAGGCAATCCGGCCGTCAATGGTGATTCATGGCCTGGCAGATATAAACAACTATAACTCCGCTTCTATTCGTCGAATGCAAATCTGCGACATAGCAATTTGTAGCTTAAAATACGTCACATCGACCAACCTTGTGCCGATCTGCAACGAACTTGCATTGTTTCGTCAAACATCGATCGTTTCGAGTGGTATGCAATCCGGCCGTCAATGGTGATTCATGGCCTGACAGATATAAACAACTATAACTCCGCTTCTATTCATCGTATGCGAATCTGCGACATAGCAATTTATAGCTTAAAACATGGCCCAACGAGCCACCTTATACCGATCTGCGACGAACTTGCATAGTTTCGTCAAACGTCGATCGTTTCGAGTGGTAGGCAATCCGGCCGCCAATGGTGATTCATGGCCTCACAGATATAAACAACTATAACTCCGCTTCTATTCATCGAATGCAAATCTGCGACATAGCAATTTGTAGCTAAAAACACGTCACATCGACCCACCTTGTGCCAATCTGCGACGTACTTTTATAGTTTAGACAAACATCGATCGTTTCGAGTGGTAGGCAATCCGGCCGTCAATGGTGATTCATGGCCTCACAGATATAAACAACAATAACTCCGCTTCTTTTCGTCGTATGCGAATCTGCGACATAGCAATTTGTAGCTTAAAACACGCCCCAACGAACCACCTTATACCGATCTGCGACGAACTTGCATAGTTTTGTCAAACATTGATCGTTTCGAATGGAAAGCAATCCGGCCGTCAATGGTGATTCATGGCCTGACAGATATAAACAACAATTCTCCGCTTCTATTCGTCGAATGCAAATCTGCGACATAGCAATTTGTAGCTTAAAACACGTCACATCGACCAACCTTGTGCCGATCTGGGACGAACTTGCATAGTTTTGTCAAACATCGATCGTTTCGAGTGGTAGGCAATCCGGCCATTAATGGTGATTCATGGCCTCACAGATATAAACAACAATAATTCCGCTTCTATTCATCGTATGCAAATCTGCGACATAGCAATTTGTAGCATAAAACACGGCCCAACGTCCCACCTTTCACCGATCTGCGACGAACTTGCATAGTTTCGTCAAACGTCGATCGTTTCGAGTGGTAAGCAATGCGGCCGTCAATGGTGATTCATGGCCTCACAGATATAAACAACTATATCTCCGCTTCTATTCGTCGTATGCGAATCTGCGACCTAGCAATTTGTAGCTTAAAACACGCCCCAACAAACCACCTTTTACCGATTTGCGACGAACTTGCATAGTTTTGTCACACATCGATCGTTTCGAGTGGAAAGCAATCCGGCGGTCAATGGTGATTCATGGCCTCACAGATATAAACAACTATAACTCCGCTTCTATTCGTCGAATGCAAATCTGCGACATAGCAATTTGTAGCTTAAAATACGTCACATCGACCAACCTTGTGCCGATCTGCGACGAACTTGCATAGTTTCGTCAAACATCGATCGTTTCGAGTGGTATGCAATCCGGCCGTCAATGGTGATTCATGGCCTCAGAAATATAAACAACAATAACTCCGCTTCTATTCATCGTATGCGAATCTGCGACATAGCAATTTGTAGCTTAAAACATGGCCCAACGAGCCACCTTATACCGATCTGCGACGAACTTGCATAGTTTCGTCAAACGTCGATCGTTTCGAGTGGTAGGCAATCCGGTCGTCAATGGTGATTCATGGCCTCACAGATATAAACAACAATAACTCCGCTTCTTTTCGTCGTATGCGAATCTGCGACATAGCAGTTTGTAGCTTAAAACACGCCCCAATGAACCACCTTATACCGATCTGCGACGAACTTGCATAGTTTAGACAAACATCGATCGTTTCGAGTGGTAGGCAATCCGGCCGTCAATGGTGATTCATGGCCTCACAGATATAAACAACAATAACTCCGCTTCTATTCGTCGAATGCAAATCTGCGACATAGCAACTTGTAGCTTAAAACACGTCACATCGACCAACCTTGTGCCGATCTGGGACAAACTTGCATAGTTTCGTCAAACATCGATCGTTTCGAGTGGTAGGCAATCCGGCCATCAATGGTGATTCATGGCCTCACAGATATAAACAACAATAATTCCACTTCTATTCATCGTATGCAAATCTGCGACATAGCAATTTGTAGCATAAAACACGGCCCAACGTCCCACCTTTCACCGATCTGCGACGAACTTGCATAGTTTCGTCAAACGTCGATCGTTTCGAGTGGTAAGCAATCCGGCCGTCAATGGTGATTCATGGCCTCACAGACATAAACAACAATAACTCAGCTTCTATTCGTCGAATGCAAATTTGCGACATAGCGATTTGTAGCTTAAAACACGACACATCGACCCACCTCATGCCGATCTGCGACGTACTTGTATTGATTCGTCAAACGTCGATCGTTTCGAGTGGTAGGCAATCCGGCCGTCAATGGTGATTCATGGCCTCACAGATATAAACAACAATAACTCCGCTTCTATTCGTCGTATGCGAATCTGCGACATAGCAATTTGTAGCTTAAAACACGCCCCAACGAACCACCTTATACCGATCTGCGACGAACTTTCGTCGTTTTGTCAAACATCGATCGTTTCGAGAGGTAGGCAATCCGGCCGTCAATGGTGATTCATGGCCTCACAGATATAAACAACAATAACTCCGCTTCTTTTCGTCGTATGCGAATCTGCGACATAGCAATTTGTAGATTAAAACACGCCCCAACGAACCACCTTATACCGATCTGCGACGAACTCGCATAGTTTTGTCAAACATTGATCGTTTCGAGTGGAAAGCAATCCGGCCGTCAATGGTGATTCATGGCCTCACAGATATAAACAACATTAACTCCGCTTCTATTCGTCGTATGCGAATCTGCGACATAGCAATTTGTAGCTTAAAACACGCCCCAACGAACCACCTTATACCGATCTGCGACGAACTTTCGTCGTTTTGTCAAACATCGATCGTTTCGAGTGGTAGGCAATCCGGCCGTCAATGGTGATTCATGGCCTCACAGATATAAACAACAATAACTCCGCTTCTTTTCGTCGTATGCGAATCTGCGACATAGCAATTTGTAGATTAAAACACGCCCCAACGAACCACCTTATACCGATCTGCGACGAACTCGCATAGTTTTGTCAAACATTGATCGTTTCGAGTGGAAAGCAATCCGGCCGTCAATGGTGATTCATGGCCTCACAGATATAAACAACATTAACTCCGCTTCTATTCGTCGTATGCGAATCTGCGACATAGCAATTTGTAGCTTAAAACACGCCCCAACGAACCACCTTATACCGATCTGCGACGAACTTGCATAGTTTTATCAAACATCGATCGTTTCGAGTGGAAAGCAATCCGGCCGTCAATGGTGATTCATGGCCTGACAGATATAAACAACTATAACTCCGCTTCTATTCGTCGTATGCGAATCTGCGACCTAGCAATTTGTAGCTTAAAACACGCCCCAACGAACCACCTTATACCGATCTGCGACGAACTTGCATAGTTTTGTCACACATCGATCGTTTCGAGTGGAAAGCAATCCGGCCTCCAATGGTGATTCATGGCCTGACAGATATAAACAACTATAACTCCGCTTCTATTCGTCGTATGCGAATCTGCGACCTAGCAATTTGTAGCTTAAAACACGCCCCAACGAACCACCTTATACCGATCTGCGACGAACTTGCATAGTTTTGTCACACATCGATCGTTTCGAGTGGAAAGCAATCCGGCCTCCAATGGTGATTCATGGCCTGACAGATATAAACAACTATAACTCCGCTTCTATTCATCGAATGCAAATCTGCGACATAGCGATTTGTAGCTTAAAACACGTCACATCGACACACCTTGTGCCAATCTGCGACGTACTTTTATAGTTGAGATAAACATCGATCGTTGCGAGTAGTAGGCAATCCGGCCTTCAATGGTGATTCATGGCCTCACAGATATAAACAACAATAACTCCGCTTCTATTCGTCGGATGCGAATCTGCGACATAGCAGTTTGTAGCTTAAAACACGCCCCAATGAACCACCTTAAAGCGATCTGCGACGAACTTGCATAGTTTAGACAAACATCGATCGTTTCGAGTGGTAGGCAATCCGGCCGTCAATGGTGATTCATGGCCTCACAGATATAAACAACAGTAACTCCGCTTCTATTCGTCGAATGCAAATCTGCGACTTAGCAATTTGTAGCTTAAAACACGTCACATCGACCCACCTTGTGCCAATCTGCGACGAACTTGCATAGTTTCGTCAAACATCGATCGTTTCGAGTGGTAGGCAATCCGGCCGCCAATGGTGATTCATGGCCTCACATATATAAACAACTGTAACTCCGCTTCTATTCATCGAATGCGAATCTGCAACATAGCAGTTTGTAGCTTAAAACACGCCCCAACGAACCACCTTATACCGATCTGCGACGAACTTGCATAGTTTTGTCAAACATTGATCGTTTCGAATGGAAGCAATCCGGCCGTCAATGGTGATTCATGGCCTGACAGATATAAACAACAATACTCCGCTTCTATTCGTCGAATTCAAATCTGCGACATAGCAATTTGTAGCTTAAAACACGTCACATCGACCAACCTTGTGCCGATCTGGGACGAACTTGCATAGTTTCGTCAAACATCGATCGTTTCGAGTGGTAGGCAATCCGGCCATCAATGGTGATTCATGGCCTCACAGATATAAACAACAATAATTCCGCTTCTATTCATCGTATGCAAATCTGCGACATAGCAATTTGTAGCATAAAACACGGCCCAACGTCCCACCTTTCACCGATCTGCGACGAACTTGCATAGTTTCGTCAAACGTCGATCGTTTCGAGTGGTAAGCAATCCGGCCGTCAATGGTGATTCATGGCCTCACAGACATAAACAACAATAACTCAGCTTCTATTCGTCGAATGCAAATTTGCGACATAGCGATTTGTAGCTTAAAATACGACACATCGACCCACCTCATGCCGATCTGCGACGTACTTGTATAGATTCGTCAAACGTCGAGCGTTTCGTGTGGTAGGTAATCCGGCCGTCAATGGTGATTCATGGCCTCACAGATATAAACAACAATAACTCCGCTTCTATTCGTCGTATGCGTATCTGCGACATAGCAATTTGTAGCTTAAAACACGCCCCAACGAACCACCTTATACCGATCTGCGACGAACTTTCGTCGTTTTGTCAAACATCGATCGTTTCGAGTGGTAGGCAATCCGGCCGCAAATGGTGATTCATGGCCTCACAGATATAAACAACAATAACTCCGCTTCTTTTCGTCGTATGCGAATCTGCGACATAGCAATTTGTAGATTAAAACATGGCCCAACGAGCCACCTTATACCGATCTGCGACGAACTCGCACAGTTTTGTCAAACATTGATCGTTTCGAATGGAAAGCAATCCGGCCGTCAATGGTGATTCATGGCCTCACAGATATAAACAACTATATCTCCGCTTCTATTCGTCGTATGCGAATCTGCGACCTAGCAATTTGTAGCTTAAAACACGCCCCAACGAACCACCTTATACCGATCTGCAACGAACTTGCATAGTTTTGTCACACATCGATCGTTTCGAGTGGAAAGCAATCCGGCCGTCAATGGTGATTCATGGCCTGACAGATATAAACAACTATAACTCCGCTTCTATTCGTCGAATGCAAATCTGCGACATAGCAATTTGTAGCTTAAAATACGTCACATCGACCAACCTTGTGCCGATCTGCGACGAACTTGCATAGTTTCGTCAAACATCGATCGTTTCGAGTGGTATGCAATCCGGCCGTCAATGGTGATTCATGGCCTCAGAGATATAAACAACAATAACTCCGCTTCTATTCATCGTATGCGAATCTGCGACATAGCAATTTGTAGCTTAAAACATGGCCCAACGAGCCACCTTATACCGATCTGCGACGAACTTGCATAGTTTCGTCAAACGTCGATCGTTTCGAGTGGTAGGCAATCCGGCCGCCAATGGTGATTCATGGCCTCACAGATATAAACAACAATAACTCCGCTTCTTTTCGTCGTATGCGAATCTGCGACATAGCAATTTGTAGCTTAAAACACGTCACATCGACCCACCTTGTGCCAATCTGCGACGTACTTTTATAGTTTAGACAAACATCGATCGTTTCGAGTGGTAGGCAATCCGGCCGTAAATGGTGATTCATGGCCTCACAGATATAAACAACAATAACTCCGCTTCTATTCATCGTATGCGAATCTGCAACATAGCAGTTTGTAGCTTAAAACACGCCCCAACGAACCACCTTATACCGATCTGCGACGAACTTGCATAGTTTCGTCAAACATCTATCGTTTCGAGTGGTAGGCAATCCGGCCGTCAATGGTGATTCATGGCCTGACAGATATAAACAACTATAACTCCGCTTCTATTCGTCGTATGCGAATCTGCAACCTAGCAATTTGTAGCTTAAAACACGCCCAACGAACCACCTTATACCGATCTGTGACGAACTTGCGTAGTTTCGTCAAACGTCGATCGTTTCGAGTGGTAGGCAATCCGGCCGTCAATGGTGATTCATGGCCTCACAGATATAATCAACATTAACTCCGCTTCTATTCGTCGTATGCGAATCTGCGACATAGCAATTTGTAGCTTAAAACACGCCCCAACGAACCACCTTATACCGATCTGCGACGAACTTGCATAGTTTTATCAAACATCGATCGTTTCGAGTGGAAAGCAATCCGGCCGTCAATGGTGATTCATGGCCTGACAGATATAAACAACTATAACTCCGCTTCTATTCGTCGAATGCAAATCTGCGACATAGCAATTTGTAGCTTAAAACACGTCACATCGACCAACCTTGTGCCGATATGGGACGAACTTGCATAGTTTCATCAAACATCGATCGTTTCGAGTGGTAGGCAATCCGGCCGTCAATGGTGATTCATGGCCTCACAGATATAAACAACAATAATTCCGCTTCTATTCATCGTATGCAAATCTGCGACATAGCAATTTGTAGCTTAAAACACGCCCCAACGAACCAAATTATACCGATCTGCGACGAACTTGCATAGTTTCGTCAAACATCGATCGTTTCGAGTGGAAAGCAATCCGGCCGTCAATGGTGATTCATGGCCTCACAGATATAAACAACAATAACTCCGCTTCTATTCATCGTATGCGAATCTGCGACATAGCAATTTGTAGCTAAAAACACGCCCCAACGAACCACCTTATACCGATCTGCGACGAACTTGCATAGTTTTATCAAACATCGATCGTTTCGAGTGGAAAGCAATCCGGCCGTCAATGGTGATTCATGGCCTGACAGATATAAACTACTATAACTCCGCTTCTATTCGTCGTATGCGATTCTGCGACCTAGCAATTTGTAGCTTAAAACACGCCCCAACGAACCACCTTATACCGATCTGCGACGAACTTGCATAGTTTTGTCACACATCGATCGTTTCGAGTGGAAAGCAATCCGGCCGTCAATGGTGAATCATGGCCTGACAGATATAAACAACTATAACTCCGCTTCTATTCGTCGAATGCAAATCTGCGACATAGCAATTTGTAGCTTAAAATACGTCACATCGACCAACCTTGTGCTGATCTGCGACGAACTTGCATAGTTTCGTCAAACATCGATCGTTTCGAGTGGTATGCAATCCGGCCGTCAATGGTGATTCATGGCCTCAGAGATATAAACAACAATAACTCCGCTCCTTTTCGTCGTATGCGAATCTGCGACATAGCAATTTGTAGCTTAAAACACGCCCCAACGAACCACCTTATACCGATCTGCGACGAACTTGCATAGTTTCGTAAAACTTCTATCGTTTCGAGTGGTAGGCAATCCGGCCGTCAATGGTGATTCATGGCCTGACAGATATAAACAACTATAACTCCGCTTCTATTCGTCGTATGCGAATCTGCGACCTAGCAATTTGTAGCTTAAAACACGCCCCAACGAACCACCTTATACCGATCTGTGACGAACTCGCATAGTTTCGTCAAACGTCGATTGTTTCGAGTGGTAGGCAATCCGGCCGGCAATGGTGATTCATGGCCTCACAGATATAAACAACAATAACTCCGCTTCTTTTCGTCGTATGCGACTCTGCGACATAGCAATTTGTAGCTTAAAACATGGCCCAACGAGCCACCTTATACCGATCTGCGACGAACTTGCATAGTTTCGTCAAACGTCGATCGTTTCGAGTGGTAGGCAATCCGGCCGCCAATGGTGATTCATGGCCTCACAGATATAAACAACAATAACTCCGCTTCTTTTCGTCGTATGCGAATCTGCGACATAGCAATTTGTAGATTAAAACACGCCCCAACGAACCACCTTATACCGATCCGCGACGAACTCGCATAGTTTTGTCAAACATTGATCGTTTCGAGTGGAAAGCAATCCGGCCGTCAATGGTGATTCATGGCCTCACAGATATAATCAACATTAACTCCGCTTCTATTCGTCGTAAGCGAATCTGCGACATAGCAATTTGTAGCTTAAAACACGCCCCAACGAACCACCTTATACCGATCTGCGACGAACTTGCATAGTTTCGTCAAACGTCGATCGTTTCGAGTGGTAGGCAATCCGGCCGTCAATGGTGGTTCATGGCCTCACAGATATAAACAACAATAACTCCGCTTCTTTTCGTCGTATGCGACTCTGCGACATAGCAATTTGTAGCTTAAAACATGGCCCAACGAGCCACCTTATACCGATCTGCGACGAACTTGCATAGTTTCGTCAAGCGTCGATCGTTTCGAGTGGTAGGCAATCCGGCCGCCAATGGTGATTCATGGCCTCACAGATATAAACAACAATAACTCCGCTTCTTTTCGTCGTATGCGAATCTGCGACATAGCAATTTGTAGATTAAAACACGCCCCAACGAACCACCTTATACCGATCTGCGACGAACTCGCATAGTTTTGTCAAACATTGATCGTTTCGAGTGGAAAGCAATCCGGCCGTCAATGGTGATTCATGGCCTCACAGATATAATCAACATTAACTCCGCTTCTATTCGTCGTATGCGAATCTGCGACATAGCAATTTGTAGCTTAAAACACGCCCCAACGAACCACCTTATACCGATCTGCGACGAACTTGCATAGTTTCGTCAAACGTCGATCGTTTCGAGTGGTAGGCAATCCGGCCGTCAATGGTGATTCATGGCCTCACAGATATAAACAACATTAACTCCGCTTCTTTTCGTCGTATGCGAATCTGCGACATAGCAATTTGTAGCTTAAAACACGTCACATCGACCAACCTTGTGCCGATATAGGACGAACTTGCATAGTTTCGTCAAACATCGATCGTTGCGAGTAGTAGGCAATCCGGCCTTCAATGGTGATTCATGGCCTGGCAGATATAAACAACTATAACTCCGCTTCTATTCGTCGAATGCAAATCTGCGACATAGCAATTTGTTGCATAAAACACGGCCCAACGTCCCACCTTTCACCGATATGCGACCAACTTGCATAGTTTCGTCAAACATCGATCGTTTCGAGTGGTAGGCAATCCGGCCGCCAATGGTGATTCATGGCCTCACATATATAAACAACTGTAACTCCGCTTCTATTCATCGTATGCGAATCTGCGACATAGCAATTTGTAGCTTAAAACACGCCCCAACGAACCACCTTATACCGATCTGCGACGAACTTGCATAGTTTTGTCAAACATTGATCGTTTCGAATGGAAAGCAATCCGGCCGTCAATGGTGATTCATGGCCTCACAGATATAAACAACAATAACTCCGCTTCTATTCGTCGTATGCGAATCTGCGACCTAGCAATTTGTAGCTTAAAACACGCCCCAACGAACCACCTTATACCGATCTGTGACGAACTTGCATAGTTTCGTCAAACGTCGATTGTTTCGAGTGGTAGGCAATCCGGCCGTCAATGGTGATTCATGGCCTCACAGATATAAACAACAATAACTCCGCTTCTTTTCGTCGTATGCGACTCTGCGACATAGCAATTTGTAGCTAAAAACATGCCCCAACGAACCACCTTATACCGATCTGCGACGAACTTGCATAGTTTTATCAAACGTCGATCGTTTCGAGTGGTAGGCAATCCGGCCGTCAATGGTGATTCATGGTCTGACAGATATAAACTACTATAACTCCGCTTCTATTCGTCGAATGCAAATCTGCGACATAGCAATTTGTAGCTTAAAATACGTCACATCGACCAACCTTGTGCTGATCTGCGACGAACTTGCATAGTTTCGTCAAACATCGATCGTTTCGAGTGGTATGCAATCCGGCCGTCAATTGTGATTCATGGCCTCAGAGATATAAACAACAATAACTCCGCTTCTATTCATCGTATGCGAATCTGCGACATAGCAATTTGTAGCTTAAAACTTGGCCCAACGAGCCACCTTATACCGATCTGCGACGAACTTGCATAGTTTCGTCAAACGTCGATCGTTTCGAGTGGTAGGCAATCCGGCCGTCAATGGTGATTCATGGCCTCACAGATATAAACAACACTAACTCCGCTTCTTTTCGTCGTATGCGAATCTGCGACATAGCAATTTGTAGCTTAAAACACGCCCCAACGAACCACCTTATACCGATCTGCGACGAACTTGCATAGTTTTGTCACACATCGATCGTTTCGAGTGGAAAGCAATCCGGCCGTCAATGGTGATTCATGGCCTGGCAGATATAAACAACTATAACTCCGCTTCTATTCGTCGAATGCAAATCTGCGACATAGCAATTTGTAGCTTAAAACACGTCACATCGACCCACGTTGTGCCAATCTGCGACGAACTTGCATAGTTTCGTCAAACATCGATCGTTTCGAGTGGTAGGCAATCCGGCCGCCAATGGTGATTCATGGCCTCACATATATAAACAACTGTAACTCCGCTTCTATTCATCGTATGCGAATCTGCGACATAGCAATTTGTAGCTTAAAACATGGCCCAACGAGCCACCTTATACCGATCTGCGACGAACTTGCATAGTTTCGTCAAACGCCGATCGTTTCGAGTGGTAGGCAATCCGGCCGTCAATGGTGATTCATGGCCTCACAGATATAAACAACAATAACTCCGCTTCTTTTCGTCGTATGCGAATCTGCGACATAGCAATTTGTAGCTTAAAACACGCCCCAACGAACCACCTTATACCGATCTGCGACGAACTCGCATAGTTTTGTCAAACATTGATCGTTTTGAGTGGAAAGCAATCCGGCCGTCAATGGTGATTCATGGCCTCACAGATATAAACAACATTAACTCCGCTTCTATTCGTCGTATGCGAATCTGCGACATAGCAATTTGTAGCTTAAAACACGCCCCAACGAACCACCTTATACCGATCTGCGACGAACTTGCATAGTTTTATCAAACATCGATCGTTGCGAGTGGAAAGCAATCCGGCCGTCAATGGTGATTCATGGCCTCACAGATATAAACAACAATAACTCCGCTTCTTTTCGTCGTATGCGAATCTGCGACCTAGCAATTTGTATCTTAAAACACGCCCCAACGAATCACCTTATACCAATCTGCGACGAACTTGCATAGTTTTGTCACACATCGATCGTTTCGAGTGGAAAGCAATCCGGCCGTCAATGGTGATTCATGGCCTGACAGATATAAACAACTATAACTCCGCTTCTATTCGTCGAATGCAAATCTGCGACATAGCAATTTGTAGCTTAAAATACGTCACATCGACCAACCTTGTGCCGATCTGCGACGAACTTGCATAGTTTCGTCAAACATCGATCGTTTCGAGTGGTATGCAATCCGGCCGTCAATGGTGATTCATGGCCTCAGAGATATAAACAACAATAACTCCGCTTCTATTCATCGTATGCGAATCTGCGACATAGCAATTTGTAGCTCAAAATACGTCACATCGACCAACCTTGTGCCGATCTGCGACGAACTTGCATAGTTTCGTCAAACATCGATCGTTTCGAGTGGTAAGCAATCCGGCCGTCAATGGTGATTCATGGCCTCACAGACATAAACAACAATAACTCAGCTTCTATTCGTCGAATGCAAATTTGCGACATAGCGATTTGTAGCTTAAAACACGACACATCGACCCACCTCATGCCGATCTGCGACGTACTTGTATAGATTCGTCAAACGTCGATCGTTTCGAGTGGTAGGCAATCCGGCCGTCAATGGTGATTCATGGCCTCACAGATATAAACAACAATAACTCCGCTTCTTTTCGTCGTATGCGAATCTGCGACATAGCAATTTGTAGATTAAAACACGCCCCAACGAACCACCTTATACCGATCTGCGACGAACTCGCATAGTTTTGTCAAACATTGATCGTTTCGAGTGGAAAGCAATCCGGCCGTCAATGGTGATTCATGGCCTCACAGATATAAACAACTATAACTCCGCTTCTATTCGTCGTATGCGAATCTGCGACCTAGCAATTTGTAGCTTAAAACACGCCCCAACGAACCACCTTATACCGATCTGCGACCAACTTGCATAGTTTTGTCACACATCGATCGTTTCGAGTGGAAAGCAATCCGGCCGTCAATGGTGATTCATGGCCTGACAGATATAAACAACTATAACTCCGCTTCTATTCGTCGAATGCAAATCTGCGACATAGCAATTTGTAGCTTAAAATACGTCACATCGACCAACCTTGTGCCGATCTGCGACGAACTTGCATAGTTTCGTCAAACATCGATCGTTTCGAGTGGTATGCAATCCGGCCGTCAATGGTGATTCATGGCTTCAGAGATATAAACAACAATAACTCCGCTTCTATTCATCGTATGCGAATCTGCGACATAGCAATTTGTAGCTTAAAACATGGCCCAACGAGCCACCTTATACCGATCTGCGACGAACTTGCATAGTTTCGTCAAACGTCGATCGTTTCGAGTGGTAGGCAATCCGGCCGCCAATGGTGATTCATGGCCTCACATATATAAACAACTATAACTCCGCTTCTATTCGTCGAATGCAAATCTGCGACATAGCAATTTGTAGCTTAAAACACGTCACATCGACCCACATTGTGCCAATCTACGACGTACTTTTATAGTTTAGACAAACATCGATCGTTTCGAGTGGTAGGCAATCCGGCCGTCAATGGTGATTCATGGCCTCACAGATATAAACAACAATAACTCCGCTTCTATTCATCGTATGCGAATCTGCAACATAGCAGTTTGTAGCTTAAAACACGCCCCAACGAACCACCTTTTACCGATCTGCGACGAACTTGCATAGTTTCGTCAAACATCTATCGTTTCGAGTGGTAGGCAATCCGGCCGTCAATGGTGATTCATGGCCTGACAGATATAAACAACTATAACTCCGCTTCTATTCGTCGTATGCGAATCTGCGACCTAGCAATTTGTAGCTTAAAACACGCCCAACGAACCACCTTATACCGATCTGTGACGAACTTGCATAGTTTCGTCAAACGTCGATCGTTTCGAGTGGTAGGCAATCCGGCCGTCAATGGTGATTCATGGCCTCACAGATATAAACAACAATAACTCCGCTTCTTTTCGTCGTATGCGAATCTGCGACATAGCAATTTGTAGCTTAAAACATGGCCCAACGAGCCACCTTATACCGATCTGCGACGAACTTGCATAGTTTCGTCAAACGTCGATCGTTTCGAGTGGTAGGCAATCCGGCCGTCAATGGTGATTCATGGCCTCACAGATATAAACAACAATAACTCCGCTTCTTTTCGTCGTATGCGAATCTGCGACATAGCAATTTGTAGATTAAAACACGCTCCAACGAACCACCTTATACCGATCTGCGACGTACTCGCATAGTTTTGTCAAACATTGATCGTTTCGAGTGGAAAGCAATCCGGCCGTCAATGGTGATTCATGGCCTCACAGATATAAACAACTATAACTCCGCTTCTATTCGTCGTATGCGAATCTGCGACCTAGCAATTTGTAGCTTAAAACACGCCCCAACGAACCACCTTATACCGATCTGTGACGAACTTGCATAGTTTCGTCAAACGTCGATCGTTTCGAGTGGTAGGCAATCCGGCCGTCAATGGTGATTCATGGCCTCACAGATATAAACAACAATAACTCCGCTTCTTTTCGTCGTATGCGAATCTGCGACCTAGCAATTTGTATCTTAAAACACGCCCCAACGAACCACCTTATACCAATCTGCGACGAACTTGCATAGTTTTGTCACACATCGATCGTTTCGAGTGGAAAGCAATCCGGCCGTCAATGGTGATTCATGGCCTGACAGATATAAACAACTATAACTCCGCTTCTATTCGTCGAATGCAAATCTGCGACATAGCAATTTGTAGCTTAAAATACGTCACATCGACCAACCTTGTGCCGATCTGCGACGAACTTGCATAGTTTCGTCAAACATCGATCGTTTCGAGTGGTATGCAATCCGGCCGTCAATGGTGATTCATGGCCTCAGAGATATAAACAACAATAACTCCGCTTCTATTCATCGTATGCGAATCTGCGACATAGCAATTCGTAGCTTAAAATACGTCACATCGACCAACCTTGTGCCGATCTGCGACGAACTTGCATAGTTTCGTCAAACATCGATCGTTTCGAGTGGTAAGCAATCCGGCCGTCAATGGTGATTCATGGCCTCACAGACATAAACAACAATAACTCAGCTTCTATTCGTCGAATGCAAATTTGCGACATAGCGATTTGTAGCTTAAAACACGACACATCGACCCACCTCATGCCGATCTGCGACGTACTTGTATAGATTCGTCAAACGTCGATCGTTTCGAGTGGTAGGCAATCCGGCCGTCAATGGTGATTCATGGCCTCACAGATATAAACAACAATAACTCCGCTTCTATTCGTCGTATGCGAATCTGCGACATAGCAATTTGTAGCTTAAAACACGCCCCAACGAACCACCTTATACCGATCTGCGACGAACTTTCGTCGTTTTGTCAAACATCGATCGTTTCGAGTGGTAGGCAATCCGGCCGTCAATGGTGATTCATGGCCTCACAGATATAAACAACAATAACTCCGCTTCTTTTCGTCGTATGCGAATCTGCGACATAGCAATTTGTAGATTAAAACACGCCCCAACGAACCACCTTTACCGATCTGCGACGAACTCGCATAGTTTTGTCAAACATTGATCGTTTCGAGTGGAAAGCAAACCGGCCGTCAATGGTGATTCATGGCCTCACAGATATAAACAACTATAACTCCGCTTCTATTCGTCGTATGCGAATCTGCGACCTAGCAATTTGTAGCTTAAAACACGCCCCAACGAACCACCTTATACCGATCTGCGACCAACTTGCATAGTTTTGTCACACATCGATCGTTTCGAGTGGAAAGCAATCCGGCCGTCAATGGTGATTCATGGCCTGACAGATATAAACAACTATAACTCCGCTTCTATTCGTCGAATGCAAATCTGCGACATAGCAATTTGTAGCTTAAAATACGTCACATCGACCAACCTTGTGCCGATCTGCGACGAACTTGCATAGTTTCGTCAAACATCGATCGTTTCGAGTGGTATGCAATCCGGCCGTCAATGGTGATTCATGGCTTCAGAGATATAAACAACAATAACTCCGCTTCTATTCATCGTATGCGAATCTGCGACATAGCAATTTGTAGCTTAAAACATGGCCCAACGAGCCACCTTATACCGATCTGCGACGAACTTGCATAGTTTCGTCAAACGTCGATCGTTTCGAGTGGTAGGCAATCCGGCCGCCAATGGTGATTCCTGGCCTCACATATATAAACAACTATAACTCCGCTTCTATTCGTCGAATGCAAATCTGCGACATAGCAATTTGTAGCTTAAAACACGTCACATCGACCCACCTTGTGCCAATCTACGACGTACTTTTATAGTTTAGACAAACATCGATCGTTTCGAGTGGTAGGCAATCCGGCCGTCAATGGTGATTCATGGCCTCACAGATATAAACAACAATAACTCCGCTTCTATTCATCGTATGCGAATCTGCAACATAGCAGTTTGTAGCTTAAAACACGCCCCAACGAACCACCTTTTACCGATCTGCGACGAACTTGCATAGTTTCGTCAAACATCTATCGTTTCGAGTGGTAGGCAATCCGGCCGTCAATGGTGATTCATGGCCTGACAGATATAAACAACTATAACTCCGCTTCTATTCGTCGTTTGCGAATCTGCGACCTAGCAATTTGTAGCTTAAAACACGCCCAACGAACCACCTTATACCGATCTGTGACGAACTTGCATAGTTTCGTCAAACGTCGATCGTTTCGAGTGGTAGGCAATCCGGCCGTCGATGGTGATTCATGGCCTCACATGTATAAACAACTATAACTCCGCTTCTATTCATCGAATGCAAATCTACGACATAGCAATTTGTAGCTTAAAACACGTCACATCGACCCACCTTGTGCCAATCTGCGACGTACTTTTATAGTTTAGACAAACATCGATCGTTTCGAGTGGTAGGCAATCCGGCCGTCAATGGTGATTCATGGCCTCACAGATATAAACAACAATAACTCCGCTTCTATTCATCGTATGCGAATCTGCAACATAGCAGTTTGTAGCTTAAAACACGCCCCAACGAACCACCTTATACCGATCTGCGACGAACTTGCATAGTTTCGTCAAACATCTATCGTTTCGAGTGGAAGGCAATCCGGCCGTCAATGGTGATTCATGGCCTGACAGATATAAACAACTATAACTCCGCTTCTATTCGTCGTATGCGAATCTGCGACCTAGCAATTTGTAGCTTAAAACACGTCACATCGACCCACCTCATGCCGATCTGCGACGTACTTGTATAGATTCGTCAAACGTCGATCGTTTCGAGTGGTAGGCAATCCGGCCGTCAATGGTGATTCATGGCCTCACAGATATAAACAACAATAACTCCCCTTCTATTCGTCGTATGCGAATCTGCGACATAGCAATTTGTAGCTTAAAACACGCCCCAACGAACCACCTTATACCGATCTGCGACGAACTTTCGTCGTTTTGTCAAACATCGATCGTTTCGAGTGGTAGGCAATCCGGCCGTCAATGGTGATTCATGGCCTCACAGATATAAACAACAATAACTCCGCTTCTTTTCGTCGTATGCGAATCTGCGACATAGCAATTTGTAGATTAAAACACGCCCCAACGAACCACCTTATACCGATCTGCGACGTACTCGCATAGTTTTGTCAAACATTGATCGTTTCGAGTGGAAAGCAATCCGGCCGTCAATGGTGATTCATGGCCTCACAGATATAAACAACTATAACTCCGCTTCTATTCGTCGTATGCGAATCTGCGACCTAGGAATTTGTATCTTAAAACACGCCTCAACGAACCACCTTGTGCCGATCTGCGACGAACTTGCATAGTTTCGTGAAACGTCGATCGTTTCGAGTTTTAGGCAATCCGGCCGTCAATGGTGATTCATGGCCTGACAGATATAAACAACTATAACTCCGCTTCTATTCGTCGAATGCAAATCTGCGACATAGCAATTTGTAGCTTAAAATACGTCACATCGACCAACCTTGTGCCGATCTGCGACGAACTTGCATAGTTTCGTCAAACATCGATCGTTTCGAGTGGTATGCAATCCGGCCGTCAATGGTGATTCATGGCCTCACAGACATAAACAACAATAACTCAGCTTCTATTCGTCGAATGCAAATTTGCGACATAGCGATTTGCAGCTTAAAACACGACACATCGACCCACCTCATGCCGATCTGCGACGTACTTGTATAGATTCGTCAAACGTCGATCGTTTCGAGTGGTAGGCAATCCGGCCGTCAATGGTGATTCATGGCCTCACAGATATAAACAACAATAACTCCGCTTCTATTCGTCGTATGCGAATCTGCGACATAGCAATTTGTAGCTAAAAACACGCCCCAACGAACCACCTTATACCGATCTGCGAAGAACTTTCGTCGTTTTCTCAAACATCGATCGTTTCGAGTGGTAGGCAATCCGGCCGTCAATGGTGATTCATAGCCTCACAGATATAAACAACAATAACTCCGCTTCTTTTCGTCGTATGCGAATCTGCGACATAGCAATTTGTAGATTAAAACACGCCCCAACGAACCACCTAATACCGATCTGCGACGAACTCGCATAGTTTTGTCAAACATTGATCGTTTCGAGTGGAAAGCAATCCGGCCGTCAATGGTGATTCATGGCCTGACAGATATAAACAACTATAACTCCGCTTCTATTCGTCGAATGCAAATCTGCGACATAGCAATTTGTAGCTTAAAATTCGTCACATCGACCAACCTTGTGCCGATCTGCGACGAACTTGCATAGTTTCGTCAAACATCGATCGTTTCGAGTGGTATGCAATCCGGCCGTCAATGGTGATTCATGGCCTCAGAGATATAAACAACAATAACTCCGCTTCTATTCATCGTATGCGAATCTGCGACATAGCAATTTGTAGCTTAAAACATGGCCCAACGAGCCACCTTATACCGATCTGCGATGAACTTGCATAGTTTCGTCAAACGTCGATCGTTTCGGGTGGTAGGCAATCCAGCCGCCAATGGTGATTCATGGCCTCACATATATAAACAACTATAACTCCGCTTCTATTCATCGAATGCAAATCTGCGACATAGCAATTTGTAGCTTAAAACACGTCACATCGACCCACCTTGTGCCAATCTGCGACGTACTTTTATAGTTTAGACAAACATCGATCGTTTCGAGTGGTAGGCAATCCGGCCGTCAATGGTGATTCATGGCCTCACAGATATAAACAACAATAACTCCGCTTCTATTCATCGTATGCGAATCTGCAACATAGCAGTTTGTAGCTTAAAACAAGCCCCAACGAACCACCTTATACCGATCTGCGACGAACTTGCATAGTTTCGTCAAACATCTATCGTTTCGAGTGGTAGGCAATCCGGCCGTCAATGGTGATTCATGGCCTGACAGATATAAACAACTATAACTCCGCTTCTATTCGTCGTATGCGAATCTGCGACCTAGCAATTTGTAGCTTAAAACACGCCCAACGAACCACCTTATACCGATCTGTGACGTACTTTCATAGTTTCGTCAAACGTCGATCGTTTCGAGTGGTAGGCAATCCGGCCGTCAATGGTGATTCATGGCCTCACAGATATAAACAACAATAACTCCGCTTCTTTTCGTCGTATGCGAATCTGCGACATAGCAATTTGTAGCTTAAAACATGGCCCAACGAGCCACCTTATACCGATCTGCGACGAACTTGCATAGTTTCGTCAAACGTCGATCGTTTCGAGTGGTAGGCAATCCGGCCGCCAATGGTGATTCATGGCCTCACATGTATAAACAACTATAACTCCGCTTCTATTCATCGAATGCAAATCTGCGACATAGCAATTTGTAGCTTAAAACACGTCACATCGACCCACCTTGTGCCAATCTGCGACGTACTTTTATAGTTTAGACAAACATCGATCGTTTCGAGTGGTAGGCAATCCGGCCGTCAATGGTGATTCATGGCCTCACAGATATAAACAACAATAACTCCGCTTCTTTTCGTCGTATGCGAATCTGCGACATAGCAATTTGTAGATTAAAACACGCCCCAACGAACCACCTTATACCGATCTGCGACGAACTTGCATAGTTTCGTCAAACATCTATCGTTTCGAGTGGAAGGCAATCCGGCCGTCAATGGTGATTCATGGCCTGACAGATATAAACAACTATAACTCCGCTTCTATTCGTCGTATGCGAATCTGCGACATAGCAATTTGTAGATTAAAACACGCCCCAACGAACCACCTTATACCGATCTGCGACGAACTCGCATAGTTTTGTCAAACATTGATCGTTTCGAGTGGAAAGCAAACCGGCCGTCAATGGTGATTCATGGCCTCACAGATATAAACAACTATAACTCCGCTTCTATTCGTCGTATGCGAATCTGCGACCTAGCAATTTGTAGCTTAAAACACGCCCCAACGAACCACCTTATACCGATCTGCGACCAACTTGCATAGTTTTGTCACACATCGATCGTTTCGAGTGGAAAGCAATCCGGCCGTCAATGGTGATTCATGGCCTGACAGATATAAACAACTATAACTCCGCTTCTATTCGTCGAATGCAAATCTGCGACATAGCAATTTGTAGCTTAAAATACGTCACATCGACCAACCTTGTGCCGATCTGCGACGAACTTGCATAGTTTCGTCAAACATCGATCGTTTCGAGTGGTATGCAATCCGGCCGTCAATGGTGATTCATGGCCTCAGAGATATAAACAACAATAACTCCGCTTCTATTCATCGTATGCGAATCTGCGACATAGCAATTTGTAGCTCAAAATACGTCACATCGACCAACCTTGTGCCGATCTGCGACGAACTTGCATAGTTTCGTCAAACATCGATCGTTTCGAGTGGTAAGCAATCCGGCCGTCAATGGTGATTCATGGCCTCACAGACATAAACAACAATAACTCAGCTTCTATTCGTCGAATGCAAATTTGCGACATAGCGATTTGTAGCTTAAAACACGACACATCGACCCACCTCATGCCGATCTGCGACGTACTTGTATAGATTCGTCAAACGTCGATCGTTTCGAGTGGTAGGCAATCCGGCCGTCAATGGTGATTCATGGCCTCACAGATATAAACAACAATAACTCCGCTTCTTTTCGTCGTATGCGAATCTGCGACATAGCAATTTGTAGATTAAAACACGCCCCAACGAACCACCTTATACCGATCTGCGACGAACTCGCATAGTTTTGTCAAACATTGATCGTTTCGAGTGGAAAGCAATCCGGCCGTCAATGGTGATTCATGGCCTCACAGATATAAACAACTATAACTCCGCTTCTATTCGTCGTATGCGAATCTGCGACCTAGCAATTTGTAGCTTAAAACACGCCCCAACGAACCACCTTATACCGATCTGCGACCAACTTGCATAGTTTTGTCACACATCGATCGTTTCGAGTGGAAAGCAATCCGGCCGTCAATGGTGATTCATGGCCTGACAGATATAAACAACTATAACTCCGCTTCTATTCGTCGAATGCAAATCTGCGACATAGCAATTTGTAGCTTAAAATACGTCACATCGACCAACCTTGTGCCGATCTGCGACGAACTTGCATAGTTTCGTCAAACATCGATCGTTTCGAGTGGTATGCAATCCGGCCGTCAATGGTGATTCATGGCTTCAGAGATATAAACAACAATAACTCCGCTTCTATTCATCGTATGCGAATCTGCGACATAGCAATTTGTAGCTTAAAACATGGCCCAACGAGCCACCTTATACCGATCTGCGACGAACTTGCATAGTTTCGTCAAACGTCGATCGTTTCGAGTGGTAGGCAATCCGGCCGCCAATGGTGATTCATGGCCTCACATATATAAACAACTATAACTCCGCTTCTATTCGTCGAATGCAAATCTGCGACATAGCAATTTGTAGCTTAAAACACGTCACATCGACCCACATTGTGCCAATCTACGACGTACTTTTATAGTTTAGACAAACATCGATCGTTTCGAGTGGTAGGCAATCCGGCCGTCAATGGTGATTCATGGCCTCACAGATATAAACAACAATAACTCCGCTTCTATTCATCGTATGCGAATCTGCAACATAGCAGTTTGTAGCTTAAAACACGCCCCAACGAACCACCTTTTACCGATCTGCGACGAACTTGCATAGTTTCGTCAAACATCTATCGTTTCGAGTGGTAGGCAATCCGGCCGTCAATGGTGATTCATGGCCTCACAGATATAAACAACTATAACTCCGCTTCTATTCGTCGTATGCGAATCTGCGACCTAGCAATTTGTAGCTTAAAACACGCCCAACGAACCACCTTATACCGATCTGTGACGAACTTGCATAGTTTCGTCAAACGTCGATCGTTTCGAGTGGTAGGCAATCCGGCCGTCAATGGTGATTCATGGCCTCACAGATATAAACAACAATAACTCCGCTTCTTTTCGTCGTATGCGAATCTGCGACATAGCAATTTGTAGCTTAAAACATGGCCCAACGAGCCACCTTATACCGATCTGCGACGAACTTGCATAGTTTCGTCAAACGTCGATCGTTTCGAGTGGTAGGCAATCCGGCCGTCAATGGTGATTCATGGCCTCACAGATATAAACAACAATAACTCCGCTTCTTTTCGTCGTATGCGAATCTGCGACATAGCAATTTGTAGATTAAAACACGCTCCAACGAACCACCTTATACCGATCTGCGACGTACTCGCATAGTTTTGTCAAACATTGATCGTTTCGAGTGGAAAGCAATCCGGCCGTCAATGGTGATTCATGGCCTCACAGATATAAACAACTATAACTCCGCTTCTATTCGTCGTATGCGAATCTGCGACCTAGCAATTTGTAGCTTAAAACACGCCCCAACGAACCACCTTATACCGATCTGTGACGAACTTGCATAGTTTCGTCAAACGTCGATCGTTTCGAGTGGTAGGCAATCCGGCCGTCAATGGTGATTCATGGCCTCACAGATATAAACAACAATAACTCCGCTTCTTTTCGTCGTATGCGAATCTGCGACCTAGCAATTTGTAGCTTAAAACACGCCCCAACGAACCACCTTATACCAATCTGCGACGAACTTGCATAGTTTTGTCAAACATCGATCGTTTCGAGTGGAAAGCAATCCGGCCGTCAATGGTGATTCATGGCCTGACAGATATAAACAACTATAACTCCGCTTCTATTCGTCGAATGCAAATCTGCGACATAGCAATTTGTAGCTTAAAATACGTCACATCGACCAACCTTGTGCCGATCTGCGACGAACTTGCATAGTTTCGTCAAACATCGATCGTTTCGAGTGGTATGCAATCCGGCCGTCAATGGTGATTCATGGCCTCAGAGATATAAACAACAATAACTCCGCTTCTATTCATCGTATGCGAATCTGCGACATAGCAATTCGTAGCTTAAAATACGTCACATCGACCAACCTTGTGCCGATCTGCGACGAACTTGCATAGTTTCGTCAAACATCGATCGTTTCGAGTGGTAAGCAATCCGGCCGTCAATGGTGATTCATGGCCTCACAGACATAAACAACAATAACTCAGCTTCTATTCGTCGAATGCAAATTTGCGACATAGCGATTTGTAGCTTAAAACACGACACATCGACCCACCTCATGCCGATCTGCGACGTACTTGTATAGATTCGTCAAACGTCGATCGTTTCGAGTGGTAGGCAATCCGGCCGTCAATGGTGATTCATGGCCTCACAGATATAAACAACAATAACTCCGCTTCTATTCGTCGTATGCGAATCTGCGACATAGCAATTTGTAGCTTAAAACACGCCCCAACGAACCACCTTATACCGATCTGCGACGAACTTTCGTCGTTTTGTCAAACATCGATCGTTTCGAGTGGTAGGCAATCCGGCCGTCAATGGTGATTCATGGCCTCACAGATATAAACAACAATAACTCCGCTTCTTTTCGTCGTATGCGAATCTGCGACATAGCAATTTGTAGATTAAAACACGCCCCAACGAACCACCTTTACCGATCTGCGACGAACTCGCATAGTTTTGTCAAACATTGATCGTTTCGAGTGGAAAGCAAACCGGCCGTCAATGGTGATTCATGGCCTCACAGATATAAACAACTATAACTCCGCTTCTATTCGTCGTATGCGAATCTGCGACCTAGCAATTTGTAGCTTAAAACACGCCCCAACGAACCACCTTATACCGATCTGCGACCAACTTGCATAGTTTTGTCACACATCGATCGTTTCGAGTGGAAAGCAATCCGGCCGTCAATGGTGATTCATGGCCTGACAGATATAAACAACTATAACTCCGCTTCTATTCGTCGAATGCAAATCTGCGACATAGCAATTTGTAGCTTAAAATACGTCACATCGACCAACCTTGTGCCGATCTGCGACGAACTTGCATAGTTTCGTCAAACATCGATCGTTTCGAGTGGTATGCAATCCGGCCGTCAATGGTGATTCATGGCTTCAGAGATATAAACAACAATAACTCCGCTTCTATTCATCGTATGCGAATCTGCGACATAGCAATTTGTAGCTTAAAACATGGCCCAACGAGCCACCTTATACCGATCTGCGACGAACTTGCATAGTTTCGTCAAACGTCGATCGTTTCGAGTGGTAGGCAATCCGGCCGCCAATGGTGATTCCTGGCCTCACATATATAAACAACTATAACTCCGCTTCTATTCGTCGAATGCAAATCTGCGACATAGCAATTTGTAGCTTAAAACACGTCACATCGACCCACCTTGTGCCAATCTACGACGTACTTTTATAGTTTAGACAAACATCGATCGTTTCGAGTGGTAGGCAATCCGGCCGTCAATGGTGATTCATGGCCTCACAGATATAAACAACAATAACTCCGCTTCTATTCATCGTATGCGAATCTGCAACATAGCAGTTTGTAGCTTAAAACACGCCCCAACGAACCACCTTTTACCGATCTGCGACGAACTTGCATAGTTTCGTCAAACATCTATCGTTTCGAGTGGTAGGCAATCCGGCCGTCAATGGTGATTCATGGCCTGACAGATATAAACAACTATAACTCCGCTTCTATTCGTCGTTTGCGAATCTGCGACCTAGCAATTTGTAGCTTAAAACACGCCCAACGAACCACCTTATACCGATCTGTGACGAACTTGCATAGTTTCGTCAAACGTCGATCGTTTCGAGTGGTAGGCAATCCGGCCGTCGATGGTGATTCATGGCCTCACATGTATAAACAACTATAACTCCGCTTCTATTCATCGAATGCAAATCTACGACATAGCAATTTGTAGCTTAAAACACGTCACATCGACCCACCTTGTGCCAATCTGCGACGTACTTTTATAGTTTAGACAAACATCGATCGTTTCGAGTGGTAGGCAATCCGGCCGTCAATGGTGATTCATGGCCTCACAGATATAAACAACAATAACTCCGCTTCTATTCATCGTATGCGAATCTGCAACATAGCAGTTTGTAGCTTAAAACACGCCCCAACGAACCACCTTTTACCGATCTGCGACGAACTTGCATAGTTTCGTCAAACATCTATCGTTTCGAGTGGTAGGCAATCCGGCCGTCAATGGTGATTCATGGCCTGACAGATATAAACAACTATAACTCCGCTTCTATTCGTCGTATGCGAATCTGCGACCTAGCAATTTGTAGCTTAAAACACGTCACATCGACCCACCTCATGCCGATCTGCGACGTACTTGTATAGATTCGTCAAACGTCGATCGTTTCGAGTGGTAGGCAATCCGGCCGTCAATGGTGATTCATGGCCTCACAGATATAAACAACAATAACTCCCCTTCTATTCGTCGTATGCGAATCTGCGACATAGCAATTTGTAGCTTAAAACACGCCCCAACGAACCACCTTATACCGATCTGCGACGAACTTTCGTCGTTTTGTCAAACATCGATCGTTTCGAGTGGTAGGCAATCCGGCCGTCAATGGTGATTCATGGCCTCACAGATATAAACAACAATAACTCCGCTTCTTTTCGTCGTATGCGAATCTGCGACATAGCAATTTGTAGATTAAAACACGCCCCAACGAACCACCTTATACCGATCTGCGACGTACTCGCATAGTTTTGTCAAACATTGATCGTTTCGAGTGGAAAGCAATCCGGCCGTCAATGGTGATTCATGGCCTCACAGATATAAACAACTATAACTCCGCTTCTATTCGTCGTATGCGAATCTGCGACCTAGGAATTTGTATCTTAAAACACGCCTCAACGAACCACCTTGTGCCGATCTGCGACGAACTTGCATAGTTTCGTGAAACGTCGATCGTTTCGAGTTTTAGGCAATCCGGCCGTCAATGGTGATTCATGGCCTGACAGATATAAACAACTATAACTCCGCTTCTATTCGTCGAATGCAAATCTGCGACATAGCAATTTGTAGCTTAAAATACGTCACATCGACCAACCTTGTGCCGATCTGCGACGAACTTGCATAGTTTCGTCAAACATCGATCGTTTCGAGTGGTATGCAATCCGGCCGTCAATGGTGATTCATGGCCTCACAGACATAAACAACAATAACTCAGCTTCTATTCGTCGAATGCAAATTTGCGACATAGCGATTTGCAGCTTAAAACACGACACATCGACCCACCTCATGCCGATCTGCGACGTACTTGTATAGATTCGTCAAACGTCGATCGTTTCGAGTGGTAGGCAATCCGGCCGTCAATGGTGATTCATGGCCTCACAGATATAAACAACAATAACTCCGCTTCTATTCGTCGTATGCGAATCTGCGACATAGCAATTTGTAGCTAAAAACACGCCCCAACGAACCACCTTATACCGATCTGCGAAGAACTTTCGTCGTTTTCTCAAACATCGATCGTTTCGAGTGGTAGGCAATCCGGCCGTCAATGGTGATTCATAGCCTCACAGATATAAACAACAATAACTCCGCTTCTTTTCGTCGTATGCGAATCTGCGACATAGCAATTTGTAGATTAAAACACGCCCCAACGAACCACCTAATACCGATCTGCGACGAACTCGCATAGTTTTGTCAAACATTGATCGTTTCGAGTGGAAAGCAATCCGGCCGTCAATGGTGATTCATGGCCTGACAGATATAAACAACTATAACTCCGCTTCTATTCGTCGAATGCAAATCTGCGACATAGCAATTTGTAGCTTAAAATTCGTCACATCGACCAACCTTGTGCCGATCTGCGACGAACTTGCATAGTTTCGTCAAACATCGATCGTTTCGAGTGGTATGCAATCCGGCCGTCAATGGTGATTCATGGCCTCAGAGATATAAACAACAATAACTCCGCTTCTATTCATCGTATGCGAATCTGCGACATAGCAATTTGTAGCTTAAAACATGGCCCAACGAGCCACCTTATACCGATCTGCGATGAACTTGCATAGTTTCGTCAAACGTCGATCGTTTCGGGTGGTAGGCAATCCAGCCGCCAATGGTGATTCATGGCCTCACATATATAAACAACTATAACTCCGCTTCTATTCATCGAATGCAAATCTGCGACATAGCAATTTGTAGCTTAAAACACGTCACATCGACCCACCTTGTGCCAATCTGCGACGTACTTTTATAGTTTAGACAAACATCGATCGTTTCGAGTGGTAGGCAATCCGGCCGTCAATGGTGATTCATGGCCTCACAGATATAAACAACAATAACTCCGCTTCTATTCATCGTATGCGAATCTGCAACATAGCAGTTTGTAGCTTAAAACAAGCCCCAACGAACCACCTTATACCGATCTGCGACGAACTTGCATAGTTTCGTCAAACATCTATCGTTTCGAGTGGTAGGCAATCCGGCCGTCAATGGTGATTCATGGCCTGACAGATATAAACAACTATAACTCCGCTTCTATTCGTCGTATGCGAATCTGCGACCTAGCAATTTGTAGCTTAAAACACGCCCAACGAACCACCTTATACCGATCTGTGACGAACTTGCATAGTTTCGTCAAACGTCGATCGTTTCGAGTGGTAGGCAATCCGGCCGTCAATGGTGATTCATGGCCTCACAGATATAAACAACAATAACTCCGCTTCTTTTCGTCGTATGCGAATCTGCGACATAGCAATTTGTAGCTTAAAACATGGCCCAACGAGCCACCTTATACCGATCTGCGACGAACTTGCATAGTTTCGTCAAACGTCGATCGTTTCGAGTGGTAGGCAATCCGGCCGCCAATGGTGATTCATGGCCTCACATGTATAAACAACTATAACTCCGCTTCTATTCATCGAATGCAAATCTGCGACATAGCAATTTGTAGCTTAAAACACGTCACATCGACCCACCTTGTGCCAATCTGCGACGTACTTTTATAGTTTAGACAAACATCGATCGTTTCGAGTGGTAGGCAATCCGGCCGTCAATGGTGATTCATGGCCTCACAGATATAAACAACAATGACTCCGCTTCTTTTCGTCGTATGCGAATCTGCGACATAGCAATTTGTAGATTAAAACACGCCCCAACGAACCACCTTATACCGATCTGCGACGAACTTGCATAGTTTCGTCAAACATCTATCGTTTCGAGTGGAAGGCAATCCGGCCGTCAATGGTGATTCATGGCCTGACAGATATAAACAACTATAACTCCGCTTCTATTCGTCGTATGCGAATCTGCGACATAGCAATTTGTAGATTAAAACACGCCCCAACGAACCACCTTATACCGATCTGCGACGAACTCGCATAGTTTTGTCAAACATTGATCGTTTCGAGTGGAAAGCAAACCGGCCGTCAATGGTGATTCATGGCCTCACAGATATAAACAACTATAACTCCGCTTCTATTCGTCGTATGCGAATCTGCGACCTAGCAATTTGTAGCTTAAAACACGCCCCAACGAACCACCTTATACCGATCTGCGACCAACTTGCATAGTTTTGTCACACATCGATCGTTTCGAGTGGAAAGCAATCCGGCCGTCAATGGTGATTCATGGCCTGACAGATATAAACAACTATAACTCCGCTTCTATTCGTCGTATGCAAATCTGCGACATAGCAATTTGTAGCTTAAAATACGTCACATCGACCAACCTTGTGCCGATCTGCGACGAACTTGCATAGTTTCGTCAAACATCGATCGTTTCGAGTGGTATGCAATCCGGCCGTCAATGGTGATTCATGGCTTCAGAGATTATAAACAACAATAACTCCGCTTCTATTCATCGTATGCGAATCTGCGACATAGCAATTTGTAGCTTAAAACATGGCCCAACGAGCCACCTTATACCGATCTGCGACGAACTTGCATAGTTTCGTCAAACGTCGATCGTTTCGAGTGGTATGCAATCCGGCCGTCAATGGTGATTCATGGCTTCAGAGATATAAACAACAATAACTCCGCTTCTATTCATCGTATGCGAATCTGCGACATAGCAATTTGTAGCTTAAAACATGGCCCAACGAGCCACCTTATACCGATCTGCGACGAACTTGCATAGTTTCGTCAAACGTCGATCGTTTCGAGTGGTAGGCAATCCGGCCGCCAATGGTGATTCATGGCCTCACATATATAAACAACTATAACTCCGCTTCTATTCGTCGAATGCAAATCTGCGACATAGCAATTTGTAGCTTAAAACACGTCACATCGACCCACCTTGTGCCAATTCTACGACGTACTTTTATAGTTTAGACAAACATCGATCGTTTCGAGTGGTAGGCAATCCGGCCGTCAATGGTGATTCATGGCCTCACAGATATAAACAACAATAACTCCGCTTCTATTCATCGTATGCGAATCTGCAACATAGCAGTTTGTAGCTTAAAACACGCCCCAACGAACCACCTTTTACCGATCTGCGACGAACTTGCATAGTTTCGTCAAACATCTATCGTTTCGAGTGGTAGGCAATCCGGCCGTCAATGGTGATTCATGGCCTGACAGATATAAACAACTATAACTCCGCTTCTATTCGTCGTTTGCGAATCTGCGACCTAGCAATTTGTAGCTTAAAACACGCCCAACGAACCACCTTATACCGATCTGTGACGAACTTGCATAGTTTCGTCAAACGTCGATCGTTTCGAGTGGTAGGCAATCCGGCCGTCAATGGTGATTCATGGCCTCACAGATATAAACAACTATAACTCCGCTTCTATTCATCGAATGCAAATCTACGACATAGCAATTTGTAGCTTAAAACACGTCACATCGACCCACCTTGTGCCAATCTGCGACGTACTTTTATAGTTTAGACAAACATCGATCGTTTCGAGTGGTAGGCAATCCGGCCGTCAATGGTGATTCATGGCCTCACAGATATAAACAACAATAACTCCGCTTCTATTCATCGTATGCGAATCTGCAACATAGCAGTTTGTAGCTTAAAACACGCCCCAACGAACCACCTTATACCGATCTGCGACGAACTTGCATAGTTTCGTCAAACATCTATCGTTTCGAGTGGAAGGCAATCCGGCCGTCAATGGTGATTCATGGCCTCACAGATATAAACAACAATAACTCCCCTTCTATTCGTCGTATGCGAATCTGCGACATAGCAATTTGTAGCTTAAAACACGCCCCAACGAACCACCTTATACCGATCTGCGACGAACTTTCGTCGTTTTGTCAAACATCGATCGTTTCGAGT
Organism: Anoplius nigerrimus; assembly: GCA_914767735.1. Taxonomy (NCBI): domain Eukaryota; kingdom Metazoa; phylum Arthropoda; class Insecta; order Hymenoptera; family Pompilidae; genus Anoplius; species Anoplius nigerrimus. The sequence goes on along the minus strand of CAJZBX010001045.1, from coordinate 610 downwards.
GGTAGGCAATCCGGCCGTCAATGGTGATTCATGGCCTCACAGATATAAACAACAATAACTCCGCTTCTTTCCGTCGTATGCGAATCTGCGACATAGCAATTTGTAGATTAAAACACGCCCCAACGAACCACCTTATACCGATCTGCGACGTACTCGCATAGTTTTGTCAAACATTGATCGTTTCGAGTGGAAAGCAATCCGGCCGTCAATGGTGATTCATGGCCTCACAGATATAAACAACTATAACTCCGCTTCTATTCGTCGTATGCGAATCTGCGACCTAGCAATTTGTATCTTAAAACACGCCACAACGAACCACCTTGTGCCGATCTGCGACGAACTTGCATAGTTTCGTGAAACGTCGATCGTTTCGAGTTTTAGGCAATCCGGCCGTCAATGGTGATTCATGGCCTGACAGATATAAACAACTATAACTCCGCTTCTATTCGTCGAATGCAAATCTGCGACATAGCAATTTGTAGCTTAAAATACGTCACATCGACCAACCTTGTGCCGATCTGCGACGAACTTGCATAGTTTCGTCAAACATCGATCGTTTCGAGTGGTATGCAATCCGGCCGTCAATGGTGATTCATGGCCTCACAGACAT